>CAJHZI010000370.1:230000-555000 GCA_905160935.1 Enchytraeus crypticus | reverse complement strand
AGATTAACTGTGGTTGGAATACGAATAGACTGTCTCAAATCCTTTCTGTCCTACATCATATCATCCATCAGTCAATCCCCTACTTGAGACTTTTCCACATTCATTTAAATTTTTGTAGCAATTTCTGGAGCCTAGGTACTCCCCAACCGAATGCCCTTTCTGACGTTGGTGTGGATCTTAGTGCTTTAGTCGCCTTCTACGACATGTGCAGTGGCAATCACACACAACACGGGGACAATTAATAACTAAATATTTAGGTAAATTAAAGGAATGTAAAATATTCATCCAAAATTTCAATAATAATTAAAGAAATGTCAAAGTAGTATAGTTACATAATGGCATTAATTTTTACATTCAAATATGGTAATCATTTTATTTATTTATTCAGTTGCGATGCTTTTGTTTAAAACAGGATTCAGTTGGCAGTATGGTAATGTACTCTGATAACGTATTCTGATACTTTTGGATAATTTATTTTACACTATTATTTCATATTAGATATAGTGCATCCTAACTTGATGACACGAGACGTTAGTTTATAATCTAAATCTCGTATACCATTCTCGTTTAATATATGCTTACAGGCGCTATGTTGTTACAGGTGCTATGTGGTTGAAGGTGCTCTGTTGCTGTTGGCAACGTGTTGCATAAGCATGTTGTTGTATGTGCTGTATTATGGGTGGATGAATTATATTGTTGTTGCAATCTTAGTAGCTTATTATAATTTGTCAGTGTTGTTGTTGCCGTTTATTGCTGCATTTTACATGAGGAAGCTGTTGTTACCGGTGATGTTGGATGTGTAGAAGTTAAAATGGTTGTCGTAGTTGTTATTAAAGCAGGAGACCATCGGTCGGACCGTCTTTGATCGTATCCCTTGTGATGTGGAAACAAACGTTAAACGTCATAGCTTGTTGAGGTATTTACAAGGATATTGATATTTACTGTTGATAGACAAGAAAGAGTTAGGTGGTAGTTGTTGTTCGAGGTGTTATTTTCATGTCGATGCTGTTGTTGTTACAGGTGATGTTGGACATGGAGCAAGAAGAAGATTTGGTAAGAGAGAGGATTGAAAGAAGAAGGAAAGAAAGAAGGAAATTGTTGAGATATAAGAGACAAATCAATTCACAGCTCTTCCAATCACCAACAATTTACTCTGAGGATGATGATGATGATAGTGATAATAATAATGATGAAGGTAAGACTAAATGTTTTTACAAATAGCATTGTAACTTTTTCTATTAATTATTTATTGTTGTTAAACCCCCTGTAAAGAATAGACAACCGTACGCTGAACGTGTCATAAAAGGTGACTAAGTAAGAACTGAGGAAGGAATTTGAAAACCACCTCAGAAGCTATAGGACGTACCCTTTTTAAAATATAAGGCTTTGGAAGAGACTTGACTTATGTGAGAGGAATTGGTCAGTGGAATGCTTTTAATATAAAAGTAGACTTTGAGTATGTTCCTTAGTAGTTCCTTATTCTAATATTTGAGTAATATGTTCCTTAGTAGTTCCTTATTTAATATCTTTGAGTCTATTCCTTAGTTTAATATGTTCCTTAGACTTCGCCATGGCTGGAGCCAGTGGCGAAGTCGGTAAGATACTCGACCGCGGATCAGTTGATATGGGTTCAAATCCTGGGCTCGCCCGTCATTGACATCGCTTTCGAGTGAGGAAACTGACGTTAACCTTAGCTTTACTTTTAGAATTGGCACTTGGCATAGCTCTGAAGAGAGCGAGATAGGGAGAGATAATAACTGCTCTAATGTTTTCTATAGACTAACTGATAAGCTTAAGAAATAACTAAATCAGAGTATTGTAGTTTAACATTCTCTAACGTCTGATTTGCGATAGGATGTACGTGGTCTAAGAAACTACTGATCGTCCTACTGGAAATGTCGTGCATAGGGTATTGCAGTATTACAACTATTAACTAATACTTAAGATTTTAGCATACACGTCAGTAGTGTCTACTACTCTGCCTGTCTGCACTGTATCTGTTTTGTTGTTGTTTTAGACAACAATTCAGACGATCCACTATTGAGATATCGCCATTACTACGATAAAGCTCTTACCAGTCTCCCGTCTCTCATACAAATCAGGTTAGTGGTACAAGTATAAATCAACGCTGTATTACGATTCCCTTCATAAGTCGATGTTGTATTTGTAAGAATCGATTAATGGGGATATATGCAAATATATAGTGGCTAGATTTAGCGTACTTGATTTAGGTACGCATCAGTAAGTGACATTGAGCTACGTTAAGCCTGGTTAGTACATGGAAGAGTGTCCTCCTTGGACAACCGAGTGTTGACAGCCTTGAATGAAAAACCAATTTTGTCTTCACAGCACAGGCTCAACGTACATAACTCTGGTCGTGCTCAGCCAAAATATTTCACTTCACGAAAATAAATAGTGTAGGCAGGATAGAACGTACCGGTCGGCCATTGAAAAAAGAATCTCGGCCCTACTCGTCTCAACAGCATTGCTAGTTGAACGAGTGTGTTATGCACTAAAGAAAAAAGAAAAGGTAGAGAAACGGCAGTGGGAAGCTTTGTAGCGATGTTGAAATGAGTTGTGTTTATCAATTGGGCTTTAAAATCTAACTTTGCTAAGATCCATCTGTTACGCCAATGGTCTCCTTTAACAGTTTGCTTTGTTTGATTCTCTAAGGTGTCAGTGTATAAATTATTATACTTACTGATTAACATTAAATGTAGCATATATTTATTTCTTCTAGCTTGTTGAAGATCTATCTTCAATTCCTCTAGCTTTATCCATTTAAGAGTCGTTAGCTTGTTATGATTAATCGTGCATTTTTTAGTATATTATGTATGAGTGTTTATTTTGGAGCCAGTGGCAATGTCGGTAAGATATTTGACCGCGGATCAGTATGTGTGGGGTTCAAATGCTGTGCTCATCCGTCATTGACATCGCTTTTTAAGTGAGGAAACTGACGTTAACATTAGCTTTAGCTTTTTCGTGAATAAATCTGTAATGCAAGTGTACCATTAAGTAGACGGAGTTGTTTGTGTCACGGTATTGGAACAATCAGTATGCTGGGAGTGGTGTGTGTAGTAATAGAGTGTGTGAATGTGCGTGTGTATCAGAAAGTATGTGCATGAAATGGTTGGTGCTGGTGTTCAGTAGTATTAGGCACTAATCAATTTATCATTTGCAGATTATTTTTAACTTTCTGACGAAGAATCAAAATAAATGTATAATCTATATATATAAAACAAAGTCGTGTTCGTAATGGCACATATAAGTCAAGAACGGCTGGACAGATTTTAATGATCTCGGACATTTTGGATTCGTCTCCAGCAGCCCCTGCATAATATCCAATAAAATATTTAATAAATAATAATGCTTATGACCAAAAAAACCGATTTATTTAAACATGTCAAAATTATAACATGCACCTATCTGTCGATTGACTTGCATCTATAGAGATTGTTATTTTGTATAACGATATGTTGACACCAGCTATTCAACACCTTTCAAACGGACGCAGTCATAGCCCAGTGGTGTAGGTGCTAGACTTTAGATCATGTGGTCCGGGGTTCGATTGCGGCTCGGGTCACTCTTATTTGTTAAAATTTAATTAAATTTCATAAGTTTCTCAAGATTAAAAATTGTGAAATTTTTTTCAATTTTAATATATCAAACAAAATAGAGAAATAGATAGAAATAGAGAGTTAGAGATATATATATATATATATATATATATATATATATATATATATATACAGAGAGAGAGATAGATAGCTAGAGAGAGATAAAAAAGAGATAGGAGATAGAGAGAGAGAGTGGAGGAGATAGAGAGAGAGAGTGGGAGAGAGAGAGAGAGAGATAGATAGATAGATAGATAAATAGATAGATAGAGATAGAGAGATAGATAGATAGAGAGAGATGGGGAGATAGATAGAGGGAGAGAGATAGATAGAGACAGAGAGAGAGAGAGAGAGATAGGAGAGATAGATAGATAGATAGACAGACAGACAGACAGATATTGTTGATAGGCGGTACGAAGTCCGCCGGGTCAGCTAGTGTAATATATAATCAGGCCGTCTAGCTACCGGGCATTCCGGTAGCTAGACGGCCTGATTGCTGCGTAAATATAAAAGGCGTCGTGTTGTTGTTGTTATCAGCCCATTGCTTGTAGTACATACTGATGAGACACGAGTTGAAGCGGTTTTCAGATGTTCGTGCTTCAATTACTGTTATTACTGAGGGAAAGAGTTTATTATATATAGGTCTAACTAGTAGTATGTCTAAAGAGCGAGCAATGACAACTTCATAATTGATTTTATTGTTGCAGGAGAGAATGGGACATGTACCTGGTTGCTGACAACACGACAGATGGCAGCTCTATACCTTATGGTTGGATTGAACCTACTAAACCAAGTAGTCGAGTGTGGGAATCCTGCCTAGCTGCAGTCGGTCAATAGCGAGCATTACTGTATTATTGAGACTAAACTAACGATAACTGATTGTGTTCCTAGAAACTGACTTACGCTGATAGCTGCTATAGGCTGTGGTAGATTTATGTAGCAGCCAAATCACTGAGGGAAAGTCGAGGAAACGATGGCACACACACTTGGATCATTTGCTTCTCCCTCCAATTACTGTGAAGAAGATATGATAAAAAATATGTTGCTAGCACACTGCTGTAATGTGCAATAAATGCACTATAGTGTACTCAAAGTTCTCATGTAGAGAACTTTGTGATACATATATCATAATATTTATTATATGACTGTATCAAGAGAATAATACTGACAGCAATTTTGAGCGTTGAAATGTGTTCATTTATTAGAATAAATTTATTAAAATACATTCATTTATTAAAATATTTTCATGTATTTAAATAAAATAATTCATTTATTAAAAACAATTTATTTTAAAATAATAAAAGTTGTATCAAATATTGCTAGCATGCAAGCGTTAATTAAGGCACTTTATAGTAGGCACCCCACATTGCTACCACTGAATAAACATAAAATATACATGGCTATTGGCAATGTGACAAACTCGTCAGCATTCTTGTTCTTCTTCCAGTACCATTCCTGTTCTAGGCCTGGGCGGTCATGGTCGTGTTTCTCCATACGTTTCTGTCTTTCGTTGCTCGGATCATTTCTGTTTCCGTTATCTGCATTCATTTGCTTAGACTTCTAATGAACGTCATCCGCTGCCGACCCTTAATTCGTTTTCCGTCTATTTTTCCTGTCACAGGTATTTTCAGTAATTTTTTTCGACCCAGTAAACTTTGGTTGCTGGATTATGTATTAGGTTCATGAGCTCACGATTAGTTGACATATATAGGACATGCGTAACATTCTACTGCAGAGCAACGTCTCTGTTGCCTCAGTTTCTTTTACATTGCAGAAGAAATTGTCCAACATTCACTGCCATCTAACAATACTGAAAGTCTTTTTGCTAATGTAGGCCTCTGTGATCCTTGCCATTTTTCTGTTTATCTCTTGATCACATTTACGCTGTTGATGAATATATGTCCCTAAGTATATGACAGATTTCCTGGCTTGATAGGTTACCTCTGCTTTGACTGACCATAGTTGAGGCACCTTTTGTTTGCTGACTGTCATGAATTCTGTTTTCCTCATGTTTATAGACAGTCCACTTGCTTCACTACGAGATATTAAAGTATCCTTAGGTTATCTCGTGAGTCAGCAACAAAAACGACGTCGTCAGCATAACATAGCATAACATATGTAAAAAAGATAGTAACCTTCCATTATAATTATCTAATTATCTATTCATTTATTTCGCTGATGTCTCTTAATAAATTTTCAGTTGAACGACTAAATAAAATAAATATTTCTAATATACACGACTATTGGCTATGTGACAAATATATATTAGTGTACAATGCAGGCCTAAGTGTTAAAATCTATACAAATTGTTTAATAAAACCATACAAAATAATACTGAGCATTAAATTATGAGTTGGACATGTAACTTTGTAGAAATTATATCCGAGCAGATCAGACAATTCCAATCAAATTACATGTGAAAATATTTCATACAGCATATAATTCATTGCTTTGTAATAATTACACCTATTAATAAATTCTATGCAATGTGGCTCTAGTAAGTTATGACTAGCATCAGAACTCCTCTCAGTGCAAATATTTGCTCACTAATTAATTATATAATTATAAACAAGCTCAAGTATAGAACATATATAAATATTATATAAAAATTTATTGTAGAGAGCGAGGCAAACAGGAGAAACTTCTGCTAGCCAATATTTGGACAAACTGTAGCGGGTCTGGTCTAAGACCCATAGCAGCGATTAATTCTCCAGTGAGGGGGTAGGGGCGACCATGCTAGAAGAGCTAACGCAGAGGGGGGGGGGGAGGGGTAACTCGAGCACTGTTCATTAATCACCTTAGTCACATGCTAATCTTCACTAACGACAGAGCTGTGTGAACTGTAGAATCCTTGCAGTACGCCACTGGTCACTATGTCAGGCAGAGTTCCTATGCAACATATAACACGATGAACATTAGTTTTTATTACGTCATCTAGTAAAATACAAGTCAAATAATGAGAGTCTGAGAGAGAGTAATATAATATGAGATTTTAACAAATAAGAGTGTTAGTCCCAAGGGGGGACCCGGGTCCCCCCCTTAGGGACTAACACTTTAGGCCCGACGATAAAAAATTTTAAACTATATTTTCATTGTTTCTAAGGCAATTTCTATGTGTCAGTATGTTTGTAAGAGTAGTGGTTAGGGTGGGGGGGGAGTACGAGAGGGAACTCAGTTCCACTAGATCAAATTTTTTTTAATGTGGGACTAGGGGCCCATATTTTGTATACTAGGAGATAATGGTAAATGGAAGGGGGCCCGAAAAATGTTGACCATTTCATTAGTTCTTAATTTTTAGTTTAACCA
The DNA here is from genome assembly GCA_905160935.1 of Enchytraeus crypticus. Lineage (NCBI taxonomy): Eukaryota > Metazoa > Annelida > Clitellata > Enchytraeida > Enchytraeidae > Enchytraeus > Enchytraeus crypticus. Next base: position 548,080 of record CAJHZI010000370.1, on the reverse strand, counting down.
CTGTATAAGAGGGGAAAAGGATGCTTGTAAAAATTTTGTAAAAAATGTGAACTCTTTCCTGCAGCAGTGGTGCAAGCAGTCTTGGTTGTGAGAGAATTTAAACCCCCCCTCCTACCGTCAAAATTATGGCAATTTTGCAATTCGTACAGATCCGCTGAGTTTCATCAGAGGTGAATAAATTAACCTACTTTTTCCAAAACAAATGTAGGATTTTAGGCATTTTAGGTTTTCCTCTCACTTTAGTACGGGTATGAGTGTGAGTGGTGGGGGGTAAGATGCACTCACTCTACTCGCCGAGCTCAGTAGCGAAAACATTTTGAGCCCCCCCCCCCCTCAGAGCATTTTTTATGATTGCGTCACATGTCCCGAAGAAGGCGAGGTGTAAGCAAAAAATGTGTACATTTCCAAAAATAATTTCGGGCCCCCCCTTAAAATATTCCTGGATCCGCCCCTGCAACATACTAATAACACCAATGTACATATAGACTGGAAATTTAAAAACAGATGCTCTATTGTAGATAAGCTATATTATTTTAGTTCAATATTATGATATGATAATCTTCAATACATGGTCACAGTAAACATCTTTCAGTACAATAGTAGAAAATTATATTTTTTATTTTATATTTAAGACATCAACATCATCTTCCCTTAAATCCCAGTTTAACCAGGGTAGGGATACGTATAGACCTTCTCCAGTCCTCCCTGTCCCACACCATATCAGTCAATCCCCTATAAATTATTTTATATTTAAGATTTATTATATATTTTATATTTACTATTTTATATTTAAGACAAATATTCTAAATTACATTAAATACGATGCAATTTTTAAATTAATTGTATAGTAGGCCTAGGACATCAAAAAGATCAAAATGCAACAATTAACCATGGAAAGAAAACGAACTACAGAAAACAGTAACTAAACAAGTAGCACAAAATAGCACAAGCAAACGTATGTACGTAACCATACGACTAAAAAACATATTGAATAGACGAAATGATCAAATACGGTAATTATTTGCTTTCATAAAATAAGCAAAAGAAGGTTACCTCTGGAAAGATCGAGAAGGAAGAGATCCTCATTGAGTGATATCATTGGTTGATGGCTTACGGTAACTCCTCCCACCAGATCAAGAGATCTTTACACACAAATATATACAAACACAAATACGTCAAAATATACAATAACACCGTTTTATATAGCAGGAAACTGGGATCTTCATCATAGCTGATTATGTCAATAATTTCCAACCTGATATAGAGACTTACACACACACACATACACATATATACACAAATACATATAAACAAACATATACACATACACAAGTACCATGTATTTAAGCTATATAGGAGGAGGAAGAGTCACTTGTAGTATATCGTTGGCTGACGGCTTTTATTTTTCTTAAATTCTTAAACTAAACTTTATATTTTAAGCGATTATTATATCAACTTTAGCCGCACTAAAATTCAGGCACAGTAAAAATCATCCTCGAATATTTAGTAAATTCGAATGTGGTGCCCTAGGAATAGTTGAGTACAATTTTTACTAATTAGTTAACAATATAAATTAATAATAATAATAATAATAATAATAAAGGTTTAACGTCCGTTTCCTCATCCATTGATGATGTCAGGGATGTAATGCCCAAGCATGCATGCATGCAGACTGTGCCAATGGAAGAGAGAGACATATGTTTATTTCGACAACAAACATCAGTGTGAAGTCACATACATACAAAGTGTACAAAAAGAGAAATAAAAGTGCAAGATTAAACATAATCGATGATGCAAAATTAAAACAATCCCAATACCATTCAATCAGTCCCTAGTGAGAGCATTGCTCTATCTAGCTAGTCGCCGATATGGTAAGGGAAAGTGCTTTGAATTGAATTGAATCACGTCCATCCCACTCCGGTAAAACAGCACACCAGAAATACATGGAGACAAAGTGAAAAAGGACACAAACGCCACGAAGGCACCAACATGTGCCCTTAACACATATAGCAACTTAATATCATATAAAGCAGTTAAAAGTTTATAGCAATCAAGACATTCAATCTAAGCTTAATATTACTTACTTCAAAATACCCCTACACATTAGCAGGAAAAAGTATCTTAATACACTAAAACCTATTCACGAATAACATTTAAAACACCAGCATATACAAAATCATAAAATATTACGTACGTTTGTTTTAGTTATATAACTAATTAGTAATCAACTTAAAAAGAAACATGCATTGCAGTTCATACCAAGAAACTCAGAAATACACACACACACATATATATATATATATATATATATATATATATATATACTTTAGTCATTTTTGCTTCTATCAGAATAGCTTACCAGTTCTTGAATAAAAAAGATTTATATAGGATACTAAAATTATATACATTTTTAGCCGATTTTATGGAATCGGGTACACTATTCCATATTTGAACACTAAAAGAAATGATCGAATTAAAAATTTTAACATTGTAATGAAAATACAAATAGTTAGTTTGTGATAGTCTAGTCTCGTACTCATGATTGGCAGTTCTGTTGACAAAATTTTCTTTATTAATATTGGACGCAGGCCTATTGCTATCAGATTGAATATATTTGTATATTAGTTTACCAATTGCTAATTTAAATAATAGATTAACAAGAAGTACATTAACATTTTGGTGTAATTCTTTAACATTACAAAATATATTTTGATCTTGAAGATTTCTTAGCACCTGATTCATTGCAACTTGCAATGGATGCAACATCGATCGACTAGTATTGCCGTATATTTCAATACCATAACTAATACGTGAATAAATAAGTGCGTGAAATAACATTAAGCGACAATTAATGGGTAAGAATTTTTTACCATCGAACAGCATTGAATTCAAAGAATTATTTTTTTAGCTAATTGATTTATATGTTCATGAAATAATAATTTATCATCAATCCAAATACCTAGGAACTTAACACTATTAGATCCATTAAGTTCATAATCATTTATCTTAATTTTAATATTATTGGTCTTAATAGTTTCTATACCTAGATTAGACGAATAAAATAAAATGAAGGTCGATTTTGGCAATATCAACAGTTAATCGATTACAATTGAACCAATTCAATAAATTATTACGTTTATAGCTACACACATTATTGAGAGATTTCAAAATGTTTTTTATAGAGTTTAATCTACTATCACAAATTTTTCTGAAATATATTTGTTTATGCTTATAAATCATACTTTCAATTTTACATTTAAAAGCTTTATAGATTTACCAATCATTATTATTTTGGGTTTTTTTGAATTTCAGATAAAGCTTATTTTTAAGCTTGATGTCTTTTTTCAGGTCATTAGTCAGCCATGATTTATCTTTAAGACAATTCCTAGAGCAGCTAGTTAAGGGAAAATATGTATCTATTAAAGTAGTTAATTTTTTGTCATAGTATTTGTAGAATGATTTACATCATTGGTATTAGTAAAAGACCAGTCTAAAGTAGCTAAATTACTTTTAAATTTTAAAATGTTGGATTTGCTAAATATTCTTATCATAGGTCTATTTTCAAAGTTTACCCGTTTGCGAGGACGAACAATAGCAATTATATTAGCGAAGTGGTCAGTAATATCCGTAACTACTGTTGAACAAATAGTATTACATAGTAAAGGCGAACAATCACTGTTGAATGAAACAAAGTTCGAGAATACATGATCATACATGATCAATAATAGTACCATTCATGTTGATATTATAATTAGAATTTGAACCTTGTACGCTATTCAAGCAATGTGTCGCCACAACAGACAAATTGAGTAAAATTAAATTCACTCAATATATCAACATATCGTTTAACAGCATTATTACAATCATATTTGCCTATATCAATATTAAAGTCACCCCATATTAAACTCCCTTTGACAGGTTTCCATATTGAAAGAAAATTAGAGAAAATCTCAATAACTTGGGAAACTGGTTTACTGGGATGTCTATAAAATAAATAGAATGTATATTTGGTTTCATTAACCCATACCTCTAAAACTATAAACTCAGCTAAAGAATTGAACATAGTGCAATCAATTGAAGATGATTTAATTTCATACTTTAAGGAGTTTTTAACTAAACAGGCAACACCTCCAGCCGTCTGATTAGCAGGAGTTATCGGAATAAATTTATATTGCAGGAATATATTGTCAAAAAAAGATATATTTGTTGACCAGATTTCACTTAGAAGAATAATATCAAATTCAGTATCATATGATATAAAGAGATCTTTGAGACTATTATAGTTAGCATTCAAACTTCTTATATTGACATGCAGTAAGAGTAAATTAGTTGATTGGATGCTTTTTAAGATTGAATTAGAATCATCTGGTGTATAATGGCCAATCTTACAAGCACTAATAAAATTAGAGTTTAGGGATCCAGTAAAATTAGGTATTTGATGATCAGACTGCCTATCGTTAAATGGAAGATTAATATAGTTAGGATCATTCATGTTGAAGAGATAACCTATGTACGGAGTTACATATTAATATTTATAACGATTCAAACTAGGCCTACTTCACTGAATGTACCCATTCTCTCAGCTCGCAGTCAGTAGGCCATATATCTTCATTGAATACTTGATCCATATATTCTTTGTTGAAGGTGACCTTAAAGGCCGCAGACTTAAATACGTATCCGTTTTTGTTTGTTGATGGTAGTCTATAGCAAGTACTTTCTAAGATGCCACTGTTTTTTAATAGATCAGTGATATCTTCACATGATGTGTCTTGATGTGACCTTCCCACTAAGACGGAGCATTTGTGAGGAATGGATTTAATTTTGCAAGAATTCATTTCCTTCTGAGCAGCTTCCATATAATCTTCTTGTTGGAGTGGCATGATTTTTGTTTTCCCATTGCTGACTATGGTAAAGCCGTCGTTATCAGCGGATGGATGGTTGGAGTTTGAGCTGCCCTCCACTCGCTCAGCCCATGTTAATGAATGAGCTACAGCCTGAGTCACATTGCTTTCACCAGTATGTAAATTTCTGGTTGTCTTTGTTGTTTCTTTGGAGCTATGGCTTGCCTTCATAGTGAGATCATGGTTAATGACTTTAATTTGGTCCGCTAGCAATTTCATATTATCATTTATAGATTTGAGATCGGACTTCATTTCACTAACTATCGCAGGGCTTGGGTATTCAGTGATATGGTTGGAAACATCTGCATCAGTGAAATGCATTGGTGGTAAACGTCGTAGATTAACGGCACAGAATGGAGATACCTCCCCTTAACCACGTTCAGCCTCTCCCACAGGTCAGCGATGTCCTCCAGGTCGAGTCTCGCCTTGCCCTCGCCGGTCTGCCTGTTAATATTTCTAGGAATGTCCACCGTCAAACCCCTGATTTCAGCTTATCCGCTACACTAAAGAGCACATTCTTAGCTTCCACAATCTCGATCACTGAATAGAAGCTTACGACTCTTGATATTAAATCAGCTTTCGCTGTACCACTTGCATTGTTCTGCCAATAGCACAGCAGCTCATTCACTACAGGTGCGCTATTAGCCATTACACTGTCTACTACACTAAGTTTTCAAATATGCTATGACACTATGGTATATTTAAGGAAAGTCCACGAAAATAAAGCTGGAACTATAAACTCTTATATTTCCACCGATATTCTCATAGGAGAAGTCCATATATTAGAGAAAACGAGTATTTAGTAATTCATCCATAGCAGCTAAATTATTGTTAAGGACCGCCATGACACCATAGATATGATGGGGAAATGAAGGGATATAATGAACTCTTAGGCCTATTCTAGTCTCAGGTAGAAATAGGGTTCCAGTCAAGTCAGGGAAGTGCAAAAGACTCGAGTTTTCTAAAAACAATGTAGCATGCAATTATGCCAAGGTCAGTTTTCTATGTAGCAGTAATGTTTTAACTACATTCGTAGGTATGAAATATTCACCTTTACATAACATAACCTTACGGCACACTGGGTCAGGAAGCACAGATGCTTGCTTTTTAAGACCCATTTCCTCCTTCCTCTCCATGGTTATTAGTAATCGTTGCCTTTTGATGGCGCATCAATTGCAGCCGGTGCGGATTTAAGAATAACCTTCCATCATCCTGTGATTTTTTCCTTCCTAAGCTTTTACCAACACTCGGTCTTCCAAGGTGGTCACCCACAAAGTACTAACCGAGGTCGATGCAGCTTAACTTCGATAATTGACGCGCAACTAAACCAAGTGTGCTAATCCCGCCGTCAATATAGTAACACCTTTATAGTAACACCCAATATATATTACATAAGATAGAAGACTTAGACATATTAAATACTTTTCATACAATATCACTAGCTATTCTTCTCTCTTCTAAGTGCATAACATATTTCTGATTTTGTACATTAAAACAGAGAAGACCGAGTCTGTTAAGTGCTTAGGTTGCCAAGATATCATTTTTAGCCGATATGTTAATATATAAATATATGTTAATTAAACTTACTCGCAGCTGGAGTTCTGAGCAGCTGACGTCACAGCTGCTCTATAGCTCCGCCTACAGCTGCTGGTGATGAGAAGAAACTCTTGTAGACATAGAGGTAGATCAGTGCCCTCACCTACCACAGCCTACACACACACATCATATATATATATATATATATATATATATATATAAATTATATATATATATATGTATAGTATATATATATATATATATATAATATATATATATATATATATATATATTATATATTATATATCTATATATATATATACATATATATATATATATATATATATATATATAATATATATATATATATATATGGCTGGAGCCAGTGGATACTCGACCACGGATCAGTAGGTGTGGGGTTCAAATCCTGGGCTCGTCCGTCACTGACATCGCTATCGAGTGAGGAAACTGACGTTAACCTTAGCTAAACCAGCTTTTAGCTTTAGATATATATATATATATATAATATAATATATATATATAAAAATATATGTGTATATATATATATATATATATATATATATATATATAACATTCAACGAAGTATACCACTTTATAAGTTCATTACTAACTGCTCAGAAAAAGTGCTCTGAGAAAAATGAAGCAATATAAACAATAAACTTAATGAACTAGAAGTTTTATACATAGCTTCCAGAAGAGACATTCGATCGCGAATTAGTAAGTATGGATTCAAATACTGGGCTTGCCCTCACTGACATCGCTTTCGAGTGAGGAAACTGACGTTAATCTTAGCTTTACTTTAAGAGGAACAAGATGCTAAAACATCGTTCTATTGTATAGTATTATATTGTATTGTATTGCAAAAGAAATATTAACCAAATACAGAGAGAGATAGCGACAGAAACAGTGAGAGTGTGAGTGAGAGAGAAAGAGAGAGAATGAGTGAGTAAGGTAAAATGTGAAACAGAGAAACAGACATACTTTAAGATAGAGATCAAATAGTTGTCTGCGATGTTCAAGAACCTTAGGACTCCACTTGAGAACTGTCTTTGCAGGGAAAGTGGGTGTGGTCATCAGCCTCTTCAACTGTCAATCAAACATACAAAATTGCATATTATATTGTCTACAAGTCAAGACATCTAATGTTCACAGAAAATCGAGGCCCAACTTGTAGATAAATATGTTAGATCAATCAGCTGAAGTTTCATATCATGTTGGCAGCAAATATTAATCTCAACCTCTATTCATCAATTCTAAATCGTTTTGAGACATATAGATACTTTTAAACATTTTAATTTCTCTATCCTACTCAACAGAGTTGTATTTGCCTGTCACACATTAGTTATTTCAAAGTTAAATCAATTTCACAAACAATACCTGACAATCATCAGCAACAATCTCAAAACACAGTAGTTTAATTTAAGAACAGTAAAGATAATTATACATATTTAAATAATAGTAAATAGTAAATAATAAATAATAATAGTAAATAGTAAAAGCGATTTTAAGACAATCTTACAGATTGTATTCCAATCAAATATAAATATATCTGTATTCACAACTGTTTGAGTCAGGTCAGTGTCAGTCTTCAGTGTGTCCTTGGACTTTGACTATCTTATCTTTGTCTTTGTTATCTTCATTCGTGAGACTAAATTGAAACTAAAATTAATTGCGACTTAAATACGTCATTATGTAATAAGCCACTAGATAAAAAGCTACATCATGGAGAGTTGTCTTCACTGAAAGTAGCCTAGAGATTAGAGGCCACGTCTTGTGTAAAAGCTTAAAATCTGCAGACCTGAAATTAAGTGACCAATTGTTGGGTGTTCCAGTAAATCATTGCAACAAGGCTACGATTCTATAGCTTTTTCGAGCAACTTTAGTCAATAGAATTATTGCAGCAGCATATTACACATAACTCTTTAAACCTGTTTGTGTAGCGAATAGAATTCACTGTATCTTCTCTCTATCACCTGAGTTCTTTCACTTGTCACCACCTCTATACAAAATACCTGTACAGCAACCGATGACACCGAAAATTCAGTTCTGTAAATTTGGCATAAAAGAATCAAATATTTCAAATTTGAATAGCAAAATTATCTTAGCTATTACTCAATAATGACCATTAAATATTCATGTTACAACATTTGAGGTCAGGCACAAGGCAGAAATATCACACAAGCAACAAGCAACATAGAAGTAACGGAACAACTAAAAGGAATTATGCAACTAAGTAATGCGGCTTCATAAGCTTAAGGTGCTAAACAAAATATTTCTTTAAATCCACAAATGACATTATAATTAGTAGTTAAAATTTAAATCAAATTAATGAGTTACAGAATATCTCACTTTTGATACACTTAAAGCCCAAGGATGAGTGTGAAATAAGCTGCAGTTAAAGACATAGAAGATATGAAATATTAAAATGAAATTTATAGTAATTTAAAATAACTGCTGAAAATAAAGTAAAAATAAAATAGATTAGAATCTGCTGCAGTTTCTTGTAGCTTCTAAATTTTGAACAGTGTTTTTCAATGCAGAATTCTGTTGCTGTTTTTTCTTAGCTTTTACACTTGTAAATTAATACTTGAAGTGATACAGTCAGGAATTGGATGTTAGTTTATATATAGATTTAGTAATTGCAGCATATGCAGATGATTTGGTTCTGAAAGCTCCTTCTTGGCTCTGCAAGGACTTCGGCATATACTTGAGATTGCTGCTAAAAATAAGTAAGCAGTATAACACCAAGAAAACTATCTCTATGATTTTAATCCTCATATTAAAAGTAAATCTGTGAGCACAATTTTCCACAGTTTATCTTAGATGGCCTTTAACTATTATTAGTATCCAGTTTCACATAATTAGGTCACATTACACAGAATGGTCTGAGTGATGATTTAGATATCAGCCAAGGGACCAGGAATCTATTTACCAAACCAATGTTCTAAAACAATGATTTGGTTTCTATTAAATTTCTGTTTAACTAAAACTATTTAAAAGTTTCTATTTATGTTTTATATATAGCCCTAAATATAATAAGTTATAAGAAATAGGAAGAAGAATTGGATACGATACATTCTAAGGCGAGATAGTTTATTAAAAGAGGTCATAGATCATAAGAGGTCATAGAATGGAAGGAAAGAGACTCAGAGGAAAACCAAGATTAGGAAAGTTTGACGATTGAAAGATCCACTCGTATGCAAACAAAAAAGAGGAAGACGGAAGACCATGGACCTGCCAGTAGGTAGTGCACTAAGATATACTGAGAGAATAGCCCTTTTGAGTGTTTTCAAAGGAACAGTTTATAACCATATGAAGTCCAGCTTCACTAAACGTGTTAAATACTTTTTTCGCTTTCCAAAGTATAGCAGTGTCACTGATATGTCTTGTATCTTAGTGTGCCAGTATTTGATAGCATGCTACATAACTCAAGTGTTAGTCTGCTAAATCGTGTTGTTGCTCCAGACATATTCTAATTTCTTCTAGTGCAAGAGCAATGGTAGAAAGATGATTTCTGACTTGCCTCAGACCTTCAATCACATACAGTAAATGTAATACAGTATGTTAACCATGTCAAATGATATTAATGAATTGGTAAGGTCACCTAACTCACTATTTTCTTCTTTTAGAACTGTTATGTAGTTTGTGCAGGTATCGTTAATATGTGTAATTATACTGGATGTTAAATACATGTACAATTGTTTTATTGTAATATATTATATGATGATGAAAGGATAAACTATACATACGGTGAAAGCAGCTTCGTGATCAGTCTCTCCACTGACTCTTCTATATGATTTCACACACACCTTTATATACATCACTGTAACATATATATATATATATATATATATATATACAGACTGGGGCAAAAAATAATAATCCCTTAGCGAGATCTCAATAACTATAATAAAACTCAAAAAATCTCTACCAAATTTGCGGAACGTCTAGGAGAGGAATTTCTGCGTATATCCTGAAAATTTGATGAAAATCTATTGAGCAGGAAAAATATTACAGCGTTTCTACGAAAAAATTGCAAAATCAGTTTTAACAAGGCTTTTTTTGCCAAAAGTCTTAATAACTTGGACAAAACTCAAAATAGTTTTACAAAATTTTCAGGGCCTCCAGAGGAGGAATTTCAACACATATCCTGCAAATTTGGTAAAAATATATTCAGAAGTAACAAAAATATAGTGTTTCTTCGAAAAAATGTTAAAAGCAGTTTTAACAAGGCTTTTTTAAACAAAAGTACTGGACATTTTCTTCAAAATTTGGGATTAATTTTAACATAAGAACAAATTTTAAGCATCATTTAATGGAGTACCTAACAAGATAGTGCAGGCTTAAACTCCACCGCTTAAGTAAACGGCCCTTTTCTGGCTCGTTATTTTCTTTAAAAGGAAAGACTAATATTTCGAAAAGCCTTGTTAAAATTGATTTTAGCACTTTACTCGTAGAAATGCTTTAATTTCATAACTAATGAAATTAGTTTCATCAAATTTGCAGGATATACGCAAAAATTCCTCCCCTAGAAGCTCCGAAAATTTTGTAGAGATATTTTTGAGTTTTCTAAGTTATTTATGTTTTTTAAGTTATTGAGATTTTGCTAGGGGATTATTTTTTTTTGCCCCAGTCTGTATATATGTGTTTATCTCTCCCCCTCTCTTTTTTGCACTGCCTACTGGCAGGTCTATGATATATAACGCCTCCACTATTCTCAATCTTCCATTTTCTCTTCACGTCTACATACGAGTCAATCTTTAAATCATCTATAGCATTCCTTTTGATATACCAATATTCCTGGGGATAATACCTCTATCTCTCTCTTTAGTGCATTGCCAAGTGGCAGGTTCAAGGTATATATTCATACTCAAATCTGCTTTCTTGCTCCATAACAGCACTCTTTAGATCAACAAGTTAATCCCTTCACAAAGTCCATGCCTATTCCATACCTTATGTAGCCTACAACTTGACAAAAGTATGGCTTTTGAGTTGGTTTCTCGTTGCCATCCTCAGTAAGATGGATTAATTAACATTTAATCATGGGGGAAAATATTTCATGGTGATGTGGGTCCCCTCGTGCCATCCCCAGCTCCTGCCTTAGTCGCCTCTCATGTGCACGCAACAGATTGTTTGCGGTTGCCATATTCTGCAGTGGTCCAACCACACCTGAGCACAACATGGGAATATACTTTTATGTCACATAATATATCACACTATCCTAGTACAACACACACACCCTCACACACATATATGATCACAGAATTATAATGTTAAATACACACAGTAGTTAAATAATCGTCAAAAATAATAATATCAATAACGGTTAATATCACGTGTTTAACTCGTTAGAGGGCTTTTAGGCAATTGCGCATGTTACCTGTCCCTTGAATGGCATGAATATACGAGATTTCATTCTCTGATAACAGGAATTGATCCCACTAGCATAGTACTTCCTGTAATTTTGCTATGTAAAGTGTAAATGATTTGCGTTTGTCAGAGAAAAACTTAAGGCTAAAGCTAATGTTAATGTCAGTTTCCTCACTTGAAAGCGATGTCAGTGAAGGGCGAGCTCAGGATTTGAACCCCGCACATAATAACCCGCGGTCGAGTATCTTACCGACATCGCCACTGGCTCCAGCCAGTTTGTCCAGAGCTGATAATATACGAAAATTGATTTATAAAAATATTCTCATTACATCTAGTCTGTCTAGACTTTAATTAAAACGTACTATACTAGCACTGCCTTCCATACGTAACCCTGGTACGTACCTGCATAATCATATACTCATAATCTTGTACGAGGGAACATAACAACATAAAATACATTATTATATGTAATTGTTTGTAAACAAATGATCAGCTGTTTGGTTCATAACTACCATATCCGCTTCATAAAAGTAGTTCTTAGTTCTCAGTTTGGCAGTTTTGGGTACACTCAAGGAGGCCTTGGGTACACCAAAAGAACGCGAAGGAGGAGGAGGAGGAGGAGGAGGATGACGAGGAGGAGTAGCAGAAAACTTATTTTTGAAAAGTTTAAAAAGTCTACCTCTATCCTTAACCAATACCCCTCAAAAAAACCTAAAAAACTAGCCAGAGAACCGCTTTAAAAATTTTATTAAATTTAAAAAGTGACAGACTAAATAAACTTACCCGTGTACTCAAAGAATTCTAAATGTTCATTTCAACGGCGTAACGGTTTATAAGAATAGTTGGCTCACAGAATATAGAACCCATGTAAGTACTCAGACATAAAAACGACAAACAATATTTTCATTGTTTCTATGCAATTTCTAGGTGTAAATATGTTTTAAGGGCGTTAGGGGGGATAGGGGGAGGGATACAAGAAGGAACTCGAACAGTCCGATACCTGAAATTTTTTCAAATATGGGCCCCACTAGGGGTCTATATAACGGAGGGGGAGCTCCGAAACATGTTAACCGTTTCACTTAATCTCAATTTTCACTTTAGCCACTGTGTAAGAGGAAAAAGGGTATAAATAAAAAATGTGAACTCTCTCCCGGAACAATGGTTTAAAACGCCTTGGCTGGAATCGAGGGGCTTAAGCCTCCCCCATCTTCCGCCAAAATTAGGTCACTTTTGCAATTGGTCTAGATTCGCTGAGTTTCTTCAAAGCCTCAGAGGTGAAAAAAATTAACCTACTTTTTTCCTAAACAAATGTAGGATTTTAGGCATTTTAGGTTTTCCTCTCACTTTAGTACGGGTATGAGGGGGGGGGGGTAAGATACGGGGATATACTCGATCACTCTATGAGCCGAGCGCAGTATGCTGAAAAATTGTGAGTCCCCCCCCATACAGCATTTTTTCTGGTTGCGTCACGTCCCGAAGAAGGTGGAGCGTAAGCAAAAATGTGTACACTGCCCAAAAATAAATTGAGGTGTATATCCTGAGGTGTATTGAACCCTCGTGGATTCGAATCCTACCCGCGCTGATTTAAGAGTAAAATCTCGGACATTTGCTGGACTGGCTATACGGAAAATGGTCTAAATTGCGTAATGGTTAAAGTATGTGGTATTTAAAATGATAGATATCAACGTAGTTGATCACTTCACTATAGTGCGTTTTTACTTTTTTACTACTATATATATCTCTTATGCAGTGTTGTAAAAAGTACTCAGCAAAATACTTTAAGTAAAAGTAAAAGTAAATGGTTGATAAAAGTAAAAGTAAAAAGTACTTTATCAGAATTTTATTTACGTAAAAGGTAAAAATACTCGTCAAAAAAGTAGTACTTTTAAGTAAAAAGGTAAAAGTACCCTGAATTTTTTAAGAAAATAAATTATACCTTGATAGGATAGTTTTACACGTTCTTAAATTAATTTACTTAGTTACTCGATTTAATTAATATTACGAACTTAAACTTTAAATTCAGTATCTGCAGTTTCTGAACTCAAACAATATTCGACCCACATGCGCAGGCTTATATTCGATTTAAATTTTTACATCAGATTAAATTTTGAATTCACAATTAAGTTAAATTAACATGGTCAACTCAGACTCTCTCTCCCCAGTGTCCTATTAAGTAAATAGCAGATCCAATGTGTTCATATTTCTACTCACATGCTGCCAAAGATCTTTAAAATAAGTAGATATGGCATGACTGTTGTTTCAGCGATACCTGAATTGTAACAAGAGCGACTTGATTTTCAGCATGCTCCATTTAATCGTGAGGGTAAACAAAGCCCCTTTATCATATGTATATTTAATAGTAATTTCTGTAATTTCAGATTTATTTCATGATATTCGGCTTTCAAACGGTTTTAAGATGATGTATTGTTGCACGTTTGGGTATACAAATTCTAGAAATCCGGAAACTAAAGAACGGGGAATATCCTTTAAGAGATTTGAAATAGAATTTGTTTGCATTTTTTAATTATAAAAATATACATCCAATTAATAGGAATTCGTTTTAAATAATTTTTTGTCATGACGATATATTGGATAGATGTAGCGATATATGTGCTACTAAAGCATTTAATTATCTTTCAAAAGCTTTGCAAATGTTCAAAAACTTCATTGTTTTATGCCTTGAAATAACGATCACCTGATATTGTTTACCTCTGGCTAGTAAAAATTAGTTGTTGGCATCACTGCAATTCTTGAACTCAATGTTTACAATGGATGACATTGCCTTTGACACTTCTACGGTTTTTCTTTATTCTATGCATGCTGCCTTCACTACCTTCATGCTCCTTAAAAAGCATTCCACCGACTAAGGAGTTAATCCATGCTCAAATGTCTATATATCACATCATAATTCTTTCGACAACTAAATAGGAATAATGTGGCTTCTGATATGGTTCCCTGTTTGTTGTGGTAGCCTATTGGTAGGATTAATTTCCTTATATAGGCTTTAAATAGTTATATCAACTATTGTATGTTACTTAGCCTAGCTCTTCCTCTATTTTCGCTGAACAAAGTACACTACCAAACAAGCGTTTCTTAGTTTCGTAGTTTATTATCAATCCAATTATACTATAGACCAATCACGTAACTAAAACAAACAAATACACAGAAATTAAAGTCAATAAAAATATCAAGCAGACACAAATATACATAATAAAATAGAGAGAGAGAGAGAGAGAGAGAGAGAGAGAGAGAGCGTGCCATTAGTAAAGATATCTTTGTTGTGACATCAGCTAAGTGTCATGCAACAATACCAAATATACTTAAATTGGAATTAATCTTTACTTATAATTCTATTACACTCAATCTAAACGTATATAATTATATATCTATTCTTATAATGCATATTAACTGCATATCTTAGCAATACTTACATTGAAATATAAATAATTCCAATATTATAAAATTATCACGCTGATCTATCAATATCTCAAACGCATAAGAAATTATCAAGTCCATGAATCACTTAATCGACCATATTTCATTAACAAACTAATATCATTATATTCTACAATGTTTTCTCTAATTAATAGAACATATTTCAGACTACTGTAACAGTGTTTCAACTCGTGCATCTAGATATCTTTTGCAACTTTATTCAGCCATAACACTCTTTATCAACACTAAACCGGAAGAGGAAAAATAACAAGAGTTCGCTGCCACTAAACAAACTTTTTTCTTGTTTTATAATTAAATAAACTTTAGATATGTGGTTACCATATCTAACACCGTTGTCAGATCTAACTCGGTCGCCTCTTAACACAAGTGCAGTTTATGAATGGTTTATTCTTCTGTGTACCGAACACAACATGCATAACTCAGACTTGTCAAAAGAAAAATAGTCATTGACATATTGGCAAGGTCTACAAAATATAGCTGTAGCCTAAGTTCATGATTTATGTTTTTATATTTATGCTATCATTATTAAATAGAGCAAAAAATATTAGCCTATATTAGGCCTATATATAAAGTATATTTTTGTATTTGTGATAATTTCATAATTACATGTATCTTCCATCACTTTCACTATAAAACCTACAATTCTCTACAGCAGATTTTAAAATTAGGGTCAATTAAATTAAATCAGTCAACCCACGTACACTGTAAATCATAGGCTTTGATTTTCGTCACATACCTGACTTAGGGCAGTTACTGGCGCTAGCTAGTGTACAGATATGATATCGAAGAATTTGTGTTATACGGTGCCTTCTAAGTGCCACGCATCCCCCGCATGCTAAACTACATACAACACTCACAGCATGCTAAAATTTTGCACTACACTCACAGCATGCTAAACTTTGCACTATACTCACAGCATGCTAAACTACGGTGGCTCGCAACTGCCATCTAATTTCTTAACTTTTTTATTAAAAAAACAAAACAAATTTCTTGTTACTATAAATAGCCACTTTGTTACTATAAATAGGCATGCGTGCTATTTATAGTAACCAAAATTTCTTAACTTTTCTTATTAAAAACAAAACAAATTTCTTGTTACTCTAAATAGCCACTTTGTTACTATAAATAGACATGTGTGCTATTTATAGTAACCAAAATTTCTTAACTTTTTTATTAAAAACAAAACAAATTTCTTGTTACTATAAATAGCCACTTTGTTACTATAAATAGCACACTAGCAGTATCAATATCACACATAGTCGGTGACAACATCCAACACTCAATCTTGAATCAAAGGCTAGCTCTGTGCAAAAAATAAAGTTTATTGTCAATGACAACATCGAGCACTCGATGTTAAGCCAAAGCCAAACCGATGAGCACAAAATTAGGTAAAAAAGGTGCATATCCAAAATTCCGTTAATTAGTCATACTAAGTCAATTCGTCTATGACAACATCGAGCACTCGATATTAAACCAAAACCAAACCGATGAGCACAGAATTAGATAAAAAACGGTGCAACCCAGAATTCCGTTAATTAGTCATACTGAGTCAAATCGTTTATGACAACATCGAGCACTCGATCTCGAGCCAAAGCCTAATCGATGAGCTTAAATTAGGTCAAAATCGGTGCAAATTCAAAATTCAGTTAATTAGTCTGTGCCTCTATGTCGGCTCTAACTTTCAGAGGAGCACCGTTGTAAGCACGAATCTCCAAGTAGTACTCTCCAAGTAGTACCACGCCATAACTTTAGGATCATTATTTCTTTGTAAACTTCTAACCAGATAGTTTTCCCTGAAAATCCATCAATACAACCACTGACGCATAGCCCATATGGTTTCAGTTTGTAATAGAAGTCAACATGCCATATATTATTTGGCCATGTAGCATAATAGGCTCTGCGACGTAGCCGTTTTGCAGTTCTCAGCGCCACCCCAGTGGAATCAAAGATAGTTAGGATAAGCCGAACATCATCTCTGTAAACAATCAATCCTTCCTGCAAGCAGCGTGCATGCATCCATCGGTAGTCGAGTAGGGAACCTGACTGCCTCAGAAGACTGTGTATAAATCTAAACACTTCCTCCATTGGCGATGAATCTGAGCGACGATAATTATTTCGCAAAATTTTATGCAATGTTCTCTGGGATATATTAATGTCGCGAAACGCTCGGCTTGTACGTGCCCACTTCCCATATCTTTGGGGTCATAGCTTGGTCTTTGATGCCGGTATTGCTCAGCTCCCTCCAACATTAAATGTTTTGTTGGTCCGAGACCACACTTGTAAAGGCTAATAATAAGTAAATGATATCAGTCCTCCCTATTTGTTTCCTATCTAAACCTATTTTGTATTTAATGTGTTTCTGTTCACCTTACTAGCGAGACAAAACCCGCCTGCAACTCTTTGAATCCTAATTCAAACAATTGCGAGACAAAACTCACCTGCAACTCTTGAGATCCTTGGTCATCCAATATCGGGACCAAAACCCGCCTATTGGGCAATTATGTATGTCTTTCTCCCCATTCTAACTCTTAATTTGAGAAATGTACCGCTAGCTCTAAATTATACGCCCGCTATGACTACATATATATATTTCTATGACTACATATATATATAACTCTATGAGGTGTGCTTTTTGATGTCCCACCCTGCCAAATTTCACAGCTAAATGCTGTTGTGTCTGTATAGTGCTCAGAGAGGCGCTATCTTCCTATCGGCAACTGCTAGCAAGTCACCGTCCAGAAGTTGGCCGCTCGTCACGAAAATACAACACCCCTACCATTAGCGCTGGGGCGCCCTATCCACTGGGTTCCCCAGCACAACCCCCCTTCTGTAACACTGCCTGTTTTAAAACACAGATCTTTACACAATGGGACCCTTCCCGTTTTACAACTTCTCGGCACAATCAATGCGACTGTGTTTTAAAGTCGTAAGGCTGCCAAACACTTCTCTACACTCTTAATCGTGTTTTAAAGCTTTATAACAACTACTCTACTTCTCCACACAACGATTTGTGCTTTAAAGTGGTCAGTTAATAATATTCAACCACATCAACTGCGTCTGAACATTATTTCTTCGTGATAAGTGGCTCCAATCACAATCAACTGCGTCTGGACCACGGTTACTGCGAAGTAACCCAAGCGATTTTGCATGGAGAAACACGGCCTTTTATACTAAATTTTAACATGGGATGACTACGAGGCCAATCACGTAACGCCTTACTAAACTCTCGATTTGTATCCCCCCCCTTCCATTGGTTGAAGGTGTGGTCTAAATTTCGTTATATTTAAACTGTGTTACCATCCTGGGTATTTTCTTATTCCAGCACCTAAATTGTGCTCTTTTCTAATTAAACCTGTTGTACGATCTAGCGCGAAAACATACCGCAGTGATAACGTCGTTCTCTCACTTAAATTATAGCGACCAATCATCTTTATTTCCTATCAATTCTGAAAACCTTATCGAAATAAACACAAATCTAGATAAAACCGTCTATAACCTCCTATAGCGCTTAACTGACATTTCCTCACATTTCATATAACGCGTTTCTACTATAATGTAAGCCAACTACGTACACTATAGCATTTACAACCAATGCTATCTAATTTTACAAGAATCGCTAACGAATTAGGGTTTTCCTTTAATTACTAACCTAACCTAATCTCTAATATTAATATCTATGTTTATTTTATATTTTGGAAAAATCCTTAGACTGGCGCTACGTTTAATCTATACTGGTTTGCGGAAGCGTACAAATTTATACTGGCTTAATGCAACAAGCGTAATCAAAGCGAAAGTCCAATTTCGCTACAATTAACGTTATGAGTTTGAGCCAGAACTGCCAATATCTTCGAGTACGAGAGCCCTAAATGAAAGTAGGCCACAGACCAATTATAACCTGGATTTTTGGATATGAACCGTTTTAAACCTCATTTTTGCTCATCGGTTTGGCTTTGGTTTAACATCGAGTGCTCGATATTGTCATAAACTATTTGACTGAGCATGACTAATTAACTGAATTTTGGATTTGCACCGTTTTTGATCTAATTTTGTGCTCATCGGTTTGGTTTTGGTTTAACATCGAGTGCTCGATGTTGTCATAGACGAATTGACTCAATATGACTAATTAACGGAATTTTAATTAACCGAACCCTTGTTAGAACCGAACCGAACTTTCATTTTCAACGAACCGAACCGAACTCTCAAATTGTCAACTGCTAACCGAACCCGAACCGAACCGAACTTTCCTTTTCAACGAACCGAATCGAACCCGAACTCTGGAATTTCATAAAATTCCCATCTCTATTATTTTAACTTCGTTACTTCACAACACTGCTCTTATGTACATGTATTTAATGTCTCTAATGTATTCTAATCTGTAGCCGTGGACGTTTTATTTCTTTTGTTGACAGGAAGCCTTGCATGTAAACATTGGAGATGACAAGATGTCATAACATTTGGAGCAACATTTTATTTGGATTGCACGTAAGTGATATAACCTCGAATTTTCTCACTACCATTACCTAATCTATACAATAAACCAGGAACGAAGTCTTCAGAATTTTAGGAATGACCTTCTTTAATAACTGTAATATGAGTGTGATAGGAACTGAAGTTACTGAGCTACTGTGTAGCCATTGAGCTGCAATGACAGTGTAAGGTCCTTTTAACATTCCCAGTAGTGTCAACTGTGGGCGTTACTGTTGCTGGATGAAGTTCTTGCGTGCGCCTAGTGGCTTTCGATTTTCATTTTAAATTTAAGTTTAAAGTAATTGTATATCCTAGACTTATAAATGGGACAAACAACATATTGACATTATAGTCAAAAATACGCATTATAGTGAATAATCAACTATGTTGATATCTATCACTTTTAAAACCACATGTTTAATCCGTTAGGCAATTTAGATCATTTTCCGTATAACCAGTCCAGTGAATGTCCGAGATTTTACTCTCAGATCAGCGCGACCGGGATTCGAACCCACAAGGATTCAAATCATCTTAGAATTTGTCATTTAAAACTTCATGACGTTACCCCTAGGCTATTTAGACATTCTAATATAATATAATATAATATAGCTACAGAAATGGCTAATTTCTGGAGTATAATTCTTTACTATTTATTCAATATAATAAAAATAAATTAACCTTATTATTATGCAAGTAACAGGTACTTTAGCTTACTGGAACTTTCATTTCAATTACTTTAAAACTTGGAATATGAAGTATATTGTCATGTAGTGCTTGTCAATTCGATCCAGCTATAAGTAGCTATCATTCTATTGCAAATATAAAGAGGATTTCTAAAACTAAAAGAATAAATCGATAAGATAAATCCCTTGATAGAATAGACTGATCGATTTCATTGCTCGATAGGTTATCGGTGATGGACTAACGTTGGATTGGAAAACACTTATAGTTGTTCATGGTCGGTAGCCGATCTTTTTTCAACTGGTAACCTTTGATGTGTGTTTGGATGGAAGCTTTGAGGTGTACTTGGATGGAAGCTTTGATCTGTACTTAAGTGGAAGCTTTTATGCTTACTTGGATGGAAGCTGATGTAAATTTATGAGTTTTACGTAATTGATGATTGTTTTCTACTGAATTGGTCTAATTGAATGTCTCAATAGCTTAGTGGTTAGATGTGGCAGGTAACTTTATGAAGTTTTAAATGATAGACCCGAGGTAAATTGAATCTCCTGGGATCGATTCTCGGCCGCGCTGATATGGGAGTAAAATCTTGGACAGTCACTGGACTGTTCACACGGAAATTGGACTAAATTGCATAACAATTCAAACATGGGGTATTTAAAGTGATAGGTATCAACATGTTTGATGATGATTGATCATTTTCACTATAATGCTTATTACTAATGCTATTTTTCATCAGTCTGGTATTTGCTAGTTAAGGGCTATATATATGATACTTGGATTGATCAAAATTAAATAATAACTTGTAAGTTTATAAAGCTATATTTAATCATATGTATACTTGCTTATACATAAATACACTTATATCAGTATCTGCTAGGAAACATACGGCACTTATATCTACATGTAGATCTTATACTAATGTAAATATATTGATTACCCTTATATCTATATTTGATACTCATATAAACTGCATTTATATCAATATCTACTATTCACACATACTGCACTTATCTGCTACTCACACATACTGCACTTATCTGCTACTCACAGATACTGCACTTATATCAATACCTGCACTTATATCAATACCTGCTACTCATATATTTATATTTTTATACATTTATGAGTATTACTATAGTGAGTATTAATGTAATGATATAGTATTGCTGTGTGTGTTTGTGTGTGTGTGTGTGTGTGTATTTATGTGAATATTGGTTAAGTGCTTATAATGTATGGATGCATGAACTGTAAGAAATTTTTAGCATTGCTATTTAAAATAGTTATCAATATTGTTATTTCTAAGTGCTTGTAAGTTGTGTATATATATATATATATATATATATATATATATATATATATATATATACATGTATATATTGCTGCTTGTGTGTCTGTGTGTGGTTGTTTGTGTATGTATGGTTGTTTGTGTGTGTGTGGTTGTTTGTGTGTGTGTGGTTGTTTGTATGTGTATGTATTACTACTAGTGTGTCTCTGTGGTTGTTTGTATGTGTGTGTAATACTACTAGTGAGCTTATGTATGCTTGCAATTATGTTTGTATAATTACTACTTATTTGTCTGTGTGTGGTTGCTTGTATGTGTGTATTACTACTAGTGAGCCTGTGTGTGTGGTTGCTTGTATGTGTGTATTACTAACAGTGAGCCTGTGTTTATGGTTGATTGTATGTGAATGTATTACTACAAGTGAGCCTGTGTGTTTGGCTACTTGTATGTGTGTATTACTAATAGTGAGCCTGTGTGTGTGGTTGCTTGTATGTGTGTATTAATACTAGTGAGCCTGTGTGTGTGGTTACTTGTATGTGTGTATTACTACTTGTGTGTGTGGGTGTGCAGATTAGCAGTAAATCTTTGGAATGAACAGCAGAGAAGAGAATGGATCCAGGCTGCAGTTAGCTGTAGTCAGCTACTCCCCACACAACAAAGAGGGTATCCTCTTGTTTTATATGCACTTCTGTGTTTGATGTTGTCGACAATGATAGTAGCACTACGCCATTGTAGCGGCGTATAATTAACCATATAAGTGCTATGTTGGACAACGCCACTGGCTGGATCCAGTGGCGATGTCGGTAAGTTATTCGACCGTGGATCAGTATGTGCGGGGTTCAAATCCTGGGCTCGTGCGTCACTGACATCGCTTTCGAGTGAGGAAACATTAACATTAAGATGTTAACATTAGCTTTACCATCTTTTTATGTTTTTTGTTGATATACAAAGGTATGTCGCAAGGTATTCGATGACTGCTATGATATTTTAATAAAATAAATTGAAATGATCAATACAGTACTCTTTATAGATTTTAAATGCAGAATGTGAGTAGGAATATGTACCTTTGACCTTCCTGCTACTAGAGAGAGAGAGAGAGAGAGAGAGAGAGAGAGAGAGAGAGAGAGAGAGATATTGGAGTGATTTTAGACTTAAAATAAAATACAGTCATTCTAGTAAGTGTTTAGCTTTTCTTTTTTTTTTTGTTTGCATAGTTACACACATGACATACTGCATGTGCTACATAGTTTCCTTTCTTGGTTTCTGTTTTTGTAGTTTTCGTTATTTCCTCTGGTGTTCACTATTGCTACTGGTGTTATTTGTTCAGTATGGTTGTGCCACATGTTGCTAGATGTATGCTGTGTTGTTGTCTATCTAAGTAATTTTGTGATATGTGTATGTTAGTAGAGAGTGTAATGTTGGATTTTGTTAAGCTAGTATTAATTTTATTAAAATGTAGTACTTTTCTAGCTGAGTGCTATGCTGTATGTTTTCAGATGTGCTATGTTATATGTGCAATATGTGATATCCAATGGTTGCTTGTTATGTGATATCCAATGTTGTATGTTATCTAATCAGTTCTGTGTTGTATGTTGTTAGATAAGTGCTATGTTGTATGTTGTTTGATGAGTGCTATGTTGTTAGATGAGTGCTGTGTTGTATGTTGTTAGATGAGTACTATGTTGTATATTGTCAGATGAGTGCTATGTTGTATGTTGTTAGATGAGTGCTATGTTGTATGTTATTGGATGAGTGCTATGTTGTGTGTTGTTAGATGAGTGCCATGTTGTATGTTGTCAGATGAGTGCTATGACAGCGATACAACCACGCGTCACCCTGCGCAATGTTGTCAGTGTTGTCGACGCTGTTGTTTCAAGGGATATTTCTGGTGTGTGGTGGGAGCCCTTTACTTCTTCATTATATTCCCTGCTGGTAAGCATGCTTACTTTCTACTTTAGGTGTAATTTGGCAAAGTAGCATAACAATTTTTATTTTCTCTCTATCTCTGTCGCTCTCTCTCTCTGTTTCTCTCTCTATCTGTCCGTATGGTTGTATGTTGACACATAGTTCATGGCATATATCTCGTCATACCTGTTCTGTCCTAAGCCTACCTTTTCATCTCTGTTACACAAATTATGCCCTACAGCATCCGTTGTCATCATGTACATGTACATACATGCATGTATTTATATTTGTATGTTCAGGTAACTCACTGGTGATACTTGAGTATGTATGTGTCTGTATGTTCAGGTACCTTACTGGTAATACTTGTGTATGTATGTGTCTGTATATTCAGATATCCTACTGGTGATACTTGTGTATGTATGTTTATGTATATTCAGATATCCTACTGGTGATACTTGTGTATGTATGTGTCTGTATATTCAGGTATCCTACTGGTGATACTTGTGTGTGTATGTGTCTGTATATTCAGGTATCCTACTGGTGATACTTGTGTGTGTATGTGTTTGTATGTTCAGGTATCCTACTGGTGATACATGGACACAATAGGCAGCTGATGCTAACCATGTGTCTGGGCTCTGCAGTGCTCGTTGTGTTTGGCTGCATTGTTCCTTGCTCTTACATTGGGATACGTCAGTGGTATAGACGACGAATGAAGAAGAAGAAGAGAATCGAGTCCATTCAGTTGACTATTAGAGAAACTAAGCTACTTGACAGCAGCAGTCCAGGTCAACAGTTGTGAGTGAGAGGCTAAGCTGCTTGACAGCTGCAGTCCAGGTCAGCAGCTGTGACAGTGAGAGGCTAAGCTACTTGACAGCTGCAGTCCAGGTGAGCAGCTGTGACAGTGAGAGGCTAAGCTACTTGACAGCAGCAGTCCAGGTGAGCAGCTGTGACAGTGAGAGGCTAAGCTGCTTGACAGCTGCAGTCCAGGTGAGCAGCTGTGACAGTGAGAGGCTAAGCTACTTGACAGCAGCAGTCCAGGTCATCAGCAGTGACAGTGGGAGGCTAAGCTGCTTGATAGCTGCAGTCCAGGTCAGCAGCTGTGACAGTGAGAGGCTAAGCTGCTTGATAGCTGCAGTTCAGGTCAGCAGCTGTGACAGTGAGAGGCTAAGCTGCTTGATAGCTGCAGTTCAGGTCAGCAGCTGTGACCGTAAGAGGCTAAGCTACTTGACAGCTGCAGTCCAGGTCAGCAGCTGTGACAGTGCAATGCTTCATTATATCATATCAGGTGAGAGACTGGAATAGCTGTGGGGGAGCCGCGGTGTTTTGCTGCTTTGTTGTGAAATGAAAGTTAACATTTTCACAGGTTGATGCTCTCTGATTATATTTTTGGTTAATATGCAGTCACAGTTTATATATATATGTATATAATATATATCATTACATATACAACATATATATATATATATATATATATATATATAGATATATATTATGTATATTATGATATATGTATATATAATATAGATAATATATATATATAAATATATATATATATATATGATATATATATATATATATATATATATCTATATATATATATATATATATAACATGTATGTATGTATGTATAGAAATCAAATAATTGTAGTGGTGTCATATATTTATTTATTGCAATGTTTCTGCATTACTGTGTACTATACTCTTTGTTTCTATGATGATTTCTTAAACTACATTCCGAATTGACTTGATGAGAAAATTTAGAATTGTCTGCAAGAGAGGCTTAACATTTCAATATGCAAGCTCTGTTCTGGGCTCTTACGCTTGCTGAAATATTACTTCTAGACACAGGCACTCTCGCCAATGTTAACATGTTATCTGTTTTAAGCACACCCCCTCCTCATCCAGTTATTTGCCCTGACTACCAAGAAGGAACCGATAGAACCACAAAACATACACTGTATGAGTACTGAAAAGGTCATCATGAAAATAATTATGTAATGGTAGAAGACTTCAGTACCCACTTAAAAAGTTTTAATTATTTTGCCCCTGCCATAATATACATAATGGCCTAGAATGTTTTTCGTATCTCAGTAAATATTGCTTAGGGGAAGCTTTGCAGGAGTTCAGTTTAACGCTATCTTTTTCACAAGCACGAAACTGACTGTCATTTCTCTGTGCACTTTCGTTATTCGAATGAGTATGCTATGACCTGATATACGTGTGTGTGTATAACCTGCCATATTGCTTGAATAATTCATAGTCATATATTGATATTGATGTAAGAGTTGATTTTAAAATAATTCGCTGTATAATTGATTGTGATAGTTTAGTGTAAATACAGTGTCGAGTCATGCCATTGATATATTTATTTGTTACGTATGCTGTATGTTGTCTGTGCCTAACAGATTCTCATTATTTCTCTCGCCATAGATCTGATTTCTATAAGGATTAGTTCATGTGATAGCGTTATTCTAAAGTTTGCTCTCTAAGAATTTCTGTTGTGAACTATCATGAACTTGCCACAGTTCATCATGGATTAAAGGTACCATCCGAATTATGGGATGGTTTCTTCAAATATATTTTATAAAAAGGAGAAGGATGGGTATAAATATATAGAGAAAAAGCACCAATTTTTGATTAAATTTTTGCCATGTACATGAAATTTTATGTTGGATCTCGAAAAATTTTAAATAGACAAATCCTAAACTGTACGTGTTTATAAGTTAACGATTAATTTGGATATTGATACAAGTTATAGCAAAGAACAGTGACAAATATAGGGTACATTTCAGATGCATCAATGTTGCTTTTGTATTCATTAAATTTTGAGCGAAAAGACAGACAGAAGAATGTCTGATTGAGCCATCTGGTGTGAGGCATGGAGAACAATTCAGATACGTTATCAGAAGTTGAGGCCTACCTACAAACTGAGGCCCTTCCTACAAACTGAGGCCTACACACAAACTGAGGCCTACCTACAAACTGAGGCCTACCTGTAAACTGAGGCCTACCTACAAACTGAGGCCTACCTACAAACTGAGGCCTACTTACAAACTGAGGCCTACCTACAAACTGAGGCCTACCTACAAACTGAGGCCTACCCACAAACTGAGGCCTACCTACAAACTGAGGCCTACCTATAAACTGAGGCCTACCTACAAACTGAGGCCTACCTACAAACTGAGGCCTCCCTACAAACTGAGGCCTACCCACAAACTGAGGCCTACCTACAAACTGAGGCCTACCTATAAACTGAGGCCTACCTACAAACTGAGCGGTCTCCACCCCAGAGCTGCCACCCGCTTTAACTGATGTTGTTGTTGCTGTGCATGTACTGTATTGTAAATACCGTATAAGCTTGTAGGGTTTCTCTTATCAGTTAACAGCTTGTATGATTTCTCTTATCAGTTAACAGCTTGTATGATTTCTCTTATCAGTTAACAGCTTGTATGATTTCTCTTATCAGTTAACAGCTTGTATGATTTCTCTTATCAGTTATCAATTCGTATGATTTCTCTTATCAGTTATCAACTCGTATGATTTCTCATATCATTTAACAGCTCATATGATATCTGTCATCGCATATCAGCTTGTATGATTTTTCTTATGAGTTAACAGCTTGTTCTCATCACATAACAGCTCGTATGATTTCTCTTATCAGTTAACAGCTCGTATGATTTCTCTTATCAGTTAACAGCTTGTATGATTTCTCTTTTAGGTTATCAATTCGTATGATTTCTGTAAATTATCGTATTGTATGAATGCGTTTAATCATTAATCTTGTCATGATCTAGTCTGTTTTATGAACTGATTTGCTGTAGATATTTACCTGTATGCCATACAATTCTAATGCTTGTATTACTGACAGCTGCTCGTTGAGATGGCTGCATGTCATGAAGTCCATTAATGCTTGCTGTTGAGATCATTGCTTGACTGTGACTCTTATTAGTTAACACAACTGTAGACAATAGTATTACTATGATACTATGAGATACGCAGCTGTAGATAATAGCATGATTATGATACTATGAGTTACACAACTCTAGATCATAGTATGACTAGGATACTATGAGATACGCAGCGGTAGGTAATAGCATGATTATGATACTATGAGATACGCAGCTGTAGATAATAGCATGATTATGATACTATGAGTTACACCAGTTGTAGATCATTATCATATTAGTTACATTCATGATATGAAATATACTCAGAAGTCAAATATTCCTAATTGGACAAATCACTATTCGTATTGTATGGTCATCTAGTTTGTTAGAAGAAATGTCTTCAAGATGTTTAGTCCAGAACATTTGAAATAATAAGATCTCTAATCATTTTTATTAACGCTTGGTATAATAAAATAGTGCCTAGGCTCGAGAAATTGCTACAAAAATTTAAACGAATGGAAAAGTCTCAAATAGGGGAGTGGCTGGTGGTGTGGTGTAGGACAGAGAGGATTTGAGACAGTCTATTTGTATCCCGACTGTAGTTAAACTGGGATTTAAGGGAGGATGATGATGATCAGAGAGGATTTGAGACAGTCTATTTGTATCCCGACTGTAGTTAAACTGGGGTTTAAGGGAGGATGATGATGATCATGATGTAATAAAATAGTATGACTATGATGCAATGAGATGCACAGCTGTTGAAGTACTTGGCTAAATACGATCAACAAAGATTTGAGAGCATTAAACATTTCATGGGAAGACGCTGTGAAGAATGCTGATGATAGAAACGAATGGAGAAATGTTGCCGCCCTATGTGCTGTACAGAACGCTAGGAACTGATGATGATGATGTAATAAAATGCTTAGAAACATCGTTTGATTTGGTGAAAGTATTTTATATTATTAGAATATTATTTTTTGTAATAAATTCTTCAGTCAACATTCCACGATGAAGTGACATCTTTAGTCAACACAGTTTGATATAGCGAGCTCTTTTGTCAACATTATTTAACATGTGCTTAATGAATTACTTGATATAAATGATAGCCTTTATTAACTTTATTTGATGTAATGATCTAGTTAACATTATTTGATGTGATGTGTTTAGTCAACATTTCTTGATATAAATGATAGCTTTAATATTAATTATTTAATGATCTTCAATGAACATTGTTTGATAGAGAGATACTCAAGTCTACGCCTCGAATATTTCATTAATTGTGTATGTCCCACAAAACACGTTATTATAATTATGTTAAAATTTGTTGGTTTGGTATTTTCGTGATGGTTAGTTATTTAGTAATTTGTATGATCAGTGCCTAACATTTCTTGTTCTCTTCTATTGTTCCGTGCTGCATTTGTAACGTATTCTGTTGTATTTCTTAAAGCTCATATTGCCTAAATATTTACACGTAGCCTTGAAATCAAATTAATAAAAAGTGAAACCTTGATTAAAGTTGAATTTCTTCATATATAAATATTATCTCTTACTAATCTGATGTAGAAAACAAATACTAGAATTTATATTATTAATGGAGATTGTTTATCGTAGATATAAATAACTCTGATAGGAAATAATATGGAGGTCGATGATAATTTAAAAAAAAATAAACACGCATTATAGTGAATAATCAACTATGTTGATATCTATCACTTTTAAAACCACACGTTTAATCCGTTAGGCAATTTAGACCATTTTCCGTATAACCAGTCCAGTGAATGTCCGAGATTTTACTCTCAGATCAGCGCGGCCAGGATTCGAACCCACGAGGATTCAAATCACCTCAGGATTTGTCATTTAAAACTTCATGACGTTACCACTGCGCTATTTAGACATTCTAAATTAAAGCAACTAATTAAATAATTAACTAATTGAATACGAATAAAGCAACTGATACGTTAGACTCCTGCATGCAACTTAATTTAATTGATATTTTAATATCGAAATATTATAATAAACAATTTTTGGTCCTACTTTAGCATCATCATCATCATCATCCTGCCTTGAATCCCAGTTTAATCAGGGTCGGGATACAAATAGACTGTCTCAAATCCTCTCTGTCCTACACCACACCACCAGTCAATCTCCATTTGAGACTTTTCCATTAGTTTAAATTTTTGTAGCAATTTCTGGAGCCTAGGCGCTCACCAACCGAATAGCCTTTCTGACGTTGGTATGGATCTTAGTGCTTTAGTCGCCTAATTCTACGACACGTGCAGTCACCGATTGGTCAATTCTTCAAACAACCCGGACACAACACGGGGAAAATTAGGTCCTACTATAACAGATTGGGAAATATGAGACTGAAATATGCAGTAGGATTTCACAAGCAAAAGAGGCCTTAGGTAATAGGAAAGAACTTTTAACAAAACGTCTAAAGAAGGCCAAAAGATATAGTGAAAATTTTGGTATGGGCGTTAAGGAAGGTAGCTATCTGGAAATTAGAGGCATTGACTATGTGGATATGGAGAAGAATGGAAAGGATTAGCAGGACTCAAAAGGTTACAAATGAGGAAGTTCTGGAGAGAGTTGGTACAGATAGATATTTGAAAAGGCAAACAGATATAGAAAGAAGAGTTGGATAGGACACATTGTAAAGGGGGAAAGTCTACTAAATAAGGTCATAGAAGGCAGAGGAAGACCGAGATTAGGAATGTTAGTTGAAGATCCACTCCTACGTGAACATGAAGAGGAACGCGGAAAACAGAGATGAGTGGAGGCGTTATATGCCATGACCTGTTAGTAGGCAGTACACTAAGAGAGAGAGAGAGATGCACACAAAATTTATGCGTAGTTTTATAATGCAGAATTCAAGCAGAAGTCATTATAACATTGACAGTTATAATTAATTAGCTTTGAGAAGGAGCGACTTCACACATTACATATGACTTCAGCACTTGCTTACTCTGCTAATATTTGTACTGCATTAAGATTTAATAATAATGCTACAAATTATTACCAAGGAATACTACTCCTATGATCAACGTGGACAATTGGTACTGTGCATTATCTAAGTTGACGGCTTTTA
The DNA here is from genome assembly GCA_905160935.1 of Enchytraeus crypticus. Taxonomy (NCBI): domain Eukaryota; kingdom Metazoa; phylum Annelida; class Clitellata; order Enchytraeida; family Enchytraeidae; genus Enchytraeus; species Enchytraeus crypticus. The sequence continues at coordinate 517,483 of CAJHZI010000370.1, read as the reverse complement.
AATGCCAACACATTCAGAATAGGCAAGCAAAATTTCTTCTATAGCATCTTATCATCGACACAAATTTAAATTGTCTATTATTTCTACAGAAGATAAATAAGACAGTAGGATTGTAAAAGTCTGTAAAAACAGGAGATACACGTATCACACAAAAGTATCCGCTAATCATCAATTCGTGACGTCCATTTAAATATATCACATTACACACAGATAAAAGAACAATATAAAAACGCGCAGATTGAGTTCACAGCGTTCAATGTGACTCTGACACAAGTAGACAAACAATATACAAATATTCTCAATCCCTGATATCTGCCTCACGTGCTCATGTAGACAAACACTCAATCCATCGCGTCCATGTCTACCTCAGACGATGAACCACTGACGTCACGTGACCGCTGACCTTCATTCAGCAGCTCATCATCATCGTTATCATCAGAGAGGTCCAGCAGAGCTCTTCTGCTCAGTGTATCATCACATATATCATCAGCAGCAGCTGAGCTGCTGACATGAGCAGCAGCTGCGGTGTCAACAGTAGCTGTGAAGCTGTCGTCAGCACTACAGCTGCTGGAGCTGCATGGCTCCTCGTTGTCTGACACGTCACTGCTGCTGTCCAAAGATCTCAGTGCCCTACGAGCCACGCTGACATCAGCACTAGCGCGGCTCTTGTCGCCACTGCTGACACTATCACTGACACTACTGTTGACACAACTGACATCAGTCGTGTCACCGTTGACTCTGCCACTGACACTACTGTTGACACAACTGACATCACTCGTGTCACCGCTGACTCTGTCGCTGACTGGATTGCTGACGCTGGTCGCGTGTCGACGCTTGTAGAACAACACGTAGGCGTATCTAGTGAGAACATCTGAGGCGTCGCACTGTGTGACACGACTGTCGTCAAACAACCTCCATCCTAACATCAATTAGTCAATCAATCAATAACACGACTGTCGTCAAACAACCTCCATCCTAACATCAATCAATCAATCAATCAATCAATCATACCACACACTACAGGGTGTAACACGACTGTCGTCACATAACTACACGTGACTGAGATTTAAAGATCATAACACATAGAGTCACAAGATAGTGAGTGTTCACAGAGACAGGCTGATCAGGTCGAGTCCATTCAGAGCCTTGCACTCAGGCATCATTAAACTATACTAGCTGCACTATAATTTAAAGACTTTATCACTTATATCACGTGTGACAAAAACAAGTAAATGATTGTGAAGCAGCTCAAAGCACCCACCCAGATCAATGGGCGTGGCTGATTTGATGTGCTGAGGAGCCGATGAGTGAGCGAAGGCTGTGTAGTGACCGCCCAGCATGCCACCGTAGTGATTGACAACAGCGTAGAGATCATAGAGACAGCTTGTGGGCGTGTCCATCCCACGCGACATGTAGGATGACAGGTCCAGCCCTCTACACAACAACACATACACAAATACTTACATGCTAAATATAAGTTTTTAAAAGTAAAGCTGGTAAAGGTGATGTTAACGTCAGTTTCCTCACTCGAAAGCGATAACAGTGACGGACTAGCCCAAGATTTGAACCCCGCACATACTGATGCGAATATCGTACCGACATCGCCACTGGCTCAACCTAAATACTTACATAAAAGTTTTTAAAAAAAGTAAACACGCATTATAGTGAATAATCAACTATGTTGATATCTATCAGTTTTAAAACCACATGTTTAATCCGTTAGGCAATTTAGATCATTTTCCGTATAACCAGTCCAGTGAATGTCCGAGATTTTACTCTCAGATCAGCGCGGCCGGGATTCGAACCCACGATGATTCAAATCACCTCAGGATTTGTCATTTAAAACTTCATGACGTTACCCCTACGCTATTTAGACATTCTAAATATATGCAACATACACACACATACACAGAGACACACGTGGGCATGTTATACCACAATATATGTAGGATGAAAGTCTAACCTTCTCACACACACACACACACACACACACACACACACACAATCACACACACACACACACACAAACACACATACACACACATATACAAGCGCATATACAAGCGCATATACATACGAGCACGTGTACATACGTGATAGGAAATTCAACGAGGTCATCGACCTTGCCTCTCCACATCAGACTATAGCCAGAGGTGTAGGAGAATCGCTTGAGATGAACTATGACAGTGTCAGGCAGGCGCCACAGAGACATCTGCTTAGTGGCCTGACAGTGCGTCTTACAGCATGGGCAGTACCTGACACACACACTTATACACATAGAGACAGCATGGGCAGTACCTGACAAACACACTTATACACATAGAGACAGCATGGGCAGTACCTGACACACACACTTATACACATAGAGATAGTATCGACAATACCTGACACATACACTGATTTGATCATAAAATTGATAATTAAATCATGTGATTTGATCATAAAATTGATCATTAAATCATGTACTTTGTTCATAGAATAGATCATAAACAGATCATTAACCATGTGGTTTGATCATAGAATAGATCATTAAATTATCTGATTGATTATATAACAGATCATTAAATTCTTATATGAGATCATAGAATGGACCATTAGATCGTGTGGTTTGAAAATAGAACAGATCAATAAATCATATGATTTAGCATACAACAGATCATTAAATCATATGACTTGATCATACAACAGATCATTAAATCACAGGACTTGATCATACAAGAGATCATTAAATCATATGACTTGATCATACAAGAGATCATTAAATCATATGACTTGAATCGTAAACAGATCATTAAATCATATGAATTGATCATACCACAGATCATTAAATCATGAGTTGCTCATACAACAGATCATTAAATCATATGACTTGATCATACAACAGGTCATTAAATCATCAGATCATTGCTCAAAGCACACAGCTGACTAGTACTCACCATGTCTGATCAGCGTTCAGTATCTCAGGCTCTGAGAAGAGCTTGAAACAATCAGCCAGAGTGGCTGCAGACAACACAGAATAACAGAATAACTCCGTGATAAATGCATCACAATAGAGTGGCTAAGAGACAAATAAAAAATCTTAATGAAATCCAGTGTCCAAGGATAACATGTAATAGCAAATTAATATCGAAAATAATATAAAGGCAATAAATATAAAGAAAATAATATATAGGCAACTAAAACAGATAATGAAAGGTAATAAAGACCATGTTGATACAATTTCAGAGAAAAATAAGACAAAGAAAATCATAAAACGTCTTCAAGTACTTCAAATTTAAGAGTAAATTAAAGAAAATTATCTTGACAGAGTTAGCGTACTAAAACCATGATTAGGAGCCGTCTCTAGATTATATTAAAGATACAGTACAAGAGAGTGAGAAAGATACAGAGATACGTATAGAGAGAGAGAGAGAGAGAGAGAGAGAGAGAGAGAGAGAGAGAGAGAGAGAGAGAGAGAGAGAGAGAGATAGAGATGATATAGGACACATCTAGTAACTGAGATATAAGTACAAGTACGGCACTAGACTGATAACACTAACCATGTCTCGTCTGTGACTTGTCATCTCTCACCTCATCTCTTTCCTGCAGTCATACACAGCACACAGTCGATAATAACTTTGCTTACTTGTTTAATATCAAAGTATCTCAAATATTTGGTAATAAAAATATCGTAATTTTAGTTTTAATTTGACGTGGCTGGCCATTAGGCCTGACACGGCAAACTCTTGCTTTGAAAATTGTCATTCATATTTAATAAAAAGTTTTCTCTATTTATTGGTGTAATAGAAACTTTTTGTAATTCATACTTCAGCAGACTTTTATTAGTTGTCGCATTGTGGCATAATGCTTCGTTTCATTATTGGTATCCACTTTCATACTGGATGTTTATTCCTTGGTTTGCTGCAGTGTGTTTTTTCTGTCTAAGCATTTTTGAGCTGAGATAAAAAATAAACAGTTTATATTTTACTCTTCTGACAAAAATACAACATACAGTCAATATACAACATTTTATCCCAAAAACAATCAATCAAATTCACACAAGAAGTTAAAGACATGATCTGTGATATTCTCTAGATTGACTAGATTGGCAGGAATTGAAATCCAGACATCTCGAGCAAAATTTATCACAAACATATCGATGCACATGAGCAACAGCAACTCAATACATTTACTACATAAATGTAAAACAACACATAAATAAATATCACAATAAACAAATGTACACAGGAATTATATGACATTGTATCTATTAAATTGACAATTTACTACACTAAATAAATACACTCAAACTTGTTATTTACAAGTTAACGGGGTTCCGAGTCAATCCATAATAAATAATAAATAAAATATATTTTATACACCTCACTCTTCAAAAACTGAAATATTGTAATCAAAGATATGAAATAGAATATTCATTATGAAGAAAGTAATATAATACAAGAGCAGCATCGCTAGCATTGCCAGCTCGTAAGCCAGGGCATTTCAATAACATAACTAGCAATTTGTCTGATTCATATTTATACAATGATTTCTGGAATACTAGACTCTTCATATATCATGTTTTACAGTTCTAGATGGCCACATCAAAATCCCGTCTACGATCAACAACACTTTGATCTCTAACATCCAGTTAGCTGCAGCAGGCCTTACACAACACAACACAGAGCAACAACTTACACACTTTATATAGACTGACTTTTTATTCTACAATTTAGTCATTTAACTTACAATGATATCATAAAAGAGCCTTACATCAGACAATTAGGCCGCTCTTCAAGATTAAGAGACAGAGAGTGAGAGAGAGGCAGACACAGAGAAGGAGAATCAGAAAAAACACAGAGACACAGAGAGAGAGAGAGAGAGAAAGAGAGAGAGAGAGAGATATATAGAGAGAGAGAAACATACGAGAGGTTTATCTTTGACTAAGACGGATGTCTGGTTACCACGTTCTACGTTACTCCATACCATGCACACGTGGGTGACAGACAGTGGTAGGTTAAGTGTGCCATCAGCTCCTAGCATATACATACACACATCAATAAACACATACATTGACAGATGTAAGAGACAGGAATTTTATTTACTATCAACTTCTACCACATACACATAGTTACATACATATATACACTCATAAATGCAAGATACACTCTCTCAAGTGCTCTGCCAAGTGGTAGGTCCAAGGTACATATAAGTAAATATAAGTGCAAACATTGTTTAAAGTGTGTACCTCCCCAAAGTGCCTCCCCCAAGAATAAAGTGCCTTCTCCAAGACTAAATCCTGGCTACGCCACTGTCTAACAGCATCCTGTGTGGTAGCGAAACAGTCGCTAAACTTTCCAGTTTATTTAACAACACTGCTGCAGACCTACATCACTGAGACCCACATACAATGAGGTAGAGAGACAAGCAGACAGACCTGCCTTACTGAACATGCTGCTATCAGAGCGCACGTCCTGAACGAGAGAGCCCTGCGATGAGCTGAGTCGTAGAGAGAATGGAAAAGAATTTCTCTGAGGAGTGTTCAGTCTGGTGGCCAACACCTGCCGCACCTTCTGCTGACCCCCCTCCACACTTCTGTCGCTTTCTCCCACCTCCTACACAGTCATACACATCTATATACATCTACACACATCTCTCTCTCTCTCTCTCTCTCTCACCTACACAGTCATACAAATCAACCCATCTCTCTCTCTCTCTCTCTCTCTCTTTCTCCTACACAGTCATACACATCTACACATCTACACATCTCTCTCTCTCTCTCTCCTACACAGTCATACACATCTACACATCTCTCTCTCCCTCTCTCTCTCTCTCTCTCTCTCTCTCTCTCTTTCTCTCTCTCTCCTACACAGTCATACACATCTACACACTCTCTCTCTCTCTTTTTCTTTCTTCTAAACATTCATACACATCCATACACATATTCAAACACATCTTTCTCTCTCTTGCTCTCACTCTTTCCTTCTTTTACATAATCTTACGAATCCATAAACATATTCACACACCTTTCTCTCTCTCTCTCGTAACCGTCTCTCGTGACCGTTCATACACCTCTGAATGTATCTATATGACTATGCACATATTCACACATCTCTCACATCTTATATAGTCACAAGTAGATCGCTAAATGAAAGTTTTTTGAATGCTATTAGTCTAGCGTGATAAGAAGACATATCAATAGACTAGTAACATATCAATGATCCTACCTGTGATATGTCAGTGGAGCCTCTATCATCCATACAGTCGCTCATGGTGCCTTCAGGACTCCCACTCTCAACCCTACCCATCTCCTCACTCTCTACCTCACACTCACTGCCGCTCCCCACTGACTTGCTGATAACTGGAGAGACTATATGTACTGAGTATCTATACACAGCAGTAAACTTATATTAGTACAGTATCTACACACAGCAGTAAGCTTATATTAGTACAGTATCTACACACAGCAGTAAGCTTATTTATATTAGTACAGTATCTACATACAGCAGTAAGCTTATATTAGTACACAGTATCTACATACAGCAGTAAGCTTACATGTATATTAGTATGAGTCTCTCTCTCTCTCTCTCTCCTTCTCTACACACACATTCATACATACACATCCTTACACATATTCACACACACACACACATCTCTCTCTCTCTACACACACCCACACATATCTGAACACATATTCCCACCTCTCTCTCTCTCGCGCTCTCTCTCTCTCTCTCTCTCTCGCGCTCTCTCTCTCTCTGTCTCTCTCTCTGTAAGTCTAGATCGCCAGTTGGTGTGTGGTGTTCGCCTTCGTCTAAAGCATTTATAAAGGCGAAAAGTCACACATGTATGGTATTCCATATAGAGAGAGATTTTTTAGACATCACAACGACTGACAATGATAAACGTGGAGTCAAGAGACCTGGCGTAGGACTCGATGTGCTCGAGCAGGTTTGATTTGGTGAAGCGAGAGAGAGGCAGACTGATGACGAACGGGCATCCAACCAAAGAGCCACCCGCCTGACAGGCTGCCTTGTGTCTCTGCCAGTCCTTCCTCTGACACTCTCTACACACATACATACAGATACACATATACATACACACATACACATATACATACATACATACATCATACATACATCATACACAAATACATACACACACATACATATACATACACATACATAAATCGTGAAATGAAGAGGAAGGCGGAAGACAGAGAAGAGTAGAGGCGTTATATGAGATGGACCTGCCAGTAGGCAGTGCACTAAGAGAGACATAAATCATACACATATACATACACATATACATACGCATGCATACATACATACACATACATACATCAAACATAAGCATACATACATACACATACATAATAAATACACAAATACATACATGATTAAAACACACACACGCATTATAGTGAATAATCAACTATGTTGATATCTATCAGTTTTAAAACCACATGTTTAATCCGTTAGGCAATTTAGATCATTTTCCGTATAACCAGTCCAGTGAATGTCCGAGATTTTACTCTCAGATCAGCGCGGCCGCGATTCGAACCCACGAGAGTTCAATTCACCGCAGGATTTGTCACTTAAAACTTCAAGACGTTACCCCTACGCTATTTAGACATTCATTACATACACATACCTACATCAAACCTACATGTATATGCATAAATATGCATAAATATAAATATTCATGTGTATTAGAGCATTAATACACATGCATATTTACACACATAAAACCTATAATACCTCTACTGCAGGAACCTCTATCAGTCTTGTCGCTCTTGAGGTAATATTTAAACAATCTATTCATACACACGCACACTTAGCACACATATAGGCGTAGGCAAGGAGAGATAGCATATATTATACTAAGTAAGAATACATGATCAGAGTTACCAATACATTGTAAAACAGAGCAAGCATTCAGTTAAAAAAGACATTAATACGATAACAGTTAAAAAGGACATTAATACATCATCATCATTATCAACATCTTCCTTTAAATCTCAGTTTAACTAGGGTCAGGATTAGAAATTTTTATAATAATTTTTGGTGCCTTGGCTCTCACCAACCAAATGCCCCTTCCGACGTAGTCTTGGATTTTAGTGCTTGGTTGCCTTTCATGACTTGTAGTCCACGGTTGGTTTACTCTTCAGCAACATGGTCACAAACGGGAAAAAGGACATCAATATGCTAACAGCTAACAAGGACATTATTGGTCTAACAGTTAACAAGGACATTAGAGCATTACCTCACACAAGAAGATTAATGTGCTAACAGTTAACAAGGACATTTGAACATCACCTCACACAAGAAGATTAATGTGCTAACAGTTAACAAGGACATTAGAACATCACCTCACACAAGAAGAATAATGTGCTAACAGTTAACAGGGACATTAGAACATTACCTCACACAAGAAGAATAATGTGCTAACAATTAACAAAGACAATTTGGTGCTAACAGTAAACAGGAACTTTAATGGTGCTAACAGTTAATAATGACATTAACATGCTAACGGTTAATAAGGAACGTGATAACGGAACTACTAACGAGTCACAGTAAGCGACTGTGTAACACTGAGAGCATCTCTTGAGGGGCTGTGTAGATGATGACTCACTTCCTCCTACATCACCATGACGACCACACAGACAACAACTATCTATTTCTCGGCTGCTGCTTGCTAAAGGCTGTAGGGTGCGCTGATGAACAACTAGCTCTCTCACAGCTTCACCAACTACACTGGCGTCAAACACCTCACAACTACACACACATAACAATGACGTCAACACCTCGCACCTACACACACATAACACTGACGTTAACACCTCACACCCACACACACAACACTGACGTCAACACCTCAACACACACAACACTGACGTCAACACCTCACATCTACACACACATAACACTGACGTCAACACTTCACACACACACACATAAACACACATAACACTGACATCAACATCTCACACCTACACACACAAAACACTGAAGTCAACACCTCAAACAGCTGTAGCTGAAAGCTTTTGATCTCTGCTGAGAGCAACAGCTGAGAGCAAGAGCTGAGAGCAACATCTGAGAGCAACAGCTGAGAGCAGCAGCTGGGAGCAACAGCTGAGAGCAATAGCAACAGCTAAGAGCAATAGCACAGAGCAACAGCACAGAGCAACAGCACAGAGCAACAGCTGAGAGTAACAGCTGAGAGCAAGAGCTGAGAGCAATAGCAACAACACAGAGCAACAGCTCAGAGCAACAGCACAGAGCAACAGCTCAGAGCAACAGCACAGAGCAACAGCACAGAGCAACAGCACAGAGCAACAGCTGAGAGCAAAAGCACAGAGCAACAGCACAGAGCAACAGCACATAGCAACAGCTCAGAGCAACAGCACAGAGCAACGGTTGACTCACGCCAGTATCAAGGAGTTTTCTTCGCCAGAGGAGCTCAAGCTGGAGCTACTGGCAGGTATGAGCAGTCTATCATCTGTCAACACAGAGCTTACTCTGCTCCTACTGATCTCCATTATCCTCATCTATATAAAACCAGAAAACATCCTAATCACACGCAAAGAATAAGTACACATACCTTTACTCATACGCTAAAAGTCAAAAGAGGGAATTTAGCGCACTCAGTTACACTGCGCATCAATTGAACGAAGTAAAGCCACGTTGTGCACAGTTAGTACTTTGTGGGCGACCACTTTGGAAGATCGAGTGTCGAGAGCTTTGAATGTAAATAATCCCCAGGGTGTTGGAGGTTAGTCTTAAATCCGCGCCGGCTGCTACTAGAGCACCAACAAAAGGCGACGATTACTAATAACCATGGAGGGGAAAAGGAGGAAATAACGAAAACTACAAAAACAGCATCCATAAGAAAAGAAATTATGTAGCACAAGCGGGATGTCATGAGTGTACCTATACAAAATAAAAAATAATAAAAAAGCAAGCAGCCGTCAGCATCACATAAACACAAGATTATCATACATTCATTCTATAAGGTGATGTCATCATAATCACGTCAACGCATGATTTATCACATCTGATTCCCACAAATCATTTCAGCACAAAGCAGGCGACAGATACTATTAAACTGAAATAGCTCCTCTTAAGAGAACTGACTTAACAATTGATTAATGACGAAATGACTTGACAATTTTCTAAAGTAGCCAACCACTGTACTACTATTCCTACAGCTGCTACCTGAAAGCTTGTAAAGTGTTGGGGGTTTGTCGTAAACAGATATTAACTCACGTTTGATGCAGACACGTGTGTCCGTTGACTGATAGCTGACTTCAAATCTCTCATCTTACTTCCTTCGCTCATAGAAAATCTCATCTACACATTATTAAAAAAATCTCTCATTTTACTTCCTTCACTCATAGAAAATCTCATCTACACATTATAAAAATCAATACTCAAATCTCTCATCTTACTTCCTTCACTCATAGCAAATCTCATCTACGCATTATAAAAAATCAATATTCAAATCTCCATCTTACTTCCTTCCCTTTTAGAAAATCTCATTTACACACTACACATATCAACCTTCCAGTCTCTCCTCTTATTCCACTCACTCATAGATAAACCTATTGCACAAAAGTAGAGAGACAAAACTAAAGCCAAAATTTATCTTAAACTAAGCAGAATAGCAAGGTGTTAGTGAATGTGAGTAAAGACTAAAAGCAGGTAAAGCTAAGGTTAATCTCAGTTTCCTTCTCTCAAAAGTGATGTCAATAATGGTCGAGCCCAGGATTTGAACCCCACACATACTGATCTACACACATACTGGACGAGTATCTTACCGGTAGGTAAGATACTCGTCGGTAAGATAAATAACATAAATATAAGTAACTATAAGTATAACATAAATATAAGTAAGTATAAGTATAACATAAATATAAGTAAGTATATAAAGATATGTAAACATAAATTTAGAGAGTTACTAACATGGGTGGGTCGTCTAGACGCAGCTACCCACATGAATGTTACATCGACTATTCTTTTCCTTGCAATAGGTACTTGTATCACACTAAACGGATCAAATGTTATAGACACCTACACATATAAATACACATACATAATATATAAAAAAATGCACAGATTAAATACTTGAGCAACAAGAACTAATATAACAAACTGAATAGCATCTGTTACATACATGAGTTGATAGGACTAATATTTCAATGGACAATATGGAACTTTCTGCCACAAGATCTTCGAACTTGTAATTGCATTGGTACTTTCCTTGGCAAGCTAAAAACCCATCTCTTTCCGCCAAAAGTCTAAATTTTGACCCGCTTGCCTTGGATCTTGGACTTGCACTATTTTGATCTCGCTTTCTCTTGTGGTCTCTGTGTACTCAGTCGTAATCGTGTGGTGCTTTGGCGCCTGTTTGTGTAGTGTCTGCAAGAGACATCCCTGACCTTGCCTCATAGTGAGGAACAGGACGCTATATTCTTATTGATTGATTGATTGATGGATTGATTTCAGACACTTAGTGCAGGCACTTTAAGACCATAGGATGATAAGATGGAATCTTAGTTTGAACCCTAGCTAGACCTTCTTTGAAGGAAAGAAACAGAGAGATGGTGTATCACAACAGACGCCGCATCATAGCAGACGCCGCATCATAGCAGACGCCACATCATAGCAGACGCCACATCATAGCAGACGCAGCATCATAGCAGACGCCGCATCATACAGACGCCGCATCATAACAGACGTCACATCATAACAGACGCCGCATCATAGCAGACGTCACATCATAACAGACGTCACATCATAACAGACGCCACATCATAACAGACGCCGCATTATAGCAGACGCCGCATCATAGCAAACGCCGCATCATAGCAGACGCCACATCATAGCAGATGTCACATCATAACAGACGTCACATCATAACAGACGTCACATCATAGCAGACGCCGCATCAATAGGGATACCAAAATCAAGCACATACATACATACAAAGAGCAACAATAGAATCAGTGACATGTGGAGTACAGACTATATAGAACCTGTGCCGCACGTATCAGTCAATCATGGCGGTTTGATTTGTCAATTGAGAGCGATGTCAAGGACGTTAAAAACTTATACTTACAAAAATATAAACAACTGAAATTAACACAATTTTAAAGTCGAGTCCTAAATGAATTCTAGCGTCTGTTCCTGATTAAAACGAAAGAAAGCAGATTGTACAGAGCTCCTGCATGTAAGATATGTTGACATATAGTTATTAGCCAATGTTTCAAGGCTGACTACAGCAAATTACATGATATCCTAAAACGTCAGTCACTAGCACTCTAAATAGAAATATTTGCTTAAAATAGATCCTGCTATGTCTTGACCCCATTACAGTGAAAAGCAACAATATTTGACACAAATAAAAGCTATATATGAGAGAGAGAGAGAGAGAGAGAGAGAGAGTGAGAGAGAGAGAGAGAGATTAATGATGACTTGTATACTTAGCACATTAGGCAACAAGATATTCTGACCTTGTGACAATGAGGACACGTGAGTTTAGAGCGGTACTGTCCTTGTAGCGTGTCGGCTATCATAGAGTCGTTACGTGATCTATGTGCCAGCCATGCCCTCTCTGCCATCACCTACACATAAAACACATACACTTGATCTATGTGCCATAACCTACACATAAAACACATACACGTGATCTATGTGCTATCATCTATACATAAAACACATACAAGTGATCTATGTGCTATCATAAACACACGTGATCTATGTGCTAGCCACGCCCTCTCTGTCATCATCTACACATAAAACACATACACGTGATCTATGTGCTATCACCTACACATAAAACACATACACGTGATCTATGTGCTATCACCTACACATAAAACACATACACGTGATCTATGTGCTAGCCACGCCCTCTCTGACATCACCTACACATAAAACACATACACGTGATCTATGTGCTATCATATACACATAAAACACATACACGTGATCTATGTACTATCACCTACACATAAAACACATACACGTGATCTATGTGCTATCACCTACACATAAAACACATACACGTGATCTATGTGCTAGCCACGCCCTCTCTGACATCACCTACACATAAAACACATACACGTGATCTATGTGCTATCATCTACACATACAACACATACACGTGATCTACATGTATGTGCCATCATCTACACATAAACACATACACGTTATCTATGAGCTAGCCACGCCCTCTCTGCCATCATCTACACATAAAACATGTACAGTTTACTAAGTACAAGATTTTTGCAATCAGTTGCGAAGTATCACAAGTATGTAAGCAGCATTAAATAATGTCTAGCACTATAAACTATGTCTGTTCTATGTGTAAATGATATATAGTATATTGCCATAAGATCCAAACATCCTCACTTTCACAAAAGCACATATAGTTTGTTAGTCAGATATTATTCTATATTATCATCTTCACGTGAACACTGTACTTGCATATATGAAGATACACAGCTAGAGACTAAGGGAGAGAGAGAGCCTGTATGTTTGTGTACGTAATGATAGACGAGGAGAGATAAAGGGATAGAGAGAGAGAGGATAAAGAGACGGAGGGAGAGGTAGAGAGACTGACCTCATCAGGTGGGGGGTTGTTCTCTACATTAGACTCGCTGCTGTAAGGCTTTATCTTTACCCTGTTCACATCCTGATCACATATCAATCAATCAATCATTCATTCAATCAACAAAATTAGAAATCGATTTCAAATGTCTAGAGATTTCCAAGCTGTGTAGTGCTAAGATATGGATTGCCTGCCTCAAAGAATCTCTTCATTAGACAAGAATGAAGCGATGGATCTGTGCTCTGCTATATTGAATAGTAGCAGTATGTAATGATATTTTGTATATTAAAGCATAGTACACTATTATTTTAACATATTATAGCATTTTTTATATTAAGGATGTTAGTGGTGATACAAGCTAGTAAAGAGCATGCAGTCACAAGGGATGGGCGGAGCTAGAGCGTTCTTGTTTTGACGAGGAGTAAGGAGGTTACGCAGAGATTTGTAGTTATAATTCCATGTGGTTTTTTAAAAAAGAAATTATTTGGAGATAAAAAGCTGGTAAAGCTAATGTTAACGACAGTTTCCTCACTCTGAAGTGATGTCAGTGACGGGCGAGCCCAGGATTTGAACCCCGCATATACTCATCCGCGGTCAAACAGATTAACGACATCGCCACTGGCTCCAGCCAGTGTAAGTGTATTAGTCTAGACTATTATAGAATAGTTGTGGATATTCTTACAGAAGAACTTCTAGTTGAGATTGATCAGCAGTTGATCAAAGGAAAGAATATCCAGAGTAGAGATAGGAGTTTTAAAGATTTCTAATGCAGATACTTAGATAGCATTAAGCCAGCTTTTCTACAGTGGAATTTGTGACTTAGTGGGTTTAATTTAGTAGCGCAATGTATTGTAATTACATTGTATCATTCAGGTTAGAATCCTTCATTTAATAAAGTTAAACGCATTACATAAAGTTTTATTTCACTTATAGCTTTAAGTAAGACAATCTTAGTTTAATTTAATTGCTGCTGACCTTATATATTGGACATTATTTTATTTTCTTGAAACCGTCTGTGGATGTATCTAAATTTGTATTTGTATTTTATTTTACATTAAATAATCACATGCATATATTTAATACAGTCGTTTGTCATAACATCAATAGAGGACTTTAGAATAGATTCATTTTATATGCGACGGTCAGATTAAAATCATGATCCCATATGTACAAACAACTACACAAGTACACATCTCGTGAAGTCCATCCAATCTATCCAGTCAATAGATATGATTGTACACACAACTACACAAGTACACACCTCATGCAGTCCATCCAGAAGGAATTCCATGAACTCTTCAGCGTCGTGCTGACTGTATCCCGCAAACCTGGACTGCTTCGTTCCTATCAGACTCTATACATGTACACATTCAAATATCAACACACACGCAAACACACACACACACACACACACACACATATCTCTTCACATAACCCATCTCTTCCCGACATAGGTCTAAATTTTGACCCGCTTGCCTTAGATCTTGGACTTCCACTGTTTTGATCTCGCTTTCTCTTGTGGTCTCTGTGTACTTACTCAGTCGTCATCATGTGGTGCTTTGGCGCCTGTTTGTGTAGAGTCTGCAAGAGACGTCCCTGACATTGCCTTATGGCGTTAAATTCTTATTGATTGACGGATTGATTGATATATATATATATATATATATATATATATATATATATATGTGTGTATATATATATATATATTATTTTATAGTCTATATATATATATATATATATATATATATATATATAGCCTATCAAATACACATGCTCACACATAAAAACACACACATACATAAATTTAAAAGAGCATACATACACTCACACAGATACACACACACATACTCACACACAGATTCACTCACATACACAACACATGACTGAATCCAGTGAACCTTGACAGTACTCTACATACACAATCAAACACACGCAACATACACACACTAGTACAGTTACATACATACATACACAAAGACCGACTGGATCCAGAAAACAATGGTTTGCCTGCAACTGTTTGTGTGTATTTAAATTGTATCAAAATTCTAATTCACACATACAGGCACAGCGTTCCAAATAAATAAAGAAATTAGCAATAAAATAAATAAAATAAACCAAGACACATATACATACAAATAAACAAAGTCAATGCTGCCATATACTCTTCCAAAGTATGTATCAGCAAAGTGTACGTGTGTGTTTGTATGATGGAGTGTAGCACCTTTAGTCTGTGAGGAGCATATGAATGCTGATTACTGCACCAGAGAACCCTCATGAGAGTAGCAAAAGACTCAGCCAGCTGTCCACACATACCCAGCGGGTTAGTAGTGTTGATATCAGCGCGATATGATCCATCTACACATACAACCACACACACATACACACGTACATACACACATAGATCCATCCATACACAAGTGTAGCTACAGCAGTGAGTAAATGTGCAATACACATTGAACATAGCTCACACATACATGCACGCGTGCAAGTACTTACTAGGAATTAACCTCTCCATGGTAATGTATAGGTTGTACTCACCTAGGAAGTAATCTCTCAGTGGTTGTGTATAGGCTAGTACTTACCTAGGAAGTAATCTCTCAGTGGTTGTGTATTGGCTAGTACTTACCTAGCAGTAGTCTCTCAGTGGTTGTGTATTGGCTAGTACTTACATAGGAAGTAATCTCTCAGTGGTTGTGTATTGGCTAGTACTTACCTAGGAAGTAGTCTCTCAGTGGTTGTGTATTGGCTAGTACTTACCTAGGAAGTAATCTCTCAGTGGTTGTGTATTGGCTAGTACTTACCTAGGAAGTAATCTCTCAGTGGTTTGTGTATTGGCTAGTACTTACCTAGGAAGTAATCTCTCAGTGGTTGTGTATTGGCTAGTACTTACCTAGGACGTAATCTCTCAGTGGTTGTGTATTGGCTAGTACTTACCTAGGAAGTAGTCTCTCAGTGGTTGTGTATTGGCTAGGACCTGGAGCACGCTGTTCATGAAGCACGTATTGCCAAGGTTATCCAGTCCTATCAGACCTCTGAAGCCCAAGCAGTCTTTACCCGCCATCCTCACAACATCATCATCATCATCGTCGTCCTCACAGAGTGGATGAGGAGCCACTGCACACATCGGCTTCTACAATCAAAACCACATCCATGAAACCATAGGTTACCGCTCAGTGACCACGCAATCATAATATCTTTCATAAGAATTCTTTTAGTGTTGATTACAGGAGAAGAACAAGGTTTTGTTCACCCTCAGCTGCAGGATTTGAATACCACATCAGTTATGGAGGGACGCTGGATTTGAATTGAGAACCTCTTGAAATGTTGAACATCGCAACTTGAAACTAATGATGTTTAGCTACAAAACTGAAAATAATTTCATCATGTCAATGACTGGGGTAGTGGCATGGCTAATTATAATTAGCCATGCCACTGAAGTAGTAAGTAAATATTCTAAAATATAAATATAGTCTGAAATAAAATATAAAAGAAATACAATATAAAAATAGTCTGAAATGTAATTACAAGACAGATTATATACAGTACGATTTATGTTTAAATTTTTTTTTGTCCTGCACTTAATTTCCTTCATGATATGAAGATGACATTATATTGGATCTTGACTGCACAGAACTAGCGGAGCACTCGACCCACCCGCACTTGAATGTTGTAGAGACTGGACGCCGCTGCCTCAGGCTCCTCCTCCTCTAGGTACGAGCAGTCAGACTCCGCCCTGCGCCTCAGGGCCAGTGACAGGTCGTCAAACATGACTCCGCCTTTCTTCCCTCCCTCCATTGCAGGCCTAGAGGCAGCAGGGGGAGGGGGCGGGGGAGGAGGTATGACTGGCAGCCACTGATTGACAGCTCGTCCTGTAGCCCCGCCCACCACTGCTGCACTGTCACTACCTGTGTTGAGATAGGCAGGGGCTGCAGTCAGCGAGGTCCACTTACGAGCCTGTCTCTTGTGTAGTCGAATCTCAACCTTGCTTGCAGTCACCATGCGGCTGCATTGCTCTGGCACTATCTCACCTCTACACACATATATACACATTAACACACATGCACAGACAAGTGTATACACGATCATTTATGCAGATACACATAGAGATACTCACACACACATGTACATACATACACACATACACACCGATACATACATACACACACATAAAAACACACATACACATACACAGAGGGACACAATCACATATAATCACAGCTTATCACAACACAACATTGGCACAAAGCAGCCATTTAGTTAATATATACCGGACTCATTCAGCCTCGTCTAAACTTTAAAGTGTTACATACATGCCTAGAGAACTTAAGAAATTACTGAGGAATTAACAATGTGAAAAAACATAACTCAAGTTAAGCAATCGCCATAGAAACTAGTTTTTTGAGTGTCATTTACATTATCTTCTAGAGTTTCTAAACGGTAAGTTCAGAATATCTGGACAACTAGTTGGACACTCAATGCTAGTTAAACATAAAGTCCAACATCTTGTGCCTACTAATGTAGAAACTGTTACACAAGTGTCGCTTATATATGTAGCATACCAATACATTCCCACAGTTCTTAACAACTAATGATGAAACCAGGCAAGAGAGTGAACAACAACGTGAGAATTACAAGCAAGTGTATTACACCATAGACCTATGAGAATGTATACTATAGGTTTTTATTGCCTAGATTTAAATAGGAAATAGGAAGAATTGGATGGGACACATTCTAAGGGAGGAAGTCTACTAAATGAAGTAATAGAAGGTAGAATAGAAGGAAATCGAGGAATAGGTAGGCCGAGATTACAATTGCCCGATGTTTTAAAGATCCACTGATATGTGGACATGAAGAGGAAGCGGAAGATAGAGAATAGTGGAGGGGTATGTACCATGGACCTGCCAGTAGGCAGTGCACTGAAAGAGACATATAACATATAAATGTTAAAAGTCAAATTCTCATCAGCGACTCACAGAGATAAATATCCCGTGCCTCAGACTTTCAATTACACAAGCACGCCTACTAGCTTCTCTAATTCCTTCATCTTTTAAATCTAACTATAAACCAGTTGCAGCATTATCAGTTGAATGGCTTAAACTAAACCAGCAGTAGCATTATTAGTTGAATGGCTTAAACTAAACCAGCAGTAGCATTATTAGTTGAATGGCTTAAACTAAACCAGCTGCAGCATTATCAGTTGAATGGCTTAAACTAAACCAGTTGTAGCATTATCAGTTGAATGGCTTAAACTAAACCAGTTGTAGCATTATCAGTTGAATGGCTTAAACTAAACCAGCAGTAGCATTATCAGTTGAATGGCTTAAACTAAACCAGCAGTAGCATTATCAGTTGAATGGCTTAAACTAAACCAGCAGTAGCATTATCAGTTGAATGGCTTAAACTAAACCAGCAGTAGCATTATTAGTTGAATGGCTTAAACTAAACCAGCTGCAGCAATATCGTTGTACAACTCCATACATAGCATAATTTACCAGAGACGAGTTAAAATAAAGCACATACACGAGATTGATCTTCCAGTGAAACCATGTGTCTGCTGTACTTCCTTCATAGGAATCTAGAAACTTCTTGTCTCTACAATCCAAATATGCAACAAAACGTAACACTTCTCGATAACATTAATAATTACAGTGTTACTTGAAAAATAATGACCAGATGTCTCTATTAACGATGCAAAAGTTACGTTGATGTAAAATTTCTTATGTCATACTGAACTGGTTGACAACTGGAGAGGATCTTAACCATTAACGCTATGAAAGAAAAGCGGGATAGGACATCGTAAAGGGCGAGAGGCAGCCTATACGACCTCTGAAGTTTTAACTAAAGTTAATTAGCACATTTACCATGCTGTGCAAACTGTGCTGGTCATAGAAGGCGACTAATCAGCAGGTGGACGAAGGCAAAGGATAACCACCTCATCTAGCAATGTTAATTATATAAGAGAATATACCATTCCAGTAATAAAAGAAAAGGCCCTCAGTTCCGTGCACCCCTTCAGTGAAGAGAGGGTGCAAAGAATATAACGGCCAATCATCATCTTAGTGTCCCATAAATAGTTCATACTTCAAGTGTTTGACAGACAGCAGTCATACACTTTACATAGATAGTTAACACTTGAGGTGTTTGACAGATGGTAGTCATACACTTTACATAAATAGTTATAGATAGTTAACACTTTAGGTATTTGACAGATAGTAGACAAACACTTTACATTTCCACTGCCACAGGAGATTCAATAGAGACATGGGAATGCATGAAAGTTCAACATTTTAGAGTTAACACACTAACAATAGTAGATAAAAAAGAAAATAGCGTACAGAGAAAATTGAAAAACTACAAACAACAGGTCCACCAATGACAGTGCAGTGAGCAGAAGTATAATGAACACTTGGTGCAACCTCTCATTATAACAGATTAGACCTAAAGCCAAGTTTAATGTCAGTCTTCTGTATCGAAAACATGATAGTGACGGAGAGAGCACTGAATTTAAACTCTGCATCCATTGATCCCCATTTGGATAACTTACCGACATGCCACAGGCTCAGCCTGGTAGTATTCTTCCCCCAATGTAATCTCTCACTACAGAACATCATATCATCCCATAGAAGAAGAGCACAGAAAGCATACTCACAGAATTTTAAGAAAGGCTTTATGGAGAGAAAGAAAGAAAACAAGAAACAGGAAATGAGAAAAACTTACGAAGTTTGAAAGAGAAGAGCCAGAGACAGCGGCTCAAAGTTAACTTTAAGGGTCTCACGATTTATTGATTTCACCATAACTGACACTGTGTGCACTGCAGGAGAATTCTAGAACATCAACAAATTAATACAAAAATATTTATTACATGCTAGCGTAATAAATATCAATGAGAATATAAATCCGGTACCGGATAAATGGTCGAAAGGATAGCAAGCTTGTCTGAGAGGCAGAAGGCCATCGTTCTAGCCTAACCGTCTCTGACAGTATCTACTGTGATACGAAAACAGACGTTAAACTTAGCTTTAAAGCTTTTTATAGTTTCATCATTTCCAAAAGATGATCTCCTTATCTATCGTCCAATATTTATCCAAGTGCATTGATGTATCTCAAATTTTCTCTACTCAATTAATTAACCAATAGAACCTTCACTTCACTTAAACCTACTATTTCCTATTGAGCAAGCTCATTTCTGAATCCTAAGGAGGAGATATGGACCGGCAGTTAGAGTGTTGCCTCGGATATAAATGGCCATTGTTCAAGCCCAGGATCAGTCATCGTGCAACCCATTCCATGTGAGCAAAGGATCAACGTACATACCTCATGACGTGCTCAGCTGAAAAATTTCACTTCACAAACATGCATATTGTCGTTTGAAGAGAATCTACCAGTCGGCCTAATTTCACAGCTAATTTAAAGAATCTCGGTAATACTCGTTTCAACAGTCGACAGTCAGGCGATGTCTAAACGATGGTAGAACCAGTGCGCAGTGGTCATACACTAAGAACAAGATTGCTGAATCCTGCGTGACTGAACAGCCCACAAAAGCTAGACTACAGACTAACTAATAATAACTGCTTGTTCCCTGTACCACTTCGACATTAATTAGCACTACTATCTCAGACTCCATTATTCTGCCAAATGGTAGGTCCAAAATACATATTCCCACTCTCATTCTGATTTCACGTTTCACATGGAAAACTCCATTGATCAACAAGCTAATCCCTTCATCAAAGCTTATAACTTCTCCACACTTTATATAAAAGTTTGTGGAAAATATTGCTTTTGAGAAAGCCATTATCTTAATTTATAAAAATAATATCTCATTAGGCTCTGGTTTTAAATTTCTGCCTTTCATATCATCTTAATTCTTCTCTAAAATTTAAAGTTTATTTATTTATAGACAAACTTTACAAATAGAATCCTAGCACGACCATCAACTCCTTGCAAGTCCAACCATGCTGTCAAGGACACTAATCCTGGATGCTAACAATAATAGATAGGATAAATGAACACTAATATTAGATGTGCACAGCTGAAACATTTCACTTCCCAAAGAAACACAGCTGAAACATTTCACTTCCCAAACTTGTCGGCCTATCTAAACAACATATGGGTAAACAGGATTTGTTCTCAGAGAATGATGCCCCTGCCCCACTAAATGTTAGTTGAAGCTTAGGGAGGCAAAGGGGCCCACCATGTCATAAGCAGAATCCTCCAAGAATAATGGTATATCAAAAGGAGTTTTATAGATGATTTAAAGATCCACTTGTATGTGGCCATGAAGAGGAAATCGGAAGATAGAGATGAGTGGAGGTGTTATATACCATGAACCTGCCAGTAGGCAGTGCAGTGAGAGAGAGAATGTTAGATGATTAATTTACTCTTCTTGAAAAAAAGAACTGCAGTACCT
Source organism: Enchytraeus crypticus (assembly GCA_905160935.1). NCBI lineage: Eukaryota > Metazoa > Annelida > Clitellata > Enchytraeida > Enchytraeidae > Enchytraeus > Enchytraeus crypticus. The sequence continues at coordinate 495,486 of CAJHZI010000370.1, read as the reverse complement.
ATGTTCTATCTTTTTAAAAAAAATTTAAATGTAGACACATGCGGTATAGAACGAGGAACGAGGAAAATGCGGACAGTTTATAATGTAATAAGATAATAATGTTCAACAATAGTTTCTAATTAATGTATCATATCCTATTACATTTCAAATGAATATACTAATACTGTGAAAACATATTAAACCTAAATATCACTTTACACAACACTTCTTTTGTTTCATCTTATAAAATTCAAAATGACACTTGATTATTACGCTATATTGCTGGTTTCTCAGTTGCTCAATTCTTAATTGAAATGATCAAGGCAGGTTACGGTGAATATGGGTACTATAACAATTGAATTAGAACAGAAAATATGAACTCGTAGATCCTAGTTTAGGTTTAGCTTTTAATTCATTAGATGTATCTGTATCTATTGGATGCATGCATCTAATTTCTTCATGAATCGGTAAAATTTGAAATCTTGAAGATAGAACAGCGACATTTCGAAAGGTTGCACGTATTTTGAGTAACAGATAAAATTAAGGTCCATTTTCACTATTGTGCTATTTCCAATTTACACAACAGTTCTAATCACATCGTGAACTATGCAATGACTCACCTCATACGAGTCGTGATGCATGTGTACTATTTCAATGACATCCTCTGCAGAACTCAAACCTTCTCTCGTATCCATCACCGACTCGGAGGCCCCTTCCACAGCTCTGGATTGTTCTGCCACAGCTCTGGATTCATCTACCTCAGCTCTGGATTGATCTACCACAGCTCTGGATTGATCTACCACAGCTCTGGATTGATCTGCCACAGCTCTGGATTGATCTGCCACAGCTCTGGATTGATCTAACACAGCTCTGGATTGATCTGCCACAGCTGCTAAGTTCTCTGGTACCGCCTCAGCCTCCACTAGACTCTCAGCTGCTGCATTAGAACCAAGCAGCTGTTGACGACCAGCAGCTGCTAGTACGCCAGCAGTATCTCTGCATGCATCGCTGCGCCGCGCTGGTAACAACTCTACTTCCATGCTCTCTCCACCAGCGACACTCACTACCACTTCACTTGCGCTCAGTCCACCACTAGAGGTCCCCAGGTCAGCACTGGCAACAGAGTCCACACAAGGCTTACCCTCAGAGAGATGACTGGCTTCACACCCACAGGTCCTACCCGTCAAACAACTGTCAGCACACCTATCAGCCGACACAACGCTCGTTGAATTACCTACAGCAACAACTTCATGAGGTCTCATATCAACACAACCCTGCAGGGCATCGACTGCTCGACTACTCATTGGCTGTACTGATGTCAACAGAGACGAAGCATTGACCGTGGATGAGGTAGTGCAGAGGGAACTTGAAGTGTCTGATAGAGACGACGTATGACTAAGAGATACCACAGGTGACGATGCTGATAAGAGCCTTGAGCTGGTGGCAGATGTTGCGGGTGATGGGATTGGTAGCGGAGCTGTGTGGGTAGAGAAGACGAGAGAAGTCTTGGATGAAGAGCTGTGTAAGCTGGAGCTGGTGGAGTATAAAATAGGAGGAGGAGTAAACACAGAATTATTCAACTGTTCCGCTTCATTTAATGATCTCTTAATCTTTTCTGATTGTTTAAGCTTCTGCTGCCCCCTACTAACGGCTTCAGTGATCTTAACTGATTCAGTTTGTGCCTTATCTTTATTGCCTATTGCACTAATCAACGGTTCAGTCGCAAGCAGATCAGCTGGCACCCTACAGCTGCCAGCAGCTATCAGCTGCTCAGCTGTCACTCTGCCGTTGCTGCCTGGCACAGCAGGTGAGCATCTACTCGTAGCTGACCCAACAGACTTGACCTCATCCTTAAACAAACAGAGTAAAACATCACATTAGCACGTACACAACAATGAATGTCATATTTTGAATACAGTGATTTTCATACATATACACGAACATGTAGATTGTTTAATACATAATGACATAATGACAATGTATTACATGTAGATATTGTAAATGCATGTGCTGGACTCAGGAACGCTGTGATGAGGCAAATTCAACAAAACCGCAACTGTCGTGAAAAAACTACGAATGATGTCCCTGACCCTACTTTATAGCAAGGAATTGAACGTTAAATTCTTATTGATTGATTGATTGATTGCTTAAAGACAGATGTTTCATGTTTTAAAAGTTTCATTCATTCTCATACACTCCGGCTGGAGCCAGTGGCGATGTCGGTAAGATACTCGACCGCGGATCATGATGTGCGGGGTTCAAATCCTGGGCTCGCTCGTAACTGACATCACTTTTGTGTGAGGCAACAGACGTTAACATTAGCTTTTGCTTTTTTTATACAACAACGCATTGAAATCATAGTTTTGCTAAGAGAATCAAGATAATTGAAATAAACAAACCAGCACATGAGCAGCAGCACATTGTGTAGAGTCACCGGAGCTCTCCAGACTACTCCACTTCCTGCCCTCCATCTTCTTCCTCATCACCACCGACACCTTGCACTTCTGACGCTTCGTTCTCACATCCTCCACCAGCACTGGTTCACTGAGATCACACCACCACCTCCTTCCATCTACATACACACCAGCACTGGTTCACTAATATCACACCACCACCTCCTTCCATCTACACACATACACCAGCACTGGTTCACTGAGATCACACCACCACCTCCTTCCATCTACACATGCACCAGCACTGGTTCACTGAGATCACACCACCATTTCCTTACATCTACACACACACCAGCACTGGTTCACTGAGATCACACCACCTTCCATCTACACACACACACCAGCACTGGTTCACTGAGATCACACCATCATCTCCTTCCATCTACACACACACCAGCCCTGGTTCACTGAGATCACACCATCATCTCCTTCCATCTACACACACACCAGCCCTGGTTCACTGAGATCACACCACCACCTCCTTACATCTACACACACACACCAGCACTGGTTCACTGAGATCACACCACCACCTTACATCTACACAAACACCAGCACTTGTTCACTGAGATCACACCATCACCTCCTTCCATGTACTCAGGCTTCGATAGGGGCCAAAGCTCTTAATTAATCTTCCAAATAACTCTGCATTTATTGGCAGTTAAGTCCAAATGTGGCTTATTTGAGAAAATCATTCAAGAACTGAAGCTACTAGCAACACTGAATAAGCTAAATCTCTATCGAATAATATAAATTGTATTTGTCATGCATTTGTTGTCTATCACTCCGATATACTGCACACCTGGTTGTAATTGGTAAAAAACTGGTAAAGCTAATGTTAACGTCAGTTAACACAGAGATTGAAGAGTCATTCTGAAGAGTCTTTATAAAAATGCGATTGTACAGTATTTTGTATAATGTAAGTCGACCAATATAATCTTTACATGTTAAACATTTACCAAATTTCTCTTACAACAGAATCGAAAAATAGACTAGATAACTTGTCAGCATCACGTAGAAAAAACCTGTTAGTCCAACATTGAGAGTCGATGGTGTAACATTAACAGCAATGTCTCTCTCAGTCAATGGTCTACCAGCAAACAGGGTAACTGTTACATCCTTGTCTGTCTGACTCCACTCTACAACTACAACATGACAGCAGCTAAAATCATCTCATATTCACTTCCTCTTATCAAATACACTTATCTACATCAAATACACTTACTGACGCTGCAGCAAACTACAGTACATTAGTACTGTACTCTTCACAGCGCAAGGTTAACTTTATTTCAAACATAACATCTGAGATAGCTTGAATGGAAGTGTTTCAGCCTGAAAATTGACCATATCTGGAATGGGGAATAGTTGCACTGTAGTTTGATGATGCATGGTCCATTGTAGTTTCATATTTCTCAATGGTCAATAAATCTATATTTTGGGTGAGTGATATTCGCTAGAAAATGTGAGAGTGCAAAGGCCTGATAAAATCGCTTCTTAAATTTCTTTTGTGTTTTAGCTATACTGGCAGCGGCCTCAGCTGTGAATATTTCCATAATTTGAGCAATTATTCTATTAACAGTACAACTTGTGGGTTATTTAGATTTTATGGCTCTCCATAATAGGCCTAATTATATACGCTACTTTTAATAAGCTTGTATAAATGATACCTTGGTTGAAATAATCATAAAAACTAATGCAGGCAGAATTACTTTTGGGTGATTTTTATTGTCAATTTTATGGTGATTTTAATCTGCGATTTAAATCATGATTTAAATTGATCAATTTAAATCATTTCAACCCAGAATGGATCTGTTGTAATTCTGTAACAGATTCAATACAACACATAGTATCATTCAGACTTAGCAAGGCTGTGTTTGTTTTTGCAACATACAGCAGGCTTTGAACCACACAAAGCCTCACTGAAACCAGCTAATGTCTGAGAATACCTGCATTAATTGATTGAGTACCTGATTCTTTAAACAGACTTACTGAATAATAGATAAAAATTATTCATTAAGTACAAAAATGTAAATAGTGATATGCTGGAATAATAAAATTTCTACAGTTCAATGTCTGTGAAAGCTATAATGTAATTTCCCATTCAAATGATCAAGACAATAGATCAGTTCGGTAATTGAAAACATATTTTGTTGCATGTTAGCACTGGTTTGTTTATGTTGACATCTGATACATATATTTACATGTAAATGTAATGGGTCAACATTATAACTTCATTATAATGCATGCATATCGTTATAATGTGTGTCAGAGTCAAACTATAAATGTTAAGTTATTCTTTAATTAATATCCGTATAGTAGGTTGTAAAGTACATAACATTTCTAAAGAAAGCTTGTATTAGAAATTTTATGAGGAACTAGTACATTTCAATGGTATTCTATGCAGTGTTTACGTTTTTTTGTCCACTGTTTACATTTGGTGTTCACGATGTTCTATTTACAGCTATTACCGAAAAAATCTATTCAAAGACAACATAGGAACTTGTGCAAGTCACAGGTCTCAAATGATAAATGGATATGTTATGAAAGTGGATCTAATTGATAAACTTACACTTGAGAGTTTTCTCTCTGCCTGTATCGCTAGTTTCATGCACAGTGGATATAACTGTCACACTTCCCTTATTTTCACCCACTCGGCGCCCACCCTTCTGCTGGTATCCATATCGTGTTTGTGGTCCCATCACATGAACACAGCCACTCTGACATCCGATCTATCCGCAGATAAGTGATTGGGTATATCACACCTACGTCAAGTATCAACATCATACAGACGGGCTGAACCAGGTAGCACATTGGCAAGTTGTTCAAATGTAAACCAGTATGTGCAGAACAGAAATGCAGTACTCTCCCTGCTTCTGGCATGCTTTGGAGACACGGAACTGACATTAAATTTTAATTGCTTTTATTTATTGCTTTTGCTCTCGCTTTCTCTTGTGGTCTCCGTATACTCAGTCGTCATCCTGTGCTGCTTTGGCGCCTGTTTGTGTAGAGTCCGCAAGAGTCGTCCCTGACATTGCCTGACGGCGAGGAACCGGACGTTAAATTCTTATTGATTGATTGACTGAAATAAGACTTTAGACTTAAGACATGAAATGGCAATGATAATTGGGTTCAGAGATTGGATAATGGATAACCATGTGGATATCAAGCTGGCCTGATTAACAAGACCCATAGGCTCGAGTCCTAACCGGACTTTCTCGGGTAATTAAAACACAGTTTAAGTCCAAACAACTCAGTTTTAAAAGTCATTTAAATAGTTCAGATATTTATAAATTTCTAACTAAATGCCAAACTCAAAATGTGTAACTCATGAGATTAAAGTGTTAAAGTAAAAAAATATAGTAATCATATTTAAATTAAAACTTGTGCTATTAAACATGTTACATATCATTATAAATAATCATTTAGTTTTAACGTATGTCTAACCTTTTGGTTAATTCTAACTGTTACTTTTGTTCTTAAAAATAATGCGAAATTTCCCGAATGTAAATAAAAGCTTGTTCCGCTTTCTCTGGCAATCTTCTTCTTTAGGTATCGTAACTCATAGGTATAAAAGAAGTTCTTTTTGATACTTCGTTTCTAATACTTCATTTCACACACCTGTCATTTATAAAAATTGTATAATGGTTGACAAGTTACTGATTAAAAGGTTATACTGTAGTAACTTGTTATATTAATCATTGTAACGGTAGCTCGAGGGTGTCCAGTGGTCTTCAATAGAAGCCTTGTGCTTCTGAACCATGACGTTAAACACATTAAACCTACATACCTAATACTTCGTTGCTGCAAACTGCTCATGGACTAGTAGCCTATGCTGCATTATTTTTTTATCATTTCTGCGTGACGTCATGTGTTGACAAGACTGTTTATTTATTGCTTTATAATAAAGAAGTGTATTCACATACTTGCTCCAGTATTAACACTGATTGTTAACCTCTCTCTCTCTACTGGTAAATTTCCTCGCGCTTTTAAGCGCGCAGTTATTACTCCATTGCTTAAACAGCCCACACTGGATAAGGAATTATTGTCGAATTACAGGCCTATATCTAATCTGTCATACATATCTAAGCTCACTGAAAGAATTGTTCTTAAGAGGCCTTCTACTCATCTCTCTTACAATGATCTATTTAATAAGCATCAAGCTGCTTATACTAAGCATCGTTCAACTGAAACGGTGCTTCTATCTGTGTGCAATTCTATTGTTAATGCCATGTGCACACAATGCTCAACTGGATTATGTATGCTTGATCTTTCGGCCGCTTTTGATACCATTGATCACAATATTCTTCTGGAACGTCTTTCTTCCTGGTTTGGTGTTCGTGGAATTGTTATTGATTGGTTTTCCTACTATCTGACAGATCGTTCTTTTAGTGTGAAAGTGATGGAGTACATCTCTTCGCCTTCTCACTTAAAGTATGGTGTGCCTCAAGGCTCCGTTCTTGGTCCTATCCTCTTTAACCTCTATACATCACCCCTAAGCACTCTAATCTCTTCTCATTCTCTTGATCATGAACTAAATGCTGATGACACTCAAATGTACACTTGTTTCACCCTTAACTCCTATTCTAATGCTGAAACCCTCCTGCAACAAAGTTTTCAGTCTATATCCTCTTGGATGTCTGCTAATTTCTTGGCACTTAATCCATCTAAGACTGAATTCTTGTTGGTCGGAACACCTCAACAGCTTCTGAAGCTGAATGGGAAAACTCTTTCGTTATCTTCGGGTATTAAATATCACCTGTTTCTTCTGTGAGAAATCTCGGTGTTATCCTTGATAAACACCTAACCTTCCACGAACACATAACTAAAACTTCACAAGCATGTTTTTTCCATATCCGTGATCTTCGTCGAATACGTCCATATTTGTCACGTGAGACAGCTGCTACAATTGGTGCTGCTCTTATGCAATCGAAGTTGGACTACTGCAATTCCCTGTTTTTAAATCTCCCTGGCTGTGAGATTGATCGGTTGCAGTTTGTTCAGAATTCTCTTGCGCGAGCAATTTTTTGTAGTTCCAAGTATTCACATGTTACGCCTATTCTGAAGTCTTTGCACTGGCTAAAGATTTAAGAGCGTATCATTTACAAAACAGCTTCGTTAACCTATATGTCCATCACCATCCCTGGACAAACTTGTATGTCTCACTTGATTAAAGTGATGCAGCCTGCTATTACTCGGTCTTCTAAGTTAATTACTCTTGTGAGACCTAGCTTACCTTCACGCTCTAAGCTATCTAATCGTGCTTTCCAGCATGCTGCACCTCAGATATGGAATTCTCTTCCATCCAATCTTCGGAAATCTTCATTTGAATCACATCAGCCTTTGCTTTCCTATTAGGAGTTCCATAAGCAGTTGAAGACCTATCTTGTCCATCTCTCTTTTCCATCCAGTGTCCATGAGCAGCGACCTGCGCCTAAACCACCTTTTCTTTAACTCCCTTTACTTTTGACAAAATTTCTGGAATTTGGAATTTGCACCGTTTTTGGACCTTCTTTTTTTGCTCGCCGGCTTGATTTTGTCTCAATAGTGCTCGATGTTGTCATTGATGACTGTAGCACTCTAATTGTTGTTATTATTATTATTATTATTTAATATTGACATTGAGTAGGATGATAATTTCGTAAAAATAGATTCTTGCATGCAGTGGCGGATTCAAGGGGGGCTCAGGGGCCCCCCCCCCTTAGGCCCGACGATAAAAATTTTAAACTATATGTGACGGTGTCAGATATCATCTAATAGTTTTATTGCATGAAGCCGCCACTAGATATCTTTACCACAGCAATCACAGGATAACCACTAATAAATATTAAGAGTCATGTTCAAAGCACTACCGGTAACATGATACATTTATTAGACCATTCGTTTTGATAATCATTAGTATATAAGAGCCCACCATTTGCCAGGACTCACTACTTTATGCTTACGATAGACTATGCTGTTGCATATACGTGCCTTAGTTGATGTTGATTAGATTTAGAGTAAGCTAGTGCCTGAGTGACTATAGATTGCGAACTTAGTTATTTATGTTATTTCAAAAAAGTCTAATTCGTAGTGTACAGTATACTTCAAGTGTTGTGTTTTAGACTTGATGTTATATGCGATATAATCACGTTGTAAGCGTTAGAGCAACGTTACACTATATTTTCATTGTTTCTATGCAATTTCTAGGTGTAAATATGTTTTAAGGGCGTTAGGGGGGTTAGGGGGAGGGGTACAAGATGGAACTCGAACAGTCCGACTACATGGAATTTTTTCAAATATGGGCCCCACTAGGGGCTCATATAACGGAAGTGGGGGCCCGAGAAATGTTGACGGTTTCACTAGTTCTCAATTTTCACTTTAGCCACTGTATAAGAGGAAAAAGGGTGTAAATAAAAAATGTGAACTCTCTCCCGGCTCCCGGAACAGTGGTGCAAACCGCCTTGGCTGGGATCGAGGGGCTTAACCTCCTCCACCTTCCCCCAATATTAGGCCACTTTTGTAATTGGTCTAGATCCGCTGAGTTTCTTCAGAGCCTCGGAGGTGAAAAAATTAACCTACTTTTTCTGAACAAATGTAGGATTTTAGGCATTTTAGGTTTTCCTCTCACTTTTTACGGGTATGAGGGAGGGGGGGGGGGTAAGATACGGGGATATACTCACTCTATGAGCCGAGCGCAGTATGCTGAAAAATTTTGAGCCTTCCCACACAGCTTTTTTCTGGTTGCGTCACGTCCCGAAGAAGGCAAAAATGTAAGCAAAAATGTGAACACAAAATTTAAATAAAAAAATTTTCGGGCCCCCCTTAAAAAATTCCTGGATCCGCCCCTGCTGACATGTTTCAAGTTAGGGGTAATATGGTGATAAGTCTTCTCGCGGATTTCATAAACTTTGGAATAAGCAGTTTTGTTATGGCTAATATATTATACTATTATCTCCCATGATGGGCAAAATACTTTTTTAAAAGTATTTTGAAAAATCTAGTTAAAATAAATTTTGCAAGTATTTTTAAAATACTAAAATAAATTTAATACTTTTTAAAAGTATTTTTAAAATACTAAAATAAATTTAATACTTTTTAAAAGTATTTTTAAAATACTAAAATAAATTTAATGCTTTTTAAAAGTATTTTTAAAATACTAAAATAAATTTAATACTTTTTAAAAGTATTTGGAAAATACTAAAATAAATTTAATATTTTTTTAAAGTATTTGGAAAATAGAACATAATTTTTGAATATACTTTTTAAATTAAAGAAATTGTCAAGGGCAATATGGTGATAAGTCTTCTTAAAATTGAACCAAACATAATGAATGATACAGTTAACTAAAACAAGCCCAATACTATTCAATCGGTCCCTAGTGAGAGCATTGTTCTATCTAGACAGTCGCCGAGATGGTACGGGAAAGTGCTTCTATCAGAATAGCTTACCAGTTCTTGAATAAAAAAGATTTCTATACGATACTAAAATTATATACATTTTTAGCCGATTTTATGGAATCGGGTACACTATTCCATATTTGAACACTAGGAAAAGTAATCGAGTTAAAAATTGTAACATTGTAATGAAAATACAAATAGTTAGTTTGTGATAGTCTAGTCTCATACTCATGATTGGCAGTTCTGATGACAAAAATATTCTTCATTAATATTGGACACAGGCCTATTGCTATCAGATTGTATATATTTGTATACTAGTTTACCAATTGCTAATCTACAGTAAATAATAAATTAACATTAAAATTTTAAGTACATTAAAATTTGGGTGTAATTCTTTAACATTGGAAAATTTATTTTGATCTTGAAGATTTCTTAGTACCTTATTCATTACAAGAGAAATAGAGCCACTAAAAGCTGCAAGCATTTAGCAGGAGTCGACAATTGCAGTCTCTGACAGTATTCCTTGCGATATGAAAAAAGTTTAACTTAATATTATTATTATTATCCCTGTTACTATCAAGGACACGGAATACTGGCGAAGGCAATGCAAAGCCATCTCAAACCAGTTTTGTTACCCTACTAAAGGAAATATCAAGAAGTGATAAGGGCAGAGCCTTTGTTATGGAAATAACCTGTGAATCAATAGATTGATTGCTCATTACAGTGCAATAGGGCATTGTAACCAGGTAGTAGTGGGACTGAAAAATATGAGAAGTAGAATAAAGCATATTTGCTATTTTTATTTTGCTAAGCCTAAATGTTCATCATCAACAAACTGCCAGTAGGATTGAACTTAGATATGTTGTAAAGCAAAGTTTAATATCAGTTTTTGTACCACAAAGTAACTGTCAGAGTCAGTGAGGCTGAGATTCGAACCTTAGGCCTTCTGCTTATCAGGTCTGTGTATACCTGTTCAACTCAGCCACCCAACCTCTTGGATGGCAGAGTTGGACAGTTTCATTTTAACTTTTAAAGCTTTAAATGTCACAGCATTTGAATCACATTCTGTAACACTGTGACGTGCTCGCGTGTGTCGCTCCATATGAGATCTCTGTATGAATTGCTTATAACATGTTTCACATTCAAACTGTTTTTGTCCTATGTGTATTGCATCCACATGTTTTCTTAGCGAATTCTTCTGTGAAAAACTTCGATCACAAACAGCACATGCATGCGGTTTCAACTTCATATGTACATTTTTTATATGTTTCTGTAGCGTGCTTCTCTCTCCAAACTTATGCTCACACTCCGTACAATGGTACGGTTTAAGACCTCTATGTACAGCATCACAATGATTCTTGAGATGACTCAATTGCCCAAAACCTTTACCACATTCGGTGCATAAATAGGACTTTTTGTCTGAGTGCGCATTTACTAAATGTCGGCTGAAATAACCCTTGATTGTACTTTTATATTCACACAATGTACATGAAAACATTTTAACTCCATTGATCTCAAATGTTGGATACTGCGTGTGAACGGTTTTTTGATGTTGCGTGAGACTGTTCATTCGAGAACAAGTGTAATCACACTGATCACATAAATAAGGTCTTGCTCCATCATGCACAGCCATCTGATGAGTCGTAAGATGACTTTTCTGTGAACACTTGTAACTACACTGATCACAGGAATACGGTTTCTCTCTGTCGTGTATTGTCAGCTGATGTTTCGTGAGATTACCCTTAACTGAGCATCTATATTCACACTTATCGCAGGCGTATAGTTTTTCGCCGCCGTGAACTGCTCTCCAATGAACATCACGATTCCGTCGTTCTGAAAACTTCTTGTCACAAGATGAACAAGCGTATGGTTTCTCGAGATTATGAACAGCACCGACATGTCTCTTTAGATGTACTTTCTTTGCAAAGCACAAATCGCACTGCGAGCACTTGTGGGATCTCTCCTTCAAATGCACAGCAGAGACGTGTGACTGCACAACGCGACGAGACGTTGACCTGAAGTAACTTCTATCACACTTGTGCTGCTTATCTCCATGAGCATATCCAACATGCTGCTTGAGATCATGCTCGTCGATGAATGACTTTTGACATTGAGCACAAAGATGTCTTCTGTCGTTCATATGTCTGCGCTGCAGGTGTCGCTTCAGAACTTGAATACTACTAAAGTTTCTGTTACACAACGGACAACGGGTGCGCTTTAGAGACGGTAGAGCTTTCAGCAGTGATTTATCAGTAGTGATGGTATCTAAATACACACAGTATAGCAGTATACACTAATACATAAAGTCAGTTACATAAATTATGCAGACCTATCCAATGCAATAAACTGTGCAGATATACGTATTTTATATATTACTAACACAATTTTGAAGTTTGACAGTCGATTTATTATTATTTGATAAAATTAGAGGCCACTAAATTTAATACTTAAAATTTAAGAGGGTCATGAATTTAATTTTAAGGTTATACGGAAAATAAAGAAAAATGTAAAGTGTAACACTGTATTTAATGTCAGTCATGTCTTCCAGGTCATCTGTGATGAACTCAGCCTGATCTGATGCCCATCCAGCACGAGTACTTCCTAGAGTCGTAATGGAGATGAGAATCATGAGAAGCGTTAGCAAAGTCTCAGTATAAATAATTCAAATATCAAGCCATTCGTTATCAACAGCATCTACTACATTGATAACAAATATTCATAAGAGAATCCAAAAAATTTTTGATTTTGAAGAATTTGAAGTGCATATGCTAATCCAAGATTACGGCTACGATTTGAAAATTCAAGAATACATTAAACAGAGCTGGGCAAAATAATATGCTAATAACAGAATTTTTCTTATATGCATTATACTGATTGCTCAAATAAATAAACCTGTACTGGTATATCAGTAGGTAACTGATGTTAACATTTTCAATTTTTTTTCCAGTACTTCTTTACACACGATTTACTGAAATATTCATTTAAAACGAATGTTACAGTAAAATATGTGTGCCGTTTATCGGGTAATATAAGAGATAGTACCTTAAAAAGTATCGTGAAAAATCTTGAAGTTACACTCTTATCTTGTATCTTCATGATAGTTTCGAAAAGCATCTGTATCTTGTATCTTCCAGATACCTTTAGAAGGTATCTTTATATTGTATCTCCAAGATACTTTTAAAAAGTATCATGCCCAGCACTACAATTTAATAATACAAATAATAATAAAGGATAACGTCCATTTCCTCATACAAGGATGATGTCAGGAACGTCCCCCCATCACATGTCACTGGATTCACCCCAAACGATCAGAAAAAACATGTGCTGAAGAGAAAGAAAAAGATCCTAAATGCTGCCAGTCCGGTGATAAAAAAAACAGTCAGGCAAGATGAAAAAGTTTATGATGGGAAGAGATATGTTTTCAACCTACAACGGAAAGTGAAAGTAATAGAGCATGAGCGAAGATCAGGAGGCAGAGAGTTCCAAACACTAAGAGTGGAGAAAGAAAATGAACAAAGAAAATGAACCTAACGAAGTGAGAATATTAGGAACTTTGAGCAGTTTGACATCAAAAGAACGAAGCTTACAAGAAGATTGATATTGGATTAGGAGATCAGAAAGATAAGATGGTTTACCAAAGAGGAGTGTTTTAAAAGTTAACTGAGCAATTTTATACTTAATTCTTTGAACCACAGGAAGCCAATGAAGATTATTAAACAAGGAACTAGAGGTGGCCTGAAGCCTTGAGGATCGACAGACAACACGCGCTAGATAATTCTGAATGAGCAGAAAACACATTAGAAAAGAAGAAGATAAGCCATATAGTAATGAATTGCAGTAGATAAGTTTAGAATGAACTACTGAGTTAGCTAGAATTATGATTGAATTAAAGATGCCTTAAAACTACAGACTATGTTGATGTCAAAGCTTGATTCGATATACATTTAATTTGTATTTGTATTTGTAATTGTATTTATAGTAAAGTTGTCAAGGTCGATTCGATATATATTAGTATGTATTTAGTATGTATTTGTATTAGTAATTGTATTTTTAGTAAAGTATTTAATGATACAGCTGGATAAGTAAAGTTAAATTTAAAGTATTGAGTTTTATTAAAGTGAGATCTTAGGCGGTAGCTAAGCTTGGGCAAGTGACCAATGAGGGCATGCCTAAACAGGAAGTGGAGAGAGATCCAAGATGGAAGCGTGACAACACGGACGTAAAACGTGCCAAGTTGAAAAGAGATTTAGGAGATTTTAAGAATCTCAAGAGTAGACGAATTGAAAGCAATTCGAAGGGTTCGGTTATTCGAACTAATTTGTAGTCCATCGAACAGTCGATGAGAAGGGAGTGATTTTGTAGAAGATCGAACTGGGAAGAGAGTTCCATTGAAGTATTCCAAACTAGGGATTATATTAGAAGAGATACTAGTAGACAACTAGTCGAGAGGAAAGTAAAGTAAAGTGTAGGAATTTATGCTAGAGAGCATATTAGTAATTTGTATGTCGAAAGTAATCGTATGTAATATAGAGTACTTACTTTTGCGATATTTAAAGTGAACTGTAATTAGATAGAAAAATAGAATTTTAAGTTATATGTAATTCACTTACACGTGCTATTTGAAATCGTTTCAATTTTCGTTCTTTTGAATACTCGTGTATTATTTTATTTCTTTTCATATTAAATTAATATTTAATTTAATACAGTCGTTGAAGTTATCGATCACTTAGTAAGATATCTAGATTCAGTCAAATCGAGGACAGGTGAAAATTCCAAAAATAATTATTAGAGGCATTTTAATAGGAATTAGAATCCTGGACCATTTGATGTCAGGTCCTCATTTTACCTCAGATTAAAAATTGTAGAACCAGGTTCCTGACATGTGATGCTAAAGCACTAATCTTATAGTACATATAAATTTATATATCAGGTAAATGAGATAGTACCTTTTATAATTAATAGATAATAACTAAAATATCTTCAAGATTTTCCCTATAACTGAGATTTTTGTCTGGGATGATCAGATCACAGTAAAAACCACCACTGCAGCAAAATACTCTCTCCCTCTTTCGCGTTCTGCCAAGTGGCAGAAGTGGCAAGTCTCTCTCCGTCTTTTGGGTTTATTCACCTGGCAGAACACTAATGATGAGTATCACAGTCAGCTTTCATGTACGATGTCGAGCACTCTATCGATCAAGAAGAAGTTAATTCCTTCACAAAAAGCTAGGCCTTATCCACAAGTTAATGTAGCCCATAGCCATGCAAATATATGGCTTCTGAGGTGATTTTCCTTTGCCTACCCTGGTTCTTGCTTAGTCATTTCTTATGACATGTGTACTTTATGGTTGGTCTATTCTTCAGTGGCTCAGACAAAATAAGGAAAACTGCAAAAGACATATTACTTATATACATATGACATAAAAGGCAAACCTAGCTTGTTAGCTCTCATGAAGTGAATGGGCTCACCTGCAGAAGTATCATCATCTGATGTTTCCACTTCATCTTGTTTAACAAGCAAATGATTATTCTCCACTGATATCTCTGTATGTACAACATATAAGCATAGTGCTAGCAACATCATCTTGTGACGTACCTGACATTGCCTTACAGCTAGGAACCGGACTTTAAATTCTTATTGATTGATCGATCTTTAATTGAATCCCAGTTTAACTAGGTACAGGAATTTCAAACTTTTCCATTCGTTTTAGAAAATTTTGCAACAATTTCTGGAGCCTAGGCATTCACCAACCGACCTTTCAAATGATGGTTTGGATCATAGTGCTTTGTTACCTTTTATGCATGTGCAGTCCATGGTTGTATGTTTCTTCAGCAACCCGGATACAACATGGGTAGCATAGAATCCTTGCCAAAAATCATAAATAGTTTAGCATAGTATTTTTTCAGGACATTATTAGGTCTATAAAATTTAATGACTATACTCAGAACACGTGCCAAGAAGTGCAAAGGCAGCAACCGGAATTTAAATTATATAGAAAATAAATCAAACATATTGTGTGGCAAAATTACAGAGTGTTGGTTACAATCATGAGTACTTTGATGAGGTATTGCATTCATACTTTAAGACTTCGAGAAAAATTTAAAATATTAGAAAAAATGTACATAGGTGCACACAGTAATCGTTACGTTGTCATTGCCACCACATATGTACACCTAGCTCTTCAGAACACTTAACGATGATATAAAACTGAGCCAAGACTGGCCCAAGATACTGAAAGAGATATCAGAAACTTAGCAACACAGAAATAATGAATAATAATAACGGTTTAATGTTTGTTTACTCATACAATGATTATATGAGGGACATCCCTCCCATCACATGTCACTAAAAATCGAAGCACACCAAATGATCTATAAAAATGAAAAAGATCCCAAATGGTACCAGTCAGGTGATCAAAAACAGTCAGGCAAGATGAATAAAATCTATGGTGGGAAGAGATGTGTTTTCAACATACAACGGAAAATGGGAGTAGTAGAACATGAGCGAAGATGAGGAGGCAGAGAGTTCCAAACAGTAGGAACTGGAAAAAATGAAAGTCCATCTAATGATGTGAGAATATTAGGAATTTCGAGCAGTTTGGCATAGGAAGAACGAAGCTTACGAGAAGGTTGATATTGGATTAGGAGATTGGAAAGGTATGAAAGTTTACTAAAGATATATATTTTGAAAGATAATAAAGTGATTTTCTACTTAATAGTTTGAACCACAGGAAGCCAATGAAAGTAAGGAACTAGAGGTGGCCTGTAGCCTTTAGGACCGCCAGGCAACACATGCTAGAAAATTCTGAACGCGTTGCAAAGAAGAAATAGGTAGGCCATAAGGCAATGAGTTACAGTAGTCAAGTTTAGAATGAACTATGGAGTTAGTGAGAATAGATAAAACTATAATATACTTTCAACAGTGCTCGTTTGGGGAATTTAAATCTAAGTTGTCTAGGAATATAAAACGATTTAGAATGGACTATGGAGTATTATTCTTCATTATGGATGTATTTTATTATTAGTCATTATGAATTAATTTTCATCGAGAGGTGACCATATCTGTTTGATTTGATGGATCTGAAAGAAAGATGAACGATAGACAGATGAGATACGAGATCGAAGTCAAGGTTTTCATCAAATATGACACCAAGGTTTTTAGCCTGGGGAGTAGGAGTGAGAGCAAGATTTTCAAAAAGATGGAAGAATTGGCTACTTTGGTTTTATGCTGGCGGGTGCCGATTAAAAGATATTCGGTTTTAAAGTATAGACCGAGAGACAATTGAAAAAAATCTATGAATGAACTTTGTCAAGAACAGATGAACAAAGTTGCTGAAATTTCAGAGCAGAATCTGATCTAGAAAATGAGATATACAGCTGAGTATTATCAGCATAGAAGTGAAATTTTATTGAAGCATTGTCTAAACCATAACTGAGTGGGGCAGTGTACACAGAAAAAAGCAAAGTTCCGAGTACAGATCCTTGGGACACACCACGAAGATTAAACACTTCATTTGTTAAAACTTCAGCAGAATAATAAAACTGTTACTGTAATTTTTACGTAAAAACTTTTTAATTTCTTAATTAATATCGTGATGGATGAAAAGCATAAACAAGTGACATTATTATATTTAGAATACCTACCCTTCCTTAAGCCTGCTGTATTTTGTGCAGAATGCTTAAATTCATTCTCAGTTTCCTTGTTGGAATATTCATTTGAATCGTTTTCTGCCAACTTTCTAAAGCTGTAAGACTGACTTCCAGTAATAGATGCTAATGCTTGAATTCGAAAATGGTAAAACTTCCAGCTTAACAACTTTACCTAGCACAATTTGATCAGAAGAATCTGCACAAATTAGCAAAATACCGGCATCAACCAAATCTGTTGACTTAACACTGGCAATCTCCTCTACCTCACATTTAACATTTAGATTATTGTCACAACTGCTTGCTGTTCTATTCTTAATTACAGCAACTTCACAATTAAATCTCTACTTTTTACCAATAAGCTTCATGTTTCAGGTTCTAACGTTACTGCAGGAGTTGTTGACATCTAGAGACAGAGAGATGTGAAATAATGCTGTTTACTTTTACAAGATGAGATTTAATTAAAGTGACTAAAATAATTAAAGGTTTCGACAATATCGAATGAGGAGAGTTTTTCTAATTATCTGATTAGGGACTAGAGGACATACATTAAAATTAACAAAGGCTAGATACAGAATAGAGATTAGCCAAAAAAATATAGGCCAGAATGTTGTAAATATATGCAACATGTTACCTCATTATGGCAGATATGTTAATCTTCTAAATTAGCCAGACCTACGACCTTTAACCTAGATTCATAACTTTGACCTCTACATTTAGCAATCATACTAGGGGCCCTCCTTTAAACTCTTTCCATTCATTTGATATCCTTCCTTAATTAAGCAAGGTCTTCACGGCTGTACGCAATATTCTAATTTAGGCCTTACTAATGCTTTATATAACTTAACTATTACATCCTTATTACAACTTTCTATAGTTCCCCTAGTTAAACCTAAAGTGTGATTGGCACAATTTACTGCTGATATATACTGTTCTGATCTGAGAATTTCATAGTATTATCAATAAAAGCTGGTAAAGCTAAGGTTAACGTCAGTTTCCTCACTCGAAAGTGATGTCAGTGACGGGCGAGCCCAGGATTTGAACCCCGCACATACTGATCCGCGGTGGAGTATCTTACCGATATCGCCACTGGCTCCAGCCAATAATGGCACTTCGATATTTTTCATTAATAGATGGCTTTAGTTCATCATTACCAAGCTTATAGACCTTTTATAATATGTAGTGGTAACTCTGTTCACATAATAAACAAAGCCTAGTGGGAGTGTGGGGAGGGGTGTGTGCTTCTATTTCCGGCCGGCAATATTCGGTATTCGGTATATTCGCATATATTTGTTATGCATTTCTTCATTTATTAACATAATGGTATTTTAAATACTTACAAAAAATTATATTTTAATTTCTTGCCAAATGATGATAATCTTATTTAAAGTTAATATATGTCTAGATACATGTAGAATATCTAGAGAGGATTTTACATTTTAAGGATATATTACATTGCAGTTGCCTTCCGCAAAATAATTAATTTTATGATACACAGTGGGGCCGCTCCAACGAATGAAGTAATACATAAGATGATTTTTTAAAGTAAACAGCTTTTATTAAAGGTCTATATTGATTACAACTATTATTGCGACCTGCATGCATAACTGTACATATGACGGTATTGACAACATTGAAACTACTCTGCCAAGTAGTTGTTCAAAAACTCTCTGAAGTGATAACATATCGTCCAGACTACCTATATTGTTACACTATATTTATTTGGTATCATCAGTAAACTTACTCAATTTGGATATTATGCCTTTAAATCACTAAAGTAAACCAAAATGAAATGGGAAAGTTAAGAACTGAAATAAAAAATATTATTTTTAAAGTAAAGTGAAGAATTCCTATAACTTCAGACGATTTCACAGAAATCTATAAACTCAACTAATTTTTTTAATCGAAAGTAGAACACATTGAAATGGAAATAAAGTGCAACATTTGTTACTTACTTGTATTTGTTTGCATCCGAAGACGCTTTCTTGTTTATTCCCCTTTTATGCAGATTCATTTTATTGAAATAGTTGATCCCAAAGATGTTTGATCTTTGTATGCTAAGCAAACATATTGACTGCTATTCCCGTGTTGCGTTCGGGGCACTGAAGAATTGAGCAACTGTTAACTGCACGTATCATAAAAATTAAGAGGCGACAAAGCATGAACTGAGAAAGGCAATGGGAAACATCCATGAAGCCATATATTTTTATAAGCAATATAGGCTACTGACAGTTAAGGACTTAATTACTTTTTGATATTATAGTGTAGGGATTTCTAGCTTCTTCGCACACGATTCGTGTAAAATGTAGTGGCATTGCCATTAGTTAAGATATTTCTTTGATTCGTTTTATAATTTGGACATTATTAAGCAGTGTGAGCTTGGCTGACTTTTTGCTAGTCTATGGAGGCGTGGCCTATCACGCGTGAAATAAAAAGAATCGACGCGCGGGAATCTTGGCAGTCCGATAAACAAGCGTGTGACTGTCGCGTGTGCTAATAGTGTTTCATTAATAGCGCGGTGTGCGGCTTCTTGCAGATAGAAGCGTATACGTATATATTAAGAGAGATATTACGATACATTAAGTGATATATTAAGAGCATCGTACGTGATGAGATAATAGTTATAGTTATAGAATCTGTAGTATAGATAATTATTAAGGGAAGTAAAGATAACGCTCGAGGAGCAGCCTTCGAGAACTACGAGGGACGTGTCGGTGAGAAACCCGACGAGAGATCACGGAAGGACAGGTCGGGCAGGAAGTAGGGAGTGCAGAGAAGCCATCAACGTCAGGTGAGGGTAAGTGTGATCCTTCATAGTAAGTACTATTGAGTAACTCGCAGGAGATCGTTGTGCTAACTAGGAACAAGGTCGTGAGGAGACAGCTGGTCGAATACAGTATCTAATGCTCTCGAAATTTATTCTCTAGGACCGTAATAGTTCGTTTATGAGCACCTGCCTGCATACCAATTTCTTTATTTCCTAAATAGACGTCAGAAGACCTGTTTCTGGACTCCGACGAGTGCGGCGAGTCCGGCGAGTGCGGCGGTCTACATTAGAAGATCTGCTTCTGGACTCCGGCGAGTGCGGCGAGTCCGGCGAGTGCGGCGGTCTACTGTTCCTGGACTCCGGCGAGTGCGGCGGTCTACAGTTTCTGGACTCCGGCGAGTCCGGCGAGTGCGGCGGTCTACAGTTTCTGGACTCCGGCGAGTACGGCGAGTCCGGTGAGTGCAGCGGTCTACGGTTTCTGGACTCCGGCGAGTAGGGCGAGTCCGGCGAGTGCGGCGGTCTCTCATTGATTTTCATTGATACGGACAATTACGCGATAGAGTTAAATAAGAACCTAACTCGCGGGATAGGACTCGCTAAACAGTTATTTAGTTATGTGCAATAGAGTTCGTAGTTGACTCTGTTTTACACGTATAATGCTGATATACGATTAATAATTCTGTTAATTTGACTGTTTTTGCCTGTGTTTGTCGTAATTACTTTGTTCTATAGATAAACGCGACTAGTACTTCCAATCTGGTAGTCAGCGACGGTATACAATGGAAGATGCTAACGTCGTATGGCAGCAAGACTCTGCACCAACCCCTGACAGTGCAGAGTCGCTCAATCGACTGATAGATGATCCGCCAAGTCGCGGTGAATCGCGACATTCTTTACCGGTCTCCGTAACAGTAGTGGCTACTAGGACACTCGATCCTCTCTCGATATATCAAGGGAGCGTTACTCCGACAGAGCGAGAAACCTTTCTCGCGCCCGAGGCGGACGCCCCCCGCCTACTTACGTCGGCCGCCGGCCCTCTCGACAGAGCGGCGCCGTTGCGACCGACGGCGGTGACGACGCAGCGGCCGCCGATAGGCGACGTCGGCGCTGCGCCGCACCACAATAGCTCTTTTCCATTCAGTGTCCATGAAATGCAACCTCGATCCTTTATGTACACCTTTTTGTAAATCTAATTTTCTACAATTTGCTCTCAATATTTGTAGACTGATTTTACTGACTCTATTCTATGTCTAATTCTGGATATTTCATCGTTTTGATACTCTTTTTCATATCGACTTGGATTTCACTCAATAGTACTAGAAGTTGAGCAACTTCTAGTACTATTTTGATTTACTAGTCCAAGTAGCTCTGTGGGCCATTTTGTGTTGAAATAGAGTGTTTGATAGTACAAGATTATATTTGTTACAGAATTGATAAGTTAAAGCCACCTGCGCCTAAACCACCTTTTCTTTAACTCCCTTTACTTTGGACTGAATTTCTGGATTTTGGATTTTGCACCGTTTTTGGACCTTCTTCTTTTGCTCGCCGGCTTGATTTTGTCTCAATAGTGCTCGATGTTGTCATTGATGACTGTAGCACTCTAATTGTTGTTATTATTATTATTAATTGTTATTATTGACGAGTGTAGCATTCTAATTGTTGTTGCGGTTGCTACTTAAATAATCCGGAAGTTTGATAAAATAGTCAAGGCCAAGGATTGTTTACATTAAATGCGGATGTTTACATTAGTAACTACTAGAATTCTGTAACAAATATAATCTTGTACTATCAAACGCTCTATTTCAACACAAAGTGGCCCACAGAGCTACATGGACTAGTAAATCAAAATCAGTAAACACTAGATCAAAAACAAATCAAATTGACTATATTATTACACAAATAAAAAACAAACACATGATAGAAAATAGCAGATCTTATAGTGGTCATTGGACAGATACAGATCATAAACTAGTAATATGTCAAATAAAATTTGAAAAAATATATAAAAGAATAAAACCAAATATAAGAAAAAATGTTTGTAAACTAAATCTGGAAAAACTAAGTGACAACGATATCAAAGAAAAATTCCAAGTTAACATACAACATGATTATGATAAACTTGTAGAAGAAAATGAAAAAATAAGCTGGAAGAATCTTTCAGAAATAATAAAAAATAATAGTATAAAATCTCAAATCAGAAGAAAAGCATACAGATAAAAAATACATAGTAAACCCTTTAATTAGTAAACTCTCTGCAAAGCAAAAAGACATAAGAAATATAATAGAATCCGCAACAAATGAGAACTTGAAAAATAAAATGAAGAAAGAAAGAAATGCCGTAATGAAATGTCTGCATAAAGAAATAAAAATTGAAAATAGTCAAAAAGAAGAAAGAAAATAGAAGAACTCGCAAACACAAAAAGCGACTCTATCAAAATGTTCAAAGTCTTAAGAAAGATAAGTAGACAAAAACCAAAAGAAAAACTATTTTTAAGAGAAAACAGTAACATAATACAAAATGAAAATGTAATAAATATAAAAATAACTGAACACTTCAAAGATATATTTGACAACCAAAATGCAGAAATATTAACTGAAATTAAACCTGAAAAATGAAGACACCTTTCTCTACAGATGAAATAAAAAATGCTGTTAGGAAATTAAAAACAAATAAAAGCCCAGGATCTGATGAAATTACAGCTGAAGAACTAAAAAACTGTCCTGAAAAAATTTACAATGAAATTGCAAAAAATATTCAATAAAATGGCTGAAACAGGAAAATATCCAGAAGAGATTAAACTAGGAATACTAATACCCCTACAAAAACCAGGAAAAGTAAAAGGCACATGCAGCAATTTAAGACCCATAATCTTATTAAATCTTATCAGAAAGATACTGTCAATTGTAATGATAAATAGGATATACAATAAAATAGACAAAATAATATCAGTTACTCAAGCCGCCTACAGACCAGGCAGAAGTACCACTGAGCACGTCCTAACATTAAAACTTATTATCGAAAAAGCAATAACAAACAAAAACTCAGAAATAGAAATCATGCTTCTAGACATGAGTAAGGCGTTTGATACTGTCAATAGAAATAAATTAGAGGATTTAAGTAAAATAATTGATCAGGACGAACTGCATATAATAAAACTTATCATTGATGATGTAATTTTAAGAGTAAAAAATGGAGATGTAACTGGAAATGAGTTTGAAACTAATATTGGAATACCACAAGGAGATTGCTTAAGCCCAGTACTTTTCACTTTTTACCTTGCAAATAGCTTAAACAAACATGAGAACCAAATTCAAATAGCAAACCAAATTGAAGAGCACTCATACTCCAAGGAAAATATACCATATACAGAATTAATTCCTAATCATGTTATAGAACATAACTATAGCATAAAACGAGAAATGGGTATAAATATTGATCAGCAGTTTGCAGATGATATTGCATATGTAAGCACATGCAAAAATATAATAGACAAAATAAACTGAATAAGAGAGATTTAAAACTAAACACAGATAAAACAGAAATAAATAAACTGAATAAGAGAGATTTAAAATAAACAAACAAAATAAACTGAATAAGAGAGATTTAAAACTAAACACAGATAAAACAGAAAAATATACCATTGGAAACAAAAGTGATCAGGAATGGAAGAAATGCAAATATTTAGGTTCTTACTTGGATACTGAAAGAGACATGATCCATAGAAAGCAATTGTGTATGGCTATTTTTAATAAATACAAGATGAAACTAACAAATAGAAAAATAACAATGAAAACAAGAATAAATATATTCAATGCTTATATTACACCAGTTTACTTATATAATAGTGAGCTATGGACATTAACTTCAAAACAGGAACATGAAATTGACATATTTCATAGAAGTCTATTAAGAACAATACTTAAAATATATTACCCTCACTTTATAAGCAACAATAACTTATACATCAGAACAAATGAAAAAAATGGAGTCTCGCAATTAAAACATGAAGACTAAAGTGGATAGGTCATTTACTTAGGTTACCGAACAATGCACCTGTAAAACTTGCTTTAAATGAGAATAAAAAAACTGAGACAAAACAAAGAGGATGTCAAAATAAACAAACATGGATTAAATTAGTAAATAAAGATCTCAAAGATATAAATCAGAATTTGAACATATTAGATGAGAGCATCTGTGATCTGGCTAAGGATAGAGCGGGGTGGAATCAATTAACCTTGAAACCTGTTAATCAATTAATAAACCTGAAATCAATTAACCTGCAGGGTCCAAATAGGACGTAGCGCAGTCTTAGTAGTAGTAGTACATTAGTAACAAGCGAAGCCATTAATGGAGGTCCTGTTTCTTTGTAAAAAAAAGTAAACACGTACTATAGTGAAATGATCAACTATGTTGATATCTATCACTTTTAATATCACGTGTTAATTCCGTTATGCAATTTATTCCATTTTCCGTATAATCAGATCAGTGAATGTTTGAGATTTTACTCTCAAATCAGCGCAGCTGGTATTCGAACCCACGAGAGTTCCATTCAACTCAAGATCTATCGTGTAAAACTCCATGACGTTATCCCTACGCTATTGAGACATTCAAAATTTCATTTGTTAAATCTAGTGGTTTAATTGCTAATTTTTGGATAAAATATCTTAATATATAGGTAAGTCTTGAATTTATAGTACGATTTTCAGTAGGATTAGCATTAGGATTGTTGAAGCACATTGTTTAATGGCCGGTATAGCATGTTTAGAATATCTCAGTAGTACAGTGATAACAGTGATGTGACCAAAACATTTTTTTAAGATCAAGACATTGAGCCTAAAGGCAAAGACCAAGACATTGACATTGAGTCTGAAGACCAATGCCAAGTCCAAGACATTGAGTCTCACGATCAAGACTTTTATATCAAGACTAAATTCAAAACATTCAAAATCAAACCATTACAGGCCTACAGAAAGATACAGAGTTATATAAATGAAATACATAGGCTAATACAATATTTATCAATGTATCTATTATATTACTCAACCATTATTTAAGCATGCATAAAAATGAATTTTATAGCAAATTTATCTTCTCCAGGCGAGATAAATCCCCTGCCCCCCTTTATGTATAAAGAGGGGGCCAGGGCCCGGCCCCCTTAGACCCAGCGATAAAATTGTTAATATTTTCATTGTGTTTATGGCTATATGTATGTGTAATTATGTACAGAATATATCAGTATGAAAATTGTGTAAGTAAATAACAATTGAACTTTGTCCCGGATAAAGCCTAGGAGTAAAATAAGCAAGAAATCTAGACAGTGTCCAAAATTATTTCACAGCCACACTTAAAAATTCCTGGATCCACCACTGAACATCTCCATGAACTAAGGCATATAAATCAGTAATTGTACTTTAAGGATACAGAAAACAAATTCAATTAGTTAACAATTTAGTCAATATTAGAAAATAATGGAAAGTAAATAAAAAATATAGCAAGAGATAGTAAATGAAAACAAACTGGAAATATAATAATGAATATAGGTAAACAAATTTTGGGATTTAAAGAAAGTACAGAAAAGCATTAAAATAACAATGTACTGAGTGCACGAGCTTCAATAAAACTAAAACTAAATTCTGTCACAAATTTGAAATATAATAAAGAATATAGGTAAACAAATTTTAGGATTTAAAGAAAGTACAGAAAAATATTCAAATAACAACGTAATGATGGAACTTCTATAAAACAAAAACTAACTTCAATCAATAGTTCAAACAAGAACAAACAGTGATAAGAAGAAAATAGAAATCAAGGAAAGAAACAATGTCATGAAAGAAATACTCTCAGTTGAAGCTAATACGTGCTTAAACAATGACAGCACAGTGTTCTTGCCATTCTTTGGTCTCGCTCTCTGGTTCAGTGTTCTTGTGCTCAATTCTTCTTTTGGTTTAAGGTGATAATCACGTGCGTTTAAATCACTCAGAAAAAGATGTTCAGTCTTTTGACGGTTAAATACATGAATCACAAGTTTTATGCTAACTCATTTACATACCTTGATCGAGCGCTAACCCTAATCCCTAACCCCAACCATAAAATAAAATAATTTAAAGATGTTGGCAAAAGTGACTCGAGCGAGAATCGAACCCAGTACACGCTCTAAAGCCTGACGCCTAACCACCTTACTAAAACAGAGACAACAGTATTAAATTCTAGATAATGTCATATATTGTTCACGTCATATGTAGTTAATGTCATATATTGTTAACGTCATGCAGTTAATGTCATATATAGCTTGTCATATATAGTTAATGTCAGATGTAGTTAATGTTATATATAGTTAATATTTCATCATATGTTATCATATGTAGATGCTTGATACTGATGGACTCTTGAGATTATGTCTATGCCATTGAATCAACCAATCCTCGCTGCAGGATCTCTGTCCAAGTACACCCAAGAATGCTTGACCTTAGAGAATGAGCTGCAGAGATCAACTTATACGCGTGCTTGTGATTCTCCTCAGGGGAATGCTGAGAGGTTCTCTTCTTCATTGTCTGACGGAGGACATCATGAGGAGGTGAGAGTGTTTGTGAAGACAGTTAGAACTCGGGGGATGTCGCCCAGCAGCGATGATGAGGAGAGCCCAGCCCGTCACACTCAGGATATCTCAGATAACATCACACTCTATAATCTCAACCGCAGGTGTCGTGCCTGGGGCGTGCCGGTGCCTCGGGGCTACTGGACCAATCTGTGGGTGGTGCGGGACTGCACAGGCTGGTGTGGGGCGGTGTTCACGTGGCTGCTAATAGCTCTGGGGGAGGGGCTTGCTCTCATTGTGCTGCTGACTCCGCCCATATCATCGTTTAGCATCGTTAATGTCCTGCTGTCTCTCACTGGAGCCATGCTAGGCACAGTGTCTCATCTGAGAGCCATGCTGTCTGATCCTGTATGTACAACATTGTATGCTCTATGATCTTGTATGTACAACATTGTATGCTCTATGATCTTGTATGTACAACATTGTATGCTGTATAATCCTGTATGTACAACATTGTATGCTGCCTGATCCTGTATGTACAACATTGTATGCTCTATGATCTTGAATGTACAACAATGTATGCCCTATGATCCTCTATGTACAGCATTGTATGCTCTATGATCTTGTATGTACATCATTGTATGCCCTATGATCCTCTAAATAGATCCTATGAATGTCTAAGTAGTGTAGGGGTAATGTCATGAAGTTTTAAATGACAGATCCTGAGGTGAATTGAACTCTCGTGGGTTCGAATCCCATCCGCGTTTATCTGAGAGTAAAATCTCGGACATTCACTGGACTGGTTATATGGAAAATGTCTAAATTGCCTAATGGTCTAAACATGTGGTACTAAAAGTGATAGATATCAACATAGTTGATCATTTCACTATAATGCGTGTTTACTTTTTTTACTCTATGTACAGCATTGTATGCTCTATAATCTTGTATGTACAACATTGTATTATGCATTTGTCAAGGAGCAGTGATCTGCAGTGTATTATGTATTTGTCAGGGAGCAGTGATCTGCAGTGTATTATGTATTTTTCAGGGAGCAGTGATCTGCAGTGTATTATGTACTTGTCAGGGAGCAGTGATCTGCAGTGTATTATGTATTTTTCAGGGAGCAGTGATCTGCAGTGTATTATGTACTTGTCAGGGAGCAGTGATCTGCAGTGTATTTTGTACTTGTCAGGGAGCAGTGATATTCAGTGTATTATGTATTTGTCAGGGAGCAGTGATATTGTATTATGTATTTGTCAGGGAGCAGTGATCTGCAGTGTATTATGTATTTTTCAGGGAGCAGTGATCTGCAGTGTATTATGTACTTGTCAGGGAGCAGTGATCTGCAGTGTATTTTGTACTTGTCAGGGAGCAGTGATATTCAGTGTATTATGTATTTGTCAGGGAGCAGTGATATTGTATTATGTATTTGTCAGGGAGCAGTGATGTTAGGGAATGCCACTAGTGAGTATATAAGCAGTCTAGGACTGAGAGACGGCACAGTTCTCTATAGATGTGCCAAGTGTAACTGTATCAAACCTGAGCGGGCTCATCACTGCAGGTTCTAATCCTTTTCTCTTGTAATTGCAGCAAATCTATAGTCGCTAGGATTTCTTTATTCAGTTTCGTGTCGTTTATTCGTGAAAATACATGTAATCAGTTAAACAAACAAGCAATACGAAATTATGATATAAAGTAGAGGCAAATAATTGATGTATGACGATATATTAAACGTTTTTGCACAATCTGCAACGTTTTCCACATTAAACGTCTAATGCAAGATGAGATGGAATATTTAGGAGATCTAGACTCTAGGTGCTCCTCTAAGGCTTGAAGCTCTGCCTGTAATAGTGTAGACTCTGTAGATCTATTGTTGCCTAGATTATATTAAGGTTTATTTCCTGTATTTAATTTTAGTATATATTTAGACTATTAGTATATGTATTTATTAATATTTTATCTTTTCATTCTATCAATCTGCCATTCATGATCATCCCTATCCTAAGAGATTTATGGCACACAACCGAGATATAGGCTAATGTGATTCTCGATGTAAACAACAGCTATAAATCAGTACTGGCTGTGAAGTGTTATATTTGTCGCACTTTTTGCTATTGAATTGTATTTTCATTTTACACGTTACTTGTTCCTATTCACTTGATAGCTTTGTAATTTTTTCTAGTACATTTGTCTATTATTGAATTGGTGGTAATAATAAAATAAATAGAAGCACTTAATGAAGCCCTTAATATTATAGGTATCAATGATATTATAGGTATCAATGATGAATTTAAGAAAATATATACCTGCACATAATTTTATATACTTGTGTAATTAAGTGTTTATAATGTGTTTTTACATATATGTTTTCTTGTTTGTACATGTATATATGTCTTTGCATGTACTCGGTCGTGTCTATAATGTGCATACAGGTATGTGTTGTCCCATGACGTAGTGTGTAAAAAAGCGGGTAAAGCTAATGTTAAGTTGTTAGAGTCAGTTTCCTCACTCAAAAGCGATGTCAGTGACGAGCGAATCCAGGATTTGAACCCCGCACATACTGATCCGCAGTCAAATAACTTACCGACATCATCACTGGCTTCAGCAAGTATGCCAGGTGTGTATAATGTATAGTGAGGTACTTCTAGGTGTAGTGTGTGTACATATACAAACACTACACATACAACACACATATACACATCTCATACACACACTACACATACAACACACATCTACACACACTACACATACAACACACGTCGACACATCTAAACACACTGCGCATACAACATATATATGTGCATATATGTGTTCTGTATGTGTAGTGTGTGTAGGAGATGTGTATATGTGTGTTGAATGTGTAGTAAAGCTGGTAAAAAGCTAAAAAAGCAAAGGTTAACGTCAGTTTCCTCACTCGAAAGCGATGTCAGTGACGGGCGAGCCCAGGATTTGAACCCGCACCTACTGATCCGCGGTCGAGTGTCTTACCGACTTCGCCACTGGCTCCAGCCTGTGTATATGTCTAGTGTGTGTATATGTGTTCTGTATGTGTAGTGTGTGTAGATGTGTGTTGTATGTGTAGTGTGTGTATATGTGTGTTGTATGTGTAGTGTGTGTATATGTGTGTTGTATGTGTAGTGTGTGTACGTGTGTATATGTGTGTTGTATATGCAGTGTGTTTAGACGTGTAGATGTGTGTTGTATGTGTAGTGTGTGTAGATGTGTGTTGTATGTGTAGTGTGTATATGTGTGTTGTATGTGTAGTGTGTGTAGGAGATGTGTGCGTAGAATGGATCACCACTGTCCATGGATAAACAACTGTGTGGGAGAGAGTAATCAAAAGTTCTTTATCCTCTTCACGGTAACTTTCAGGTTTATTACTGTTGCATTTAAAGCCATATCATGACCGGTCTTCGAGACTGATTTACTGGTTGTTGTTACTGCTTAGAAATAAGGTTCTTGTAAAAATATGCGTTTTAAGATTATTTTTTGTGAGATCGGACGGGTATAACGTCCTTGGTTTAATTTACGTGTCAATAAACGCAGTTTAATAACGTCGGGTCCGGTTAATACTTGGATGGGCGACCACTTTGAAGGCTGAGTGATAACAGTTTTAAATAAATATAATCTGTGGGTGTTGGAAAGTTATTCTAAAATCCCTGCCGGCTGCAGTCAAATGAGAAAATAATGAAAAATACAAAAGGAAATTCAGCAAAGAAACTATATGACATGTGTGGTAGGTCATGTGTAACCATACGAACAAAAACTTAAATGTAATTACTAGAGTATGAACCTGACGTTAAACTAGCTACTCCATTTGTTTAAATTAATTATTGTAGTTTTAATTATATTATCTTATTTGTGCATGTCATAGGTCTACATCTCGTTCATTTCGTGGCATGGCATCGCTTTCTCAGTCTACATTCTCGTGGATTGCTTTACGTCTGGCGTCATGGGTAACCCTTGTTCTGCTCTCTGTCTATCTCTACTTTTACTTCGCTCCTAACTCAACATTTGCCCTCGTCATATCTACGTCAACTTGAATCTGATAAGCTGCTCTGATTTATAATCTGCTTTTTAAAATGTTGTTTGGTCATGGAAAATCAGCTTATAATCTTAGAATCATATTTATTTCTCGCTCTATAACAGATATTATGAACAAATATTTGAGTCTCTGTTGTCTTTTCGTCACAGGCAATCAGTTTATTTGATAAAGTAACATTTCACACATATTTTTAATAGGAAATTTGTAGTTTAATGAGACGCCATTATAAAAAAATGACGTTTAGTATGCGGGCCCTATTCTGGAGAATTCTACTTTGTGAGAGTGAACATTTCATCTCACCCCCCCCCAGATGAAATTGTCACTTACGGAAAAACTTCCTCCCTGAGGCCTATTATCTTCCTAGTGTTCTTCACGTAGCAGGTCTAAGGGAGATATTCCAACTCATGCCGCTCTTCACTTCCCACAAGGAGCGCCCCATCGATTAGCGAGTCAATCCCTTCACTAAAGGCCACGCCTTATATGCAGCTTAAAATATAGCTTTGGTAATTATGTGATTTCTGAGTTGATTTTCCGTTGTCTTCCTCGGTCTTGCTCAGTCACCTCTTACGACTGAACAAGACTCAGTGCAGACTCTTTCCTCAGTGCAGTTTACGGGTGGTCTCTTCTTCAATTTATTTGCCTTCGGGATAGAGGGGATAGCATCTCAATTTAAAAATCTAAGGTCCATCAAATTTTAGAGCTTTTTAAAAATATTATTTCCCAGTACATGGAAAAATATCAAATACTACGAGAAAAGAAACCATAAAATTGTAGAAACATATCATAAGCAAAGAGAATTCAAATACATTGCAATCACAAATACAAAGTAAGCTTAATTTTGTATTTATCAAACATATTGTCCAATAATGCCATAATATCATATAGTTCTTTATATTATCTTTTACAAAGTCATTTCTATCATATAATATAATAGTAATATCAATATAAACATGGGGATAAAACTGGTCGTACTGTTGCTATGTAGAAAGCGATGCTTTTGTTGAACAGAATTCACCAGCTACTATAGCTTTTCCACGTCCGTCTATCTCATTCTGCTGATTTGTATCATCGTGGAGGGAATGGTGTTTGGACTCTTCACAGCGATCATGTGCTTCACTCAGCTCGTCTCAATCTGTAGGGATGAAACGGTAAGTTGTGCTCTCCCATTTTAATTTTAATTATTTTACATGTGGGTCTAACACCAAGGTTACTTAGATGCCCAAAGGTCTTCCCTTCCAGATTTTAGATGTACCGGAGTACCCTGAAAGGTGAACGTTCAAGATTTTACTCTTTATCATCTCTACCGAGAATTGATCACAGGACCTCAGAAACAGCCATTTACAATTTTCAGATATTTAGTTTTAAAATGACATTAAATTCAAACATAATTAATATAATAATAGGCCTAGTCCTAATCTAATTAATATAGTAATAGTCCATTGACATTAAATTATCTCTATGTTTTATTTTATTTCAAGTCAGTTTAATGAACTTGTTTAAATAATGATACATTTAATAGTAAATAAAATAATAATTGTGATTACCTGTATTGTGTCTGCTGTTGCTGAGGAATAGACCAACCGTGGACAGGACGTGTTGTAAAAGGCGACAAAGCAAACTAAAATTCAAACCAACGTCAGAAAGGGCATTCGATTGATGAGCGCCATTTGGTGGTGCCTCCAGAAATTGTAGCAATGTTTTCCAAAACGAACAGAAAAGTTTAAAGGTCTTTTCTTATCCCGACCCTAGTTAAACTGAGAGTTAGGAGAAGATGATGATGAATCATTTTGATTACTTTTGTTGTCTAATATATTTAATCAAAATCCACAGGATTAATGGCATCAAATACTAAATGCCATTAATTCTCTATAGGACTGAATAGAATGAATGTGTAACTGATGTTCTATAATGCTAAATGCATTATATATTTGTTGATTTTCCGATTGACAGTAGATGATGTAATTACAACTGCAGATAGTTCCCTAACCACTGGTCCAGACACTCATATCTGTTGCGAAAATTGACGTTGAACTTGGCTGTACTCTTTTTCCGCACGACTCTGAACGACTTTGTTTATATGGATTGATTGATTGATGGAGTATTGAACATTTCAAAAGGAGGTGAGATATTCTAGGAGATCTCGTTGATATGGGTTGATTAATTGATTGATAGAGTAATGAAAATTTGAAAAGGAGGTGTGATATTCTAGAAGATCATGTTGATATGGGTTGATTGATTGATTTATAGAGTATTGAACATTTGAAGAAGGAGGTGAGATATTCTAGAAGATCTTGTTGGGATAACTTCAGGGATGTGTTTGGACACAAATTCTCCTATCGATGGTTCTCACCATTCCATTCCATACCAACAACAACATCAACTACACAGGCAGGCGTGTTGAATCTCTGTTACAACCTATAGAATCTACAACAACAACACTGGCAAACAGGTTGAATCTCTGTTACAACCTATAGAATCTACAACAACAACACTGGCAAACAGGTTGAACCTCTGCTACCACCTATAGAATCTACAACAACAACACTGGTAAACAGGTTGAACCTCTGCTGCCACCTATAGAATCTACAACAACAACACTGGCAAACAGGTTGAACCTCTGCTACCACATATTATAGGACATATAGGACAAATAGAACATATAGGACAAATAGGATATATAGGACAAAAGCAACCTGTTCTTCAACTATAGGACTGGATGATTTTACACTCAGGTAGCTGGTTGGTATAGCTTCTGAGTTTGAATCGTTTTGAAGAATTATCTAGAAT
The DNA here is from genome assembly GCA_905160935.1 of Enchytraeus crypticus. NCBI lineage: Eukaryota > Metazoa > Annelida > Clitellata > Enchytraeida > Enchytraeidae > Enchytraeus > Enchytraeus crypticus. The sequence continues at coordinate 461,899 of CAJHZI010000370.1, read as the reverse complement.
GCGCTACCAGATATTCAGTGATGTATTGAGTTTAGTTGTTATCCTGTGTTAACCTCAGAGCTTCCTCGTCACAGAATGTAGTGAAATAGTAATAGATGTAATCCCTTAACTTCTGCTCCGTAGACCTGAATGTTGACTCTGTTTATGTTTTCTTTACCTTTTTTATTATCACAGAACCGGCTTTCATTTAGGACCTTACTTTTCCTTAGCACATTTATTTTGCAGATTTGTCTGGCTGAATTGATCTGTAGTGATGTGTGCTGTGGGGACGTCTCTAACATCATCCTTCAATGAGAAAACGGACGTTATACCTTACTATTATTATTATTAGTAGTAGTATTTATTATTATTACGTCAGCTGGATCGCATTGATTTTGTTCTCTAGATGTTGTAAGCACTATACAACGATATACTTGATATCACAAGTCATATGTATTCATCATTAGAATTACTGACTAGGTTGTGTAGGACTCTGCAGTATTTGTTAGTAATGTATGCATAGGCCCTATCCTGTCGTATTATATTTTCCTGATAAGCAGAAGGCCTCACTTTCAAAACCCAGCTGAGGCTTGCAGGCGGTATTCTTGTAGTATGGACACGACTGCTGTACTTCACGGTTTAGCCGCTGTGTATTTAAACTGTCTCTCTGTTTAGTCATAAAACCTCGCCCAATGACTTCTCGCCATCTCGAGTTCAACTTACCTAACTTATCAAACTTTTAGTTTAACCTCCGCTGTATATATTTAACCATTACCCTTGTTGTGAACGGTTTGTGGGAGAATAGATCATCCGTAGGCTACATGTGTCGTAAAAGGCGACAAAGCAAGAATGGGCATTCGGTTGGTGAGCGCTGGGTTACAGAAATCGCAACGAAATTTTCGAACATGAATGAAAAAGTGAAGGTCTATTCGTATCCAGACCCTAGCTAAACTGGCTTCCAAGGAAGCAAATTATGATGATGATGGCTTAAATATTTGACCACCTCTTTGTTCGTGTGCTATCTATGCACTCTGTTTATACCATTACCTTAGTTATGATAGGTTTGTGTTACTACTACGTTTGTGGTTGAGGCGTGTTATTTGTTATACGTGTATGTATGATAAATTGTTTGATTGAACAGCTGCCTGACGCTCTTAGAGATCTGCAGTTGTTCTGTAGATTAGTGGTCATAGTCGAGTATTAGTCACTGATGATCGTATTCGTTAATTTCTTGTTTTACTTATTGTAGCAAATTGTAGTCCATGACTTTGTTGATTTATTGCTTCCTTTTAATACTGGCTTCTATACATTTTGTATGTCTGATAAATCTCAGATCTGTGTTTTCACTCTTGTTTCTGTTCTTCTTGACTCAGATCTTGTTTACATAACGTGTTGTGTCGTTTCATAATCTTGTTTCTGTTCTTCTTGACTCAGATTCTTCACAGACATTATTTTAGTGATTTAAAAAAAAAATCAAGTCATATTTGTGTGCCTTATATTAGGATATCGTTTAGTTATTAACGCATTGTTGTTGCAGCTTGTACGTTATCGCCGTAATATAGTAAGCCTTATTGTTGTTAGAAAAATTTGGGAAATTGTTGTTATTTTATCACAGACAATGAAATGTAAAGAAAAGGTTTTTACTTTATACAGTTATGTGGCTGATCTGATATTGTGCCTTATTTTTCGTAAAACTAATAGTTTTCGGTATCATATTCTTTAGATTCCAACAGCACTACAATCACAATCTACTTCTGCTAACATTACGTTGCCACATGGTGCCGGTGGGTGGGTTGTGGTGTCGTTGGGTGGGTTGTGGTGTCGGTAGATGGGATGTGGTGTCGGTGGGTGGGTTGTGGTGTCGTTGGGTGGGTTGTGGTGTCGTTAGTCTCTAAGCTTTAACGTCCGAAGTTCCGTAGTGAAAGACGATGTCAGGATCTTTTCAATCTAAATGACTGAAATATCAACAACCTCATACTGAATTGAACCAAATTTGCTGTTCTTAGCTAATTAATTAAGCTTAAGTAATTTGTGGAGACAAACAGTAAAATTGGAAATATTGAATATCAGTCTTCTCTTTATAAATTTAGTAAACCGTTTCGTAGTGTATCTGCTCAAGATTAAATTTAAACTAAAGAAAAAAATTGCTTTCATGAGTAGTGAATAATATGCAAAATCATGTATAATACAAAATTAGAAATAGGAATTTAGTAAAGTATCGACATTCCATGTCCACTGATGACCGGCAGCAGTGAGCAGTATCTTTAGATAAACAACACAATCGTCCGCATATACATCTACATGTAGTTGAGGAGGTCTGCATGTAGGCCTAGCTATGTAGGCCTGCAGGCCTAGCTATGTAGTCCTGTAGGCCTAGCTATGTAGGCCTGCAGGCCTGGCTAAGAGCGGAATGCTAGAAAGTTATTAACATTTTATTCTGATGCTATGATTTTATCATTATAATTATTATATCAAGAGATTCATTCAAATAATGAAATTGCAATTGCCAAAATGGTATGATTTCCTTTAATATTGTTTAATATCGAATTCACCACCATGTCATAGTTGGCCCCAATTATTTAGATATTAGTTATTACTAGTTAAATTAAACTGCCCTTTTAGTTAAGTTTTATTTTAATTCTTTAGAACACAAATTTATTTAAGCATTTTAACTACTACAGTTGATAGTGCAGCAGCTAAACTATTTTCTTAGTAACTAAGTAGTTACGCTAATATCTGTAATTATTTTAAAATAGTAAACTAATATATAGTAATAGTTTACTAATTGACTAGTAACTTTTTCAAGGGTAAAAAAGTTCACGTATCTAGGCAGTACAATATCGCAAAATGGATCAAGTGAAAGAGATGTGGAGCGTAGAATCGATCAAGCATATGACGTAGGCTATTCCAAAAGCTTCAATATATTTGGAAGAGTAATAAAATTGAGGAACAATTAAAAATAAAAATTTATTCAACAATTATTCAACCAGTTTTAATGTATGCATGTGAAACCTGGGAAGTAGCCTACTAATAAAATAAAGCACAAATTAAACTGTTTTCAACAAAGATGCCTCAGAAGAATTTTAAACATCCACTATTGGGACCACGTCAAAAATGAAACAGTATTCGAAAGGAGTGGACAAAGAAAATTAGATGAAATAGTCTCTGAAAGAAGGTTGAGGTTTTTAGGTCATCTATTGAGAATGTCTGAAGATAGATATGCAAAGACTGCAGTTAACTGGAAGCCAACTCAAGGAAACAGGAAACGAGGAAGACATAGAAGCACTTGGCTAAATACGATCAACAAGGATTTCAGAGCATTAAACATTTCATGGGACGACGCTGTGAAGATTGCTGGTTATAGAAACGAATTGAGGAATGTTGCCGCCCTATGTTCTGCACAGAACTCAAGGAATGATGATGAGGCTGATGACTTTCAAGCTCAATTGTATCATATTTTTGCAAACACGGTACTCTGCCATTCCCTGAACTCCACATAACATCTACAAATTCTGCATGGTATTTATTCGGGGAATCGGGGCTATTTGTAGAGCTGGGTCCCTAGAACCAATTCTAGTATGCATATTAGTCGCCTCTTACATAATTAGAGGTTTTCGGTGAACCAATTCTCAGTTTTTCTCGGACCAACAGAGGATATTGAAATTACCATGTTAATTGGTATTGTTAACTGAAAGATTAAAAGACCTACAAATGTTAGAGACGATTTGATAACACATTTTTATGTGATGATGAGAAAAAATTCAATGGATTTAGCTCTATTAAATTTAAGAGTTACGTGCCCTGCACCTGCCTATAAGCATTACTTTGAAAAGTGAGAGAGAGAGAGAGAGATAGAGAGAGAGAGAGAGAAAGAGAGAGAGAGAGTGACAGAGAATGAAAAATTATAATTCTTCTTCAGTGCACTCCCAAGTGGCAGCTTCAAGATACATATTCATACTCAAAGTCTGCTTTCTCGCTCCGTAAGAGCACTCCTTAAATCAACAAGTTAATCCCTTCACAAAGTCTATCTATACCTTATGTAGCCTATAGCTTGGGAAAAGTATTGCTTATGAGGTGGTTCCCGTTGCCTTCCTCAGTTAGATGGATTAAAGACCATTTAATCCTGGAGGAAAATATTAAATGGTGAGGTGGGTCCCCTCTAGCCATCCTCAGCTCCTGCCTTAGTCGCCTCTAACGTACAAGCAGCATATTGTTTGCGGTTTCCCTATTTTGCAGTGGTCCAACCACACCCGAGCACAACACGGGGAATTATAATTATTATAAAACGCTATACTGTAGACTAAAGGCTCTACGTTGCTGAATTATGAGCTTCTAAGAACATTTAGAACAATTTAAGCAATTGGAAACTTAGGAAACTCGCACGAACAACCCGCAACTGCAGCTAAACAAAAAATAATAATAATAAAAATTAAAGTGCTACAGTCATCAATGACAACATCGAGCACTATTGATAAAAAACCAAGCCAGAGAGCAAAAAGAAGGTCCAAAAAATTCCAAAATCCAGAAAATCAGTCCAGATTTTCAAAATAATCTCCAATAAAAACTCGACTTGCTCGTAAAATTTGAGAAAGGGTTCAGCGCGTACGCAGACCCAACTATCAAAAATTACGCGCCCGACTCATTCAACTCTGAATGATCGCGGGGGTCAGTCCCTCGTAGTGCAATGAGGGAGCCTCGCCCCGGGGGGAACGCCTTCTTGATCACGTGCCCCCGACGCCAAGTAAGTATGATTTCACACTAAAAACGTTTTCATTTACGACCTTGCTTTTGATAACTAAATGGTGTTTTACAGCATTACCCCGTTAAATGTAACTTTGTAAATTTGATGAGAAAAATCAATCAATATTTCTTGTTTTAATACAATTACATTACAAATATCCAGCAGAAAAACGACAAAATTACGTACATTAGTGTATTAGTATGACTTAATATGAGTAATTCAAAAATAAATTATGAACAATTTTAATAGAATACATTCCAAAGATGGCGCAGCTACTACACTTATTCAATGAGTTATGTAGATATTATAGCTAGACACTTTCCAAACCCCTCTCAAATCTAAAGGCTATATTAGTCTTGTTATTGTAATCTATCTACCATAGTCGAGACACTGTGATGCAAGCCCTAGAATATAGCAAACAATTATATTTTTGTATTTTTTATATTTCTAAAAAAGAAAGCAGAGACAGTCGAGACTTAAAGGCATTCAATCCACATCTTTAAATCTTTTGGCAATTTAGACCATTCTTCGGTATAGGCCTAATCAGTCCAGTGAATGTCCGAGATTTTACTCTCAGATCAGGGCGTCTGGGATTCGAACCCACGAGGATTCAATTCATCTCAGATTGAATCTGTAGGGCCTAATCTAGTACGGCTAATCTAATAATAATCCAGCTAATGTAATAATAATAACAGCAGTTATTAGAGTGCTACGTACAGTCATCAATGACAACATTGAGCATTACTGAGACAAAATCAAGCAAATAGAATGTCCAAAAACGGTGAAATTTCAAAATCCAGAAAATCAGTCCAAAGTAAAGAGAATTAAAGAAAAGGTGGTTTAGGCGCGGGTCGCAACTAATGAACACTGGATGGAAAAGAGAGATGGAAAAAAAGGTCTTCAACTGCCTATGTAGGCTAACTGCTCTTAGAAAAGTAAAGGCCAATGTGACACATCTTATTACGATATTATACAGCTAATGGTATGACTTCGAACTAAGCTATTGATATATGAATGATTTGTATAAATCTTATCTTTTCTGATAGGCATCAATTCACGGTTATTGGTGATTATACAGTTTATACTTCCCACAGAAAGATGCTCTCAATTGGCGTTCCTCAAGGCTCAATTTTAGGTCCTCTTTTATTTCTAATCTATGTGAACGATATGCAGTATGCGTGTCCTAATGCGTCTTTAAAACTTTTTGCAGATGATTCCAATCTATTTGTAGAAGGTAAATATCTTAATGAATTGTACCAATCAGCTAATATGGCCTGTTCTCAAATAAGCCTCTGGTTCAAATACAATCGATAACAGTAAATTGCACAAAATCAGCGTATATATCATTTCATCCTAAAATTGACGACATTGGCATAACCCCCGGGGGGGGGGGGACAGGTGGGACACGTCCCCCCAGAATTTAGACTGGGGGGACATGCATGCAAATGTTCCCCCAGAATTTAGCCTCAAATATATATACTCTATGTAAGAAATTTTGCGTATTTTCAATATCGCCTAATAACTGCAGGGCTGAGCTACCTATTTTAAGCGAGTGTGACGAAATATGGGAGAGTGCCAAGTGCCAATTAACTAGCCGAGCTAAGCGGGATGAAACTATATTGGCCTATACAGAGTTTGCGGCTGCATAGGCCTAATGTATCTTGAGAGGTCAACTTATCAACCATCGGTAGATGCTCTGAAAATGTGCTTAACCCTTTCAGCACTGTCATTATATTCTAAATGAGCTCTTAAATACAGCCATGTATTTTTTAATTAGCTTTCTAAAATTTTGAGCTATTTTTATTTTGGGCACTTTAGTTCTTGCCACATAAATTTTTCGCAAAATACTATAGTAGAATTCAATAATATCAATAAGGCATCAATTTTGTAAGTATATCTATGCTTAATTATTAGCATGACATTCTTTATATAATATAAAATGATGTATCTAAAAATTGAATGAAACACCATTTTATAGCAATATCAATTCGATAAAACTCACAAAACACCACTTCACACTATTACGGTTTCGAAAATTCAAACATCCCGCATTTCATAATTATCTGTAATTGTATTTAGACAAAAATTATACTTTTCTTGGTGACATTTAGTACATTTCACAATTTCTAATCAAAATAACCGTCTGAGCTGATTCTTTGGAGAAGCAAATGAGTAAAAAGTAGCGCTGTCTTATTTATGCTTACAATAAATGTAAGCTTACAATAGTAGCGCTTGTTTGACTTATTCCGCCTTTTTCGCAGACAATCATCAGCGTTGAGGATTTGGATGACGAGGTGTGGACGCAAAGGACTTTGGAGTCCACACTTTTGCCGAAACATCTCTGTGATGGTTGTCGTCATTTTTGTCATCATAAATGACGACAACAACAGGGGCACCTATTCTCGTGCACCCAGCTCCATAATTTCCTCAACCAATCCACCAGCAAGGTACTCAAATGCGCAGTTCATAAAACTTGGAAGCGAAATATGTCTGTTTCTGTTATACATAAAGAGAGAATTGAGTACAGCTTGCTGCAAAAAGTGAAGGCCTGGCTTCTTGAATCAGCTTTACGATTTGTGACAGCAAACATAAGAATGCAGAAGCTAGTTCGTCTTGTCTACTCCTCATAGATGGTATGAGAGTAAGGATTGCTAAAGGATGTAATAGAAGGAAAAATGCAAGGGGAAAGAGTTAGAGGAAGACAGAGACATGGGATGCTGGATGATCTGATGACATATTTATGCATAAAGATGAAAAGGAAGGCAGAGGATAGAATTGGTTGGAAGAATAATATGCCATGGACCTTCAGTGCACTGGAAGAAGACTTCGCATACTTACGGTGTAATCATAAATATAGCATAAATATCACTTGATGCACGGTACTTCACAGCCAAAACGTCTTTTTTCTGTATACGCAGCCAGAGCTTGATACCAGAATAAAGTTCGAAACTATGCATACAACCATCCGAACTGCACAAGGCAAGAACGTAGACTACTTCTTGAAGTAGGTTACAGGCGGCCTTTGTAGAGAAGTGAGGATTCGTGATCCAAACCGTTCTGGTGCGGCATATTTGCTTCGAAAAATATTATGCACAGCAATTAGGAAGAGTCTAATTACCCATGCAAACACACATAAAATGTGTATTTCATAATACAAGATATTATATTATGCCATCTTATTTTACTTCATGATATTACTCACCGCATAAATGAATCCTATGCAGATTCAGAAATTATAAATTATTGCTTATAAAGAACTGAAGTAATATCAATTTGGGCAAATTTTTTATCATGACAAGATAAATCGGAGAGATTTCTTCGTATACTCTTTTTATAATATATATATATATATATATATATATATATATTATTTTTCATTCTATATTGGGTTTCTATATTTATAATCAAGTATTGGAAAATAAGGTGTTTACCAAATGAAGAAAAGTTTTATAACTTGGGCTGTGAGAGACCGACAATCTATTGTTTGACATGAATAGAAAGCTTGAACTATACTGTAAGTGTTGAAACAAGTCAATGCTCAGATACTGCAATGCATTGGCTGCTATATTAATTTTATCAGATGTTGGACGTATATATGCGTCTATAGCACTGTGACGTATATATACTGTACGTCCGGTAGTGCTGAAAGGGTTAAAGGTTTAGCTTATGGAGTTTGTTACAATATAAATTCAAAGACAGTAAACCAAGTTCTGCATAATAGCATCATGGATAAATATCTGTTAAAGACCAAGAAGCCGTTTCTGGTAACAATTAATAACTGAAAGTTATAAATGAAATTTCATAGTATCGTTCAGAGTTTGTTAGAAAATCTCGAGGAATTTGCGCACGGCGCTGCTCCTACCGTGCAGGGCAAGGCCACTGCCAGTGGATCGATATTTTAAAGTTAAAAGCTGGTAAAGCTAATGTTAACGTCAGTTTCCTCACTCTAAAGTGACATCAGTGACGGGCTAGCCCAGGATTTGAACCTCTCACATACTGATCCGCGGTCGAGTACCTCACCGACATCGCCACTGGCTCCAGCCAGTCGTTGTACTGTGTATGCTACTGAAACTAAGTTGCTCCCCCCCTAACCACTGCTCTTAAATACATATTTACACATAGCAATTGCCATAAAAACAATGAAATTATAGTTTAATTTTTTTATCGGCGGGCCTAAGGGGGGCAGACTCCCGCTCCCCCCCTCCCCCGTGGATACGCCAATGATTGTGTCCCCCCAGATTTTCGGTCGTGGTTACGCCTATGATTGACGACGACAGTTTTATTAAATCGAATGATCTTTGCGTCAAACTAAATAATAGCCTAATTAAAAGGGTTCATGTTACGAAAATTTCTTGGTATAGGCTTGATGATAAACTCTTTACTTAATGATAACTCTCGTTTACTTAATGATAAAACGTTTACTTAATGATAAAAATCTCGTTTACTTAATGATAAAACTCTCGTTTAAAGATCACATTAAATTTCTAGTCTCAAAGGTCAATAGTCTAAACGGCTTTACAGTCGAAAAAAACTAAATCCCCATGAACTGTCGCAGAGATCTTTATTTTGCCCTCATTAAATCAAAAATTTCATATGGAATTTAAATTTATGGTAAAACGTCTTTAAATCTGTTACGTCCACTCAAAATTTCTTGCAATAGAGTTCTAAGAACCTTGAAAAATCTGCATAAATCATGTAATGTTAATCAATTATACATTAACTATGGCACTTTACCACTTCATCAACTTTATAAAGTGTCTGTCTGTAAAATTTTCTATAAGTGACTGTGTCTCAATTATAATGGTGTAATGTCGATAGCAGTTAGAGACATTTTCAGCACTCTACTTTCAGCACTCTACAGTTAAGTCATTCTTATAAAACAAAGCTATCAAACACTAAATATATATTTTATAATTATAAATTCCAATTGTAATCCTACCTTTTTAAATACTATATTTATGATTTTATTTTTGAATGGAACAATATCCCCACAGTGATTTGTAATTCTCACTCGGTAAAATCGTTTGTAGTCAAATTACAATTAAGCTATAATTAATAAGCTAAGTTCATTGTTATAATAAGTTTAATTGTCATAAATATCAAATTAACTTGTAACAGTACAATATTATGTAACTCATTAATTGCGTTTCTACATCGATTATTTTGATTAGTTCGTTCTTAGGTATCGTCTACTTGGCTATCTGGTTTAATTATGTATAGAATTTGTATTAAGTTTTATTTTTGAACTTATTAAGTGCTACGTCTGTGTTTCTCTATAGCTCTCTGTGTTTCACTGTAGCTCAGATGAATTGACGGAAGCAATATTCTCTTTTTAAATTCCTGTTGGTATTATTTCAAACTTTATCAATTGTTATTTCTTTTATTTGCATTGCATGTTTATCCCGTTTGCCTAGTTATTTTTCAATTTGTATGATTGAGGGGTGGTCAACTAGATAGGTTACTTGTGACCTTTTTGACGGCCTTGTTTGTATATTACGGCCTTGTTTGTATATTGTCACTGAGTTTTTAGTGTATTGAAAATAAACATAGTTCTCTGAAAGTTTATCTGATAATATTTATGAGCACTTATCCTAAAGTTAGTCAATATATACACTACAGCGAAGACTGAAATTATCATTTACGACGAATTTGACGATATCTATCGCTTTTAAGTTTTAATAGTAAATGTCTTAATTAGCAGGCAACGACTTACCATGAAACACTTACCCCATTTACCAGTCAAGTCACTGAGAGAGTAATTAATACCCACATTTACTAACTTTTCTATGATCAGTTCTGTTGTTGGTTAAACTATTGTTTAGAATTTTTGGTATTCACTAAAAAATGTTGCGTTGTTATTAATAATACTAAAAGGTCAACCGCCAAAATTTTGTCGGTCAGCCAATTACAGCGCTGTCCTTCAAGTTGATCGACCAATCAGCTTACATCGTAAACAAAGTCAGAATATTATTTCTTAATCAGTGATGTAACTTGTCAACTGTTTAAACGCCCGAAAACAGGCGCACAGAGCTATGCATTACTTTGCACATCGATTCAAGCTGGCAGAATATCAAATTGTGACTAATCAATAGTTTACGCAACTGTTGCTGTTTAAACACTTGATTATCTCACTAGTAACTACGGCCATAAATGTCCAAGCTTTTGCGATGATAAAATTCTTCTTTGTTCGTTTGGTTACATGCATGGCATACCACACGAGCAATAAGTTACCTTGTTAATTGTTGTCTTTGTATTTTATGTTATTTTCTCCTCTTCTCCGTGCTTAGCATATCTATAGTTATAGCAAGAATTATAGTGAAATAATCAACTATGTTCAAATCTCTCACTTTTAATACCACATATTTAAACCATTAGGCCATTTAGATCATTTTCCGTATAACCAGTCCAGTAAATTTCCGAGATTTCACTCTCAGATCAGCGTGGCTGCGATTCGAACCCACGAGAGTTCCATTCAACTCAGGATCGGTCACTTAAAACTTCATGACGTTACCCTACGCTATTAAGACATTCTAATAATAATTAATATATGAGATTAACATTTTCTAATAATTACTCACCATCATCATCATCTTCCCTTAAATCCCAGTTTAACCAGGGTCGGGATACGAATAGACTTTCTCCAGTCCTTCCTGCCCCACACCATATCATCAGTCAATCCCCTATTTATCCATTCGTTTAAGTTTTGCGGCAATTACTGGAGCCTAGGCGCTCACCAACCGAATGCCCTTTCTGACGTTGGTATAGATCTTAGTGCGTTAGTCGCCTTCTACGACACGTGCAGTCACCGGTTGGACAATTTCTTCAAACGACCCGGACCCAACACGGGGAATTCTAATAATTACTATTATAGATTAATCATTAATAGTCGAAATGGTCTAAGCACAATCTTCCAAAACCCAGGGGCTTTTATTAAATGTTGTCACCACCCGACCTTCCACAGTGGCCACCTATCCTGTTATTAACCGAACCCTACGTTGCTTAGCTTCTATTATGACGAGCAGCTCTACCAATTAATCTGCTAACTCCGCCTGTCAACAAGTGGCCTCGTTCGCCCGGTGGCGGGTGCCTCGCTAATCGGTTTTATGAGGGTGGGGAGACAATCAATAAGCTACTGCCGTCAATGATAACATCGAGTACAATTTTATCATATTCAAGCCAACTAGCAAACAGCAAAAGAATCCAAACTACTAGTCCTATGAGTAAAAGAGTCAACGAGACGTGCTTCAAGATGAAAATTTCTTTCACTGAGTTGTAAATTCATGAATTTTAACGCAGATGCAGCTGCTAGCGACTAGCTGATGCAGCTGCTAGCGACTAGCTGATGCAGCTGCTAGCGACTAGCTGATGCAGCAGCTAGCGACTAGCTGATGCAGCTGCTAGCGACTAGCTGATGCAGGTGCTAGCGACTAGCTGATGCAGCTGCTAGCGACTAGCAGATGCAGCTGCTAGCGACTAGCTGATGCAGTTGCTAGCGACTAGCTGATGCAGCTGCTAGCGACTAGCTGATGCAGCTGCTAGCGACTAGCTGATGCAGCTGCTAGCGACTAGCTGATGTAGCTGCTAGCGACTAGCTGATGCAGCTGCTACAGACTAGCTGATGTAGCTGCTAGTTGTTAGTTTGGCTAGTTGATGCAGCAGCTGGTGTTTTGTTGTAGATGTCGCTACTCATCATCTGCCACTGAGAGGACAAGGAGCTCTGCAAGCCTCACAACTCAGACGAGCCGATGAGTTCAACAGCGTGCACTGAGCACACGACCAGCCCTGCATAGTCTGTAACACGTACCACAGTACAATAGTACACACCAGCCCTGCATTGTCTGTAACACATACCACAGTACAATAGTACACACAGGACCAGCCCTGCATTGTCTGTAACACGTACAGTACCACATTACAATAGTACACACCAGCCCTGCATTATCTGTAACACGTACAGTACCACACTACAATAGTATATAATAAATCAACAGCGTGCATTGAGCACGGAACCAACCCTGCAACATATCCAGTATCATGCTACAATAATCTACATGTATCTCATCAGTCTTGAATTAATATAAAATATATCATCATCATCATCGTCATCATCATCTTCCATTTAATCCCAGTTTAACTAGAGTCGGGTAAGAATGAACCTTCTCCACTCCTCTTTGTCCCATACCATATCAAAATCTCTTCAATTCGTTTTAGACAATTTCGTGGCAATTTCATTATAAAATACAGAATATATAATAATGTACAAAATATATAATAATTTAAAATAATATCATATATATATATATATATATATATATATATATATATATATATATATATATATATATATATATATATATGTATATATATATATATCATATAAACTGGACCACAAATTGTTTTACAGCGAAGTCGTAACGAGCTGACTAATGTTCATAAAATTTAAAGAAATTGACCAGCAGCCAATTTTGTCAACATGCAGCAATTTTGCGGAAATATCTTTAACATCACCATCACGTAAAGTTATAGATTTGCGAATATAAGCGCGGTCAAATAAAAATTTCTAATATTGGAATACAGGTATATTACATATATCACAAAATATGCTCTTTTTAAACAATAAAAAACACATCATATATAAAATCTAATAATGCCATTTTGAAGTAAAGTCATTTCTTTTCAAAAAGACACAAACAAAGGTGCTGATGTGTTCTTAATAGTTATTAAACTTTTACTGCATGTGGTGCACGCGGAGATTCCACCATCATGTCATTTTGACTGCGCGCCAACATTGCAGTCGATAGCTGACTCGACTAGCAAGCGTAGGTCTAATGACAGGCCGAGAGCAATAAAAGTGCAATAACTTAACATAACGACACACTGGGTCTGGAAGCACAGATGCTTTTTTAAGACCCATTTTCTCCTTCCTCTCCATGGTTATTAGTAATCGTTGCCTTTTGATGGCGCATCAATAGCAGCCGGGGCGGATTTAAGAATAACCTTCCATCACCCTGGGATTTTTCCTTCCTAAGCTTTTACCAACACTCGGTCTTCCAAGGTGGTCACCCACAAAGTACTAACCGAGGTCGATGTAGCTTAACTTCGATAATTGATGCAAAACTAAACCAAGGGCGTTAAATCACGCCGTCTACGCTAAATCCCGCCGTCTGCGCTATATCCCGCCGTCATAAGGAACTTTTAACGAAAAGTCACAAATATAAACTTTGTCAATTTAGAACATATCAGCACATATGTTTGCCTCTTTTTGAAAAGAAATGATTGAACTTCAAGACAGCAGAAAATATATATATGTATATGACGTGTTTTCTATTATTATTTTGATAAAGAAGTTTTTGTTACTCGTAACATGCCCGCATTCCTAAACGAAATTTTAGTATGTTTCGAAGAATTAGCTGCTGGGAACGTCCTGTAAATTTGAGGAACATCGGTCTACTCATTACGCATTAATTGTAAAAAAAATTTTGTTCTCGATTATAAACGACAGTGTATGACAGCATTGCACATATGCATAATGTACTGATCTTCTTTGATTGTCTGCGACTCGTAGTCACGTGAGACAAGGTTAATCCGTGAAGAGATTAGCCAAGGGCAGAAGTCGGTAACATACTCGACCGCGTATCAGTATGTGCGGAGTTCAAATCCTGGGCTCGCCCGTCACTGACATCGCCTTCGAGTGAGAAAACTGACGTTAACCTTAGCTTTATCAGCTTTACCAGCTCAACACACCAGAATTTATACACACAAAACATGGTCTAAATCGACAACAACAATAACCATTCGAATGCTACTGTCGTCAATAGGTCAGTATGTGCGGGGTTCAAATCCTGCGCTCGTTCGTCACTGATATCGCTTTCGAGTGAGGAAACTGACGTTAAATTAGCTTTAACATTAGCTTTACCAATGACAACATCGAACACAGTAGAACTAAAGCCAAAAACAAACACAAAAATGTCCAACAAATATGCAAACACACCCAAAACTCGTCTAGATAACCAGTCAAAAGTTAAAAGATGCTGATTGCAGCTCATGGATAACAGATGGATAAGAGTAGTTGAAAAGGTTTTATACTGTCCATAGGAAAACAAAGACTGATGTGATAAAATAAATAAATAGGAAGAGTGGATGGAAGGGAATTCCAAATCTGTGGCGCAGCAAGCTGGAAAAAACGATTACATAGCTTAGAGCGTGAAGGTAAGCTGGGTCTCACAAAAATTAATAACTTGATGACAGCAACTTTAACTTCTCTCTCTCTCTATCTCCCTCTTAGTGCACTGCCCACTCGCTAGTCCATGTCCACATACGAGTGTATGTTTAAATCTTCTAACATGATATACCATTATTCTTGGGGGATTCTGCTTAAGACGAGGTGGGATCCCAATGCTTTCCTCAGCTTCGACTAACATTGGGCAAGGGGCGTCATTCCCTGATAAAATAATCCTGTTTACCGATAAACATTAACAAAGAAAGCTGTAAAGCCAACGTCAGCGGTAAAAGTCATTTTCATCTCTCGTAAACGATACCAATGACGGGCGAGTCCCTGATTTGAACCCCGCACATACTGATCCGCAGTCGGATATCTTACCGACATCGTCACTTGCTCCAGCCATTGACGATGTGGCGGAAGAGACAACACGCTGAATTTCTTGTTATTTAAATTTACACAAATTTTTTTATATTTATTCCTTATTATTATTTCCGATATTCTATTCTATTGATATATTAAAATTTATACATTTCTTTACAGTATATGAGTGTCAGAAAGCTAGATGTTGCTATAGCGATAATGGCCGTGTACTTTAGACTGGCCAGATACGCCTGAGTGAATTTTCAAGTTAGCGAAATTCTTCAGCTAATAGAGTTAGCTGTGGCATTCATTTGTCGATATTGCTTAGTATTTATATTTCATTTTGCCTTGGGGTCTAATCCTAAGTTAGTTGATGTTTATATTTCCCTTCACTTGACCTCTGGAGTCGTTGATGGGAAGACCTATGTTATTTGAAATTTAATGTTTTGCAATTTAATATTTAAGCATTAACTAAGTATGGAACGGACTTTTATTTAAGTTTAACTTACCATTTTACGTATAAGCCTTTTATGTTAGGGTTGTGTTAAATCTATAGCTTTGCCCTAGACTCCAGAGGTGGCAAGTCATTTACTTAGGATTGCTGAGGTCACAGGTATAGTAAAATATTTGAAGTTAAATTAGGACAATGTTTGCAAACCTCGAACCTCGAACTATGTAATGATGCGGTTGAGTATTAGAAGTTTCATACAGTGCTCGTGTAAAGGGTAAGGACTTCCTCGTGTTGGAAAGGGTTACCTGAGGCTCTAGAAAGTATCTTTTAAAAGATAGTTTGACATACCTATATTTAACGGAACAGGTGAGCTGTTATAACCTTCGGTAGCCTACAGGTTGTTAAGGGTGTACCAAATACTTAAATACTTGTTGTGAACAGTACAGTCATTTCCTGGTCGAGTTTGAAAGGACACTTTATAATTTTGTTTCCCCTCATTTGGTGGAGTGATATGAAATTCTCTTCCGGTTTGTTTTATTAGATATAGGCCTACCTGTGCCTCAGCAGTTCTAATTGATATTTGTTTCAAGATATATATATATATATATATATATATATATATATATATATATATATATATATATTTTTTATTTTTACAATTCTGGTGTATATTATTTTCTGCATAAATATGAATGCATAATTATTATGTTATTTCTTATTCTTTAGCTATTGTTTATATGAACAGTGTTTGATGTCATTGTGTGCTTGAACTGTGTTTGAAACATTAGTCTATATGAACTAAAAATTGGAAACTGTGGACTTAATACTCTATTTAATATTAGCTCTATTTTCTGCCTATTTTTGTGTTTTACTTTATTTTCCTTCTTTCCTCTTTTCTCGCACTCTATTTCTGTTATTTAATTAACATTTTTATATTCACACGAAGGTTTTAAGTTAATACATTGCTATCGTTGCATATGCTAATGTCGACAGTGCTTTTGTGTTGTTCATTGATACTACTATAAAATATCTTATCTATTAATTATAGGAAACCAATAATTCAGTACTTCAAAAACCATTAAAGCTGAAATTGAACCGTGGTCCACTTCATGTAGAGTTTTACCTTACGGTTCCTACCTTTATGTCGAAGTGAAATTTATGCTTCGGATACCCATTCCGTGACAATGAGACACTGAAATTGGATTCCAATAAGAAAAAGAATAGAATTTATTTTAATACTCTTTAGTTATTAACTGATTAGCTTTGTCACTAATCAATTGACTAAACTAATTGATTAGTTTAGTTAATTGACTGATTCATGATATTGATTCATGGAGATGATTCATGATAATACTTTGTCATAATGATTAATGATGATTAATGATGATTAATGATGATGATTAATGATGATTAATATGATTAATGATAATGATTAATGATGATTAATGATGATGATATGTAATAATTATTACTGATGTTGATTCACGATTACGATCCATGATTATTATTAATGATGATGAATAATGTTGATGATTAATGATGATGATTCATGATGATGATTCATGATGATGATTAATGTTGATGATTAATGATGATGATTAATGAAGATGATTCATGATGATGATTAATGATGATGATTCATGATGATGATTAAAGTTGATGATTCATGATGATGATTCATGATGATGATTAATGATGATGATTCATGATGATGATTAAAGTTGATGATTCATGATGATGATTCATGATGATGAATAATGATGATGAATAATGATGATGATTAATGATGATGATTCATGATGATGATTAAAGTTGATGATTCATGATGATGATTAAAGTTGATGATTCATGATGATGATTAATGTTGATGATTTATGATGATGATTCATGATAAAGATTCATGATGATGAATCATGATTCTCTCAAGTACTGCCGAGATGAATCTATAAATTATTATCACAGCATAAGCCACTCACAGTTGAGGTGCGAGAGTCAAATCTCTTCAGTGAAGCAGCTGATGCAGCAGCTGAGCCAGCAGCTGAGAGGTTGCTGATGATTGAGACAGCTGCTGTGGAGGAACGTGAAGACGTGTGACTGGGTGCAGCTGCTGAACTGCTGGTAGCTAAGCTGCTGGTAGCTAAGCTGCTAGTAGCTGGTCTGTTGAACGATGGAGCGAGTAGCGTGTGTTGAGGGCTGGAGCCTGTTAACGTTATATCTGACGACGTTACCGAATTTGATCTCTCACCGAATTCTACACATATAAAAAGCGTACATAAAGTTATAGAAGATCATACAAAACTTCATCTTTCAAAAGACTAAACAAAAATTCAACGTTAATTTTATCTTATCTTTTAAAAGTTTGTCATCAACGGGGATTGCAAAGAATTTGAACCCTGTTCCTAGAAATTCGCAGTCGAATAACTAGCCAACATGTTGCTGGCTCAGACCAATAGATTCTAAACATTAAAACAAGTTATCTTTCAATAGCTCGTAAACATTGACACAGGTTCTAAACAT
Source organism: Enchytraeus crypticus (assembly GCA_905160935.1). Taxonomy (NCBI): domain Eukaryota; kingdom Metazoa; phylum Annelida; class Clitellata; order Enchytraeida; family Enchytraeidae; genus Enchytraeus; species Enchytraeus crypticus. The sequence goes on along the minus strand of CAJHZI010000370.1, from coordinate 443,629 downwards.
TAAAACAGGTTATCTCTCAATAGAAAATAAATATTAAGACAGTTTAAATAGATTTTAAACATTAAAGCCGGTTATTTTTTAATAGCTAATAAACATTAAGACAGATAGGCCTACATTCTAAACATTAAAGCAGGTTATCTTTTAATAGCTAATAAACAAAAAAACAGGTTTATATTAGAGATGGGAATCGAACCGAACCTGAACCGATCCTAGGCTAAAATCTGGAAAATTGACCGAACCGAACCCGAACCCAGACACTGGCCGAACCCGAACCGAACCATTTAATATATGTTTATATTGATTATCTAGAAAGGATATATTACATTTTTACGATAAATTACGTTGCAGTTGCCTGCCAAAAGAAAATTAAGTCTATGATTGCACGGTGGCGTCTCCTAGCGTCTCATACCATAACAGATGACGGTAAATGTGAGACTGAAATATATAGTAGGATTGTACAAGCAAAAGAAGCCTTCAATAATAAGAAAGAACTTTTAACAAAACGCCTAACGAAAGACACTAATATAAAGATAGGGAAAACCTTGGCATGGAATACGCTATTATAAGGATGTGAAACATGGACATCAAGGAAAGAAAATGTCAGGAAACTAGGCATTGGAAAAGTGGATATGGAGAAGAATGGAAAGGATTAGCTGGACTCAAATAAACTCATAGTTCTAAATTTAAAACCCTAAGGTAAATTATGAAGTTTATTACTGGTTCAGTTGATGAGCAAACGGTATATATTATGATCATTTTATGTGGAAGTAGGCCTACACGTGGTTACAAAATAGTCCTTATTTGATATTTTTATGTTAATAAATTGCACTTTGTGTAGTGTCGGGTTGTTTGAAGAATTGACCAACCGGTGACTGCACGTGTCGTAGAAGGCGACTAAAGCACTAAGAGCCATACCAACGTCAGAAAGGGCAATCGGTTGGTGAGCGCCTAGGCTCCAGAAACTGCTACAAAAATTCATACAAATGAAAAATTCTCAAATAAGGGAATGACTGATGATATGATGTAGGACAGAGAGGATTTGAGAGAGTCTATTCGTACCCCGACCCTAGTTAAACTGGGATTCAAAGGAAGATGATGATGAATAAATTGCACTTTGTCTCTGAAATATTGGATAAAATGTTAGCCAAGACATTTCCACTTAACTATAAACTTTTCTAATATATAGGCATAGTAACAAAATTTATTTTTAAACTGATGAAGCCTTCTATTTACTGGTTATAATCAAGGAATATTTCAGATACAGAAATAAAGCTAAATATGTATTTTATGAACATTTGTTGGTCAACTTACAATATTTTAAGAAATGTACAGGAATAAATACCACAGTGGCGTAGCGAGGGGGAGGCAGGGAGGGACATGTGCCCCCTCCAAGATGTCATGTAAAAGTTTTATTAAGGCCCAAATATAAGTGTAAACATTGTATAAAGTGTTTTCCTCCCAAAAGTGCCTCCCCCAAGATTAAAGTGCCTCCTCCAAGACTAAATCCTGGCTACGCCACTGAAATACCACTTCTCTCCTTTTTTCATTGTCATATTTTTACTCAGGTGAAAAATGTGGCAGTTATTAAGACTTCATGTATTTTTAAGCACATTTAACATAAACCAACATGTTTATCATAACCATGATTATTATAAGTAATGTTAAACAATTGCAACATTATCCAAACCAAACCATTTCGAACTCGAATCGAATTCTTGTGAGGTTGAAAGCAAGCCGAACCCGAACCGAATCGAACTCTCAAATTGTAAACTGCTAATCGAACCGAAGCGAACATTCATTTTCAACAAACCCAACGGAACTCTCAAATTGTCAACTGCTAACTGAACCCGAACCGAACCGCACTTTCATTTTCAATGAACCGAAACGAACTCTGGAAATTCATAATATTCCCATCTCTAGTTTAAATAGATTCTAAACGTTAAAACAGACAGGGCCGGATTTACCTTGACGCACTTTAGCACGTTCTGAGGTCCCCATGCCAAAGGGGGCCCCCGAGAATCATTGAAAAATGTCACTATGCTTCAAAAGGTTACCACTATCCTGACCCAATGAACTTAAATAAAAAGAGTTTGAAGATATTCTTAACCAAAAACTTAACGTATTTTCGAAACCAAAATGCCAAAACTCATAATAGGGCCTAACACTCATACGTGTTCACAACACATAAATTGCGAAATTAACAATCAATTCTAAATTCAAAATCTTATATTTTAAGCGAACAAAAATAGCTGCAGCTTGGTTCTTTGAATTTAGTTATTTGTTAGCAAAGCTGCTGAAGTTATGTCCCGAAGTAATAAAAGTTTCTGGTATTGTTCAAAAATATTACAAGTTCTGTCGACAGAAATGACAGTCCTACATACATAGTAGCTCCCTCTTTTTTACTGCCACGTGGCTGGTCCAAGGTACATATTTATGCTCAGAATATGCTTTCACACTAAATGTCAATAGTTAGCTACTAATCTTCCGCACTATACACTATACAGATTTAATATTTTTCATATTATCATCCCGTTCTCTATTGATATTTCAACGTATGTGTTACAGTCTAATAGTGCCGGTAGTCAGCTAGATAAGAGTATTTCTATATGCGCTCTCTGTCGGCCGTGTTTATTTTTGCAGTTTGTTTTTATCTTTATATTATACGTTGTATGCATTTTGAAGCCGATGCAAGAAATGAAATAAACACCGTACAGAGTAATAGCTCAATGAGTTAATTCATGACAAAAAAACAAACTATGCCTTATTCACACCTTAATGTAGCCTATACAAAGCACATAGCCGTACAAACACATTGAATTGATACCGCAGCATGCTATTAGGTTTCTAGTGTGATTCATTAGGTGCTGGGTTCAAACCATTGCTCTCTCATCACTGACTAAGCTTTCAAATACGAAACTGACTTTATACTAGACTGACACTGACTGATAGTAGCGAGAGAAAGCAGAAGAAACAACAGACCACTGTGTGAAGAGTTGCTGTGGAGAGAGGGCGGCTTGAGGGGTCTCAAGTACACGTAGATGTTCTCTTTAGTATTCTGCCGTGACAACTTACGATTATCTTCAACCAATTTTTCGTTAATCACTATTGTCTGACAGTCCACATGAAATCCAAATCTCTCAAATATCTGTTTAATACACAAAAATTTATCAAATACCTCTCTACACAAAAATCTCTCAAATACCTATTTAATACACAACAAATCTCTCAAATACCTCTTTAATAAACAACAAATCTATCAAATACCTCTTTAATACACAAAAATCTATCAAATACCTCTTTAATTCATAACAGATCTCTCAAAATATGAGATAATGCTTGATAAAAATCCAATTTCTAGGATAAAAAACATCAAGTTCCTTGGAATAGAAATTGACGAGCAATTTTCATTTAAGAACCATGTTGATACCGTTGTGAAGAAGATAAAAAAGTGCTGTTTATTATTCAATCGTAGAGACCATATTCCCATTCCTTGTCGTAGGAATTTATATTTTTCAATGATCCACTCTCGCATTATCTACTGCATTGAAGTGTATGGACACGCCTCCTGGAACATCTTGCAGCCCTTACACATTGTATGTAACAGAGTACTATGAACGTTGCAAGGAATGCACCACCTTAGTAATGTCAAAAATTTATACACTTCTTTCAATATTCTGCCAATCCATTTATTACATAAATTTTGTTCAGCGAAACTTATTAATAAGTGTCTATACAACAGATCATCCTCATTCACAGTAATGGCAAACATTTTTGATCTCAATCATGCTAACTACCCCACAAGACTATACGGATCCAGTTATCTTTATAAGAAATCCTCTGCCACTTTTTATAAATCATATGTCAATGATGCTTGCACAAACTGGAACGAAATTCCAACCTCTACTAGAAACATCAACTCTTTCTCTACATTCTCTTATAAATATAAACATTATTTGCTTAATAACTGGTAATCTTCCATTTCTAACCAAACACTCGTACGTTTTATGATAATTTAGCAAACTTAATGTAAATTAAATTAAATTTTCATTTTTCAATGATTGTATATTGGACTCTCTCAGAGTCTTTTGCCGGAAAACGATACTGGAGTGAAAACTGGGTGTTCAACCGGATAGGATGCCATGTGTCCTCTTTGATGGCCTAGTTTTTTATTCAATTTATTATATACATTTTTTTGTTTTTGTTTTATTTGTGCACTTACAGGATGTATTTTTGCACTTACAGGACGTATTGCACTTATTACTTAGATTCTGATAATGCCTATTTAATTTTTTTCACGCGTTCATTGATGTGATTACTCTGTGAAAGTTTGTGAAAATAAAACATATCTCTCTCTCTCAAATACCTTTTAAATACACAACATATCCCACAAAATAAAACTAAATAAATAAATAAATAATAATTAAATACTATATAAATAATAATAGATAAACAGGGATTCAAGGGAAGATGATGATGATGATGAATATATAAATAATAATAAATAAATTATAAGTTAATAAATAATAAGATAATAAAATAAATATAACTGAATCACTCAGAAACTTGTTTAATAAACATCAAATCTCTCGTTAAATACATAACAAATCTCTAAAATTCAGATTTAATAAGCACTGGAGCTGGAGTCAGTGGCGATGTCGGTAAGATATTCGACCGCGGATCAGTATGCGCGGGGTTCAAATCCTGGGTTCGCCCATCACTGACATCTCTTTCGAGTGAGGAAACTGACGTTAACATTAACTTTACCAGCTTTTTTAATATACACCAGAACCTCTCAAATGCCTGTTTAATACACATCAAAAAGACGTAAAAATATGAGTAGTTAATGATTTACTGGCTATATTGCAGTATTCATACACACAGCATTGCATATACATTAACAACTATTTATTTACAACTCACACGCAATATCAGATGCAAAAATTCAGTTATGCTATCCTATAATACCTTAAATTTGTCAGTTGCTCTGCCATGCTGTTTCAGCTTTGCTTTAACATGATACAATTAAAAAAAGAACAACTTTAGATTTCAACGCATAAGAGTTTACTCGCTCAATGATCCTAACCTATTACACCCAATATATCTAGATTTGATGTATATAATAAGAAATTTATAGAATGAACAATTTTAAAGTACATTTTGAAAATAATAACACTTTGAATGGGCATAATGAAAAAATGATAAGTTATAGATAAAAACGATTTCAAAATTAAAACCAGCTCAGTACAATAGTACCAGTAAATTATTTTACGTCATGCACAACATAACTTTACCAGTGAATCATTGATAAGTCTCTTTATTACCAAAATATATCGGGGCCATAGAAATATAGATCATATTTTATTGAAGACGACTGTTTAACAATCAAACAAGGTAATAGAAAACTACCTAAGACTCCACATTTACCTCAAGCTAAAAGGCTACATTAAGGTTTAGTATAGATAGAGCCCTACGGAGTAACTAACTTTTGCCCATTATAGGTCGATGGAGTATCCATTACTGAGAGCAAAGAGGAGAATAGGAATATGTAACTAAGACTTGCCATTGGGAAAACGTTACAAACAAAAACTATTTTGAAAAATTGAGTTATTTATTAGTTCGAATAAGTAAATACCCTAATATTAAACTGACCTTACAATAACAGAAAAATTATATGCATTAGGGAAACATTGATTTCAAATCAATATCAATAAATAACGTATATATAATAACGTATATATAATAATATAATCAGTGTCCTCAAAATAATGGAGGAAGCAAAAAGTTGCATTTTCACTACCTAGACCAATTTTCCCAAATTCCCAGTCACCCAGTGCAATTTATGCCAAGATTTCAAATAAGAGATAAATTAATCACGTTGATTTCACAATATTGACACTGGACGATTTAAACATCTTGATGCGACATTCTAAAGAGCTGAGAGATAATGTTGCTTGTACTGTGTCATTTAGAACAGTAGAACTACACTTGAAGTTACTCTTCTTCTTCTTATCATATGTCGCACTCGTTCAATCACTGTTTAGTCATCACTTCACTTTTGACTGTGTTAAGAGTTGCTGTTAAAACGAGTATTGCCGAGATTCTTTAAATTAGCTGTGATATTCGGCCGACTGATAGGTTCTATTCGGTCAACAATATTCATGTTTGTGACTAGAAATATTTCTGCTGAGCACGTCCTGAGTTGTGTACGTTGAACCTGTGCTCACGTGGAACAGGTAGTGCTTTGACTGACCTGGGCTTTGAACTAACTCAGGCCACTTGCATCCGAGGCAAACATTCTACCGTTACGCCAGGTCCTCCTTCAAGTTACTGACAAGATACATATCAATGGCTACAGAAAATTTACTCATATAGATTAGAAGTTCTTAAGAATAAGTAGGTATCATTAGCACGGTTACCACATACCAGTTCTTTTAGCTGATAAATGGTAGCTTTGGATGGCACAGACATCTCTACTAATACCCCGCTATTGTATCTATCCTCGATCTCAAGCTTCACCCTGTTTCACATGCACAAACAAATTATATGCTTTATACTGATTCTCTTACAGTGTAAGGCTGAAACTATTTTGTTAAAAAAAGAAAATTAATAGTTTGAACCAGCTCGTTGTTTAACGTGTAATTTTTAAACAGAGTTAAAAGGCACCTGATTACACTAGCTCCCCTATCAGTAAACAGGCTCTAGAATTTTTAATGCAAGCATATTTTATAGTATATGTCTAAAATTTTCTGCCAAAGGAGATTTATAAAGATTACCAATTGAATTATATATTTCAATAAAATGATAATAAACTATAAATTCAAATAATTTGGAAAATGAAATCTTATCCCATAATAAATTGCACAGTGATTCCTTGTGCTTAATAGATTTATTATTTATACAAAAGCAAGAGAGAGATATTATGCAAAATATCTTGTTGTACAATCACATTTAGCAAGTTATATATTCATTTCAATTTTCATAATTGTTAAACGGTAATTACCGTTGTAGAATTGAGAAAAATTGTTTCACACCACACATCTCTCGCACACTCCTCCGTAAATTTTATGCATTACCAACAACTCGTGTGTTTACATTGATCTGGAACTCTATACTTTTACACTTATACAACTTATGCAAGAAATCAAATCAAAGACAGGAAGAAATAAAAAATAATTTTCTACATGATCTCCTATAACTTCTAACAACACTACAATAAGGATCCCATTCTGCTAACATTGTCGGTGCAATACATACTGTCGGTGGCTGGGTTGTGGTGCTGGCGGAATAGGTTGTAACGCCGGTAGGCGGGTTGTAGTGCCTGTGGGTGGGTAGTGGCGCCTGTGGATGGGTTGTAGTGCCTGTGGGTGGGTTGTAGTGCTTGTGGGTGGGTTGTAGTGCCTGTGGGTGGGTTGTAGTGCTTGTGGGTGGGTTGTAGTGCCTGTGGGTGGATTGTAGTGCCTGTGGGTGGGTTGTGGAGCCTGTTGGTGGGTTGTAGTGCTTGTGGGTGGGTTGTAGTGCTTGTGGGTGGGTTTTGGTGCCTGTGGATGGGTTGTAGTGCCTGTGGGTGGGTTGTAGTGCCTGTGGGTGGGTTGTGGCGCAGATAGATGGGTTGTAGTGCCTGCGGGTGGGTTGTAGCGCCTGTGGGTGGGTTGTAGTGCCTGTGGGTGGGTTGTGGTGTGGTGCCGGTAGATGGGTTGTGGTGCCAGCTGTTCGAATGTGGTGCCTGTGGGTGGGTTGAGAAATTACCGCTTAATTTGTTGGCTATTTTAATTCAACTATGTTCATCACTGCAGAATATTCAGTACAACAGAAATTTACTAAGAAGAAATACAAAAATAACAAAAAGATACAATAAAATAGGATTGCTCTTGGTGACACCAACTGCAGTTTTATAAACTGTTGCTGAAAAAACAGAAATAAAAAGTAAAATATTACTAGTATAAAAGTACACTTATATTTGCAGAGAAACAGAATGGACCTGATGTAATCATCAGAAGTTGAATCAATAAGACTATGGAAATCATCCTCTGGGGGAGGCCTGCGGTCTAACTGAATGCCTAACATCCTCTCCGCCACGTCTACCATCTTCTCAATGTCCTTCTTATCTATGGCTTCCTCGAGCTCATTCATTGTCCCTCGGTCAAAACAAATGACAAATTTACCTGGGGCTACATTTACCTCAACCACATTTACTCTAAATAAATAAAAATTGTACTAAAAAAAAATTATACTTTAAGTATTGTACTATCATATTTGAAGAGAAAAATATCAAATAGTATAATACTTCTGCAAAGCTGTAGAGTTCAAAGAAACCATGTAAGAAAAGATGAGCTTATAGCACGATAGGCAAAGTTTTCAACTGCAGATCAGTAAGAGAAGAATTAAAATCCTGGCATTAAAAGACCATCAGCGACATCCTTTTACTGAAAAAATCGGACGTTAACACTAGCTTTAGTCTTTTAGGTATCAGTTTAACCATGGGGCTAGTCATAATTTGGAGAATTACAGTATGCCAGAATTAAGCTCTATCTACATGTATTATATGTGTAAATATATGCTATCAGTAAATATATATACATGTATATACACTGTGTCTTGTATAACCTATACTATCAATTGTTTTTACAATAAAGTGTAACGAGTTGATCAATGTTCTTGTAATTTACAGGACTTGACCAGCCAAATCTTCCAAACATCGAGAAGTTTCATTTGAATATTTCGTTTCAATAACAGGAAAGTTATATATCTGAGAGTATGAATGGGGTCAAATAAAAAATTTCTAGTATAGGAATGCAGCTAGCTTCTGGCTTCAATAGAAATAGATCATGCAATGAACAAATTTTCATTTTGCGCCATATTATTCAACAGAGCATAGAATTCCAACAAGATATCTATATAAATTTCATTGACTTCAAAAAAGCATTTGATAGCATTCATAGGACACTTTATGGAAAATAACAAAAAGCTATGAAATTCCTGAGAAATTCACAGAGTTGCTTAATCTATTATACAAGAATTCGTCCTGCAATATAAAAACATCAACAGGGGTCACTGACTCGTTCAATATTGTAGCAGGAGTTAGACAATGATGTATCTTGTCACCCTTCCTTTTTCTACTAGTGACTGATTTCGTAATGAGAAAAGCTATCGATGAAAGAGAATGAGGAATAAATTTGAGTCATAGGAACTTAGCGGACCTTGATTTTGCAGACGACATAGCCTTACTAACAAACACTATGCATCAACTTCAAGAAGTGACTGCAACTTTAGAAGGAAACGCTACAAAAGTTGGACTAAGAATTAGCTCTGAAAAAACAAAAATCCTCGCAAATGCAGTTTCAGACAATTTACCATAATGTTCAGCTAATTGGAGGGAGGCTGCAAGAGTAAAAAAGTTCACATATTTAGGCAGTACAATATCGCAAAACAGATCAAAAAAGATGTGGAATGTAGAATTGGCAAGGTTTATGACATCTTTCAGAGACTACAACATATTTGAAAAAGTGATAGAATTGAAGTGGAACTGAAGATTGAAGAAAAAATTTATTCAAATAATGTTTAGCCCATCTTGATGTATGCGTGTGAAACCTGGGAAAGTACTAATAAAATAAAACATAAAATTAACTGTTTTCACACAAAGATGTCTCAGAAGAATCTTAAAAATTCATTATTGGGAGCACATCAAAAATAAAACAGTACTTGAAAGGTTTGGAGAAAGAAAATTAGACCAAATAGTTGCGGAAAGAAGAGTAAGGTTCTTGAGTTATGTATTTAAGAATGCCTGATGATAGATATGCAAAGACTGCAATGAATTCGAAGCTAAGTCAAGGAAAAAGGAAAAGAGGAAGACCTAGAAGTACTTGGTTCAACATGATCAACAAAGATTTGAAAACTTTGAACATTTCATGGGAAGATGCTGTGAGGGTTGCTAAAGACAGAAAAGAATGGAGGAATGTTGCCGGCCTATGTTCTCTTCAGAATGCATGAGACTGATGATGATGATGATAAATAAAGGCATGATACTTGCAGCGTAAATGTTCTCTATTAAAATAATAGGGAACACATCACATATATTCTCTGCTAATGAAGTGCAAAAATTTCTTTTCAAAACACGGTGCAAGTGAAGTGCAATCATAGTTGTGGTGAATCATTTCTTTTCAAATCGAGGCAAAATATATGTTGATTCGTTCTTAATTGACAAAATCATTGAACTTTTAATGCAAACGGTATATCAATACGCCTGCATGCTATGCGAATCAGCTACTGATTGCAATGTTAGCTCATAAATTCCCAGCATGCCCAATACATGTATTCAATAATTAGGGTAAAAATTTAGAGGACCTAGTGGATGACTGTATGGAGGTAGGATGCCTCACTTGTAACAATTAGGACATTTAACCATTGTCAAGTGTTTGGAAGTTAGAGTTATGAAGGATGGTGCATTATGAATGAATTCATGCATTAATTCGTGGAAAGGTGTATGGTAATTCACTTTAGTAAAAAATAATCCTAACAACGAATGGGTTGTAAATAATAAGATATAGAAGGTAGTGTGTGAGGAAAAGGATTTAGGGGTAATAATAATAATAATAATAATAATAATAAAGGTTTAACGTCCGTTTCCTCATCCAGGGATGATGTCAGGGAATATTTACTATTAAGTCAGGTAATAGGTAATATTTAATAGGTAACATTTAGTCAGGACCTCAAAGTTAGGAAACCATGAGCAGTGGCTGTCAAAGCAGCCAATAGGACTTTTGGACTAGTAAGAGATCATTAGCAAGTAGAGTTGAAAGCATTGTTTTAAGATTGTATAAATCTTTGATTTGACTTCATCTGGAGCATTGCATGCCACACTACAAGAAGGATATTGAACTTATAGAAGCAGGGCAAAGAAGAGCATTAAGAACTATTAGGGGATTCAAAGTATTAAGGTAAAAAAGTAAAGTAAACACGCGTTAAAGTGAAATGATCAACTACATTGATATCTATCACTTTCTCTCATAGGGTGATTGATAGGTGGAACTCTTTAAGTGAGGAGGTTGTTAACGCGGCATCGGTGAATAGTTTTAAAAAACAGCTGAATGATGTAATCATGTATGAATTTGGATTGAAATAAGACCTTGGCTTTCATCCGGGTTATTTCCTGCTACCTAAGTGTGAAGAATAAATGAAATAACCAAAGATGGTAGCAGTTCTGGTAAATTCTGATACTGGTAATTGAAATCATGGAAACAAAAAACTGTTGAAGAATATGTCAATATCCCTGCAAATGATTGGCTCTTAAATTAATTAAAGAACTACTAACTAATGATATAGTATCAAATGCATAATTATTTACGATTAAAATCTTTTGATAAAAAGAACAAATTAATTATCACAGTTTAGAAGCTAGAAGTAAACAAACATAATATTTGGGTTCCCCCAAGGTTTTCCCACAGTCAGGGTTGCCAGATGTCCAAATATATTATAGCCCAAAGCCATATCAGCAACAACAACAATAATACGATTAGAGTGCTACTGTTATCCATGAAAACATTAAGCACTGTGTGACCAAATCAAAGCCGATGAGCTGAGTGAAGGGTCCATTGTCGATGCGAGCCAAAATCGGGGTAGTCAGTGCAAGGAAGGGTACTAGCGGAATGGAGGTTTACGTCTTAATTGGTCTCAGGTCGTGGACCTTAGGTAGATAGGAAAAGTCGAAGAGAAAAGAAAAAGAGAAAAGCTTTTAACCGCCTACGGATCTATCGAAACTAGCCCAAAAATCGCTAAATAAATATTGCGCAAAATTTTGATTTAAAAATACCTAATTTTCAGCAGAAATTTAGTACTTATATTGATACATTAGAATGTCTCAATAGCGCAATGGTTAAGGGTGTAGATAACGTCATGAAGTTTTAAATGACAAATCCTGAGATGAATCGAACCGTCGTGGGTTCGATTCCCAGTCGCGCTGATCTGAGAGTAAAATCTTGGACATTCACTGGACTGGCTACACGGAAAATGGACTAAATTGCCTAACGGATATAACATGTTGTATTAAAAGTGATAGATATCAACAGAGTTGATCATTTCACTATAATGTGTGTTATTGTTATTATTATTACTTATGTATATAACTTGATAAAACTATAGATATGAGAAATACTAAATACACATAATTATACAATACTACTTACAACTTACAACTACATTATATTTTTACAGAATTATATAGAATTATACAATAAAAAAGTAAAAAAGTAAACACGCATTATAGTGAAATGATCAACTATGTTGATATCTATCACTTTTTAATACCACATGGTTAAACCGTTACCCAATTTAGACCATTTTCGTGTAGTCAGTCCAGTGAATGTCCAAGATTTTACTCTCAGATCAGCGCGGCTGGGATTCGAACCCACGAGGGTTCAATTCACCTCAGGATCTGTCATTTAAAACTTTATGACGTTACCCCTACGCTATTAAGACATTCTAATAATGAATATACAACAACAATTAGAGTGCTACAGTCATCAATGTCAACATCGAGCACTATTGAGACAAAATCAAGCTGGCAAGCAAAAAGTTTAAAAGAAGGTCCAAAAATGGCGAAAATTCCAAAATCCAGAATATCAGGCCAAAGATAAAGGGATTAAAGAAAAGGAGGTTTAGGCTCTGGTCGAAACTCACAGACACTGGATTGAAAAGGGAGATGCAAAGGGTGGTTCTTCAACTGCCTATGGAACTGTTCATTAGAAAGTAAAGGCCGATATGATTCAAACGAAGACTTCCGAAGATTGGGTGGAAGAGAATTCCAGATCTGCGGTGCGGTAAGCTGGAAAGAACGATCAGAGAGCTTAGATTGATTGAAGGTAAGCTTCTGTCTCACAAGAGTAATTAATTTAGAAGACCGAGTAACATTGGTCTGCATCACTCAAGTGCTGCATCATACAAGTTTTTGCAGGGTGGTGATGGAGTTAGAGGTTAACGAAACTATTTTATATATGATACGCTCTTTAATCTTAAGCCAGTTCAAAAAACTTTAAGATAGGTGTAATATGCGAGTATTTGCATAAGTACTAAAAATTGCTCGCGCAAGAGAATTCTGAACAAACTGCAACCGATCAATCTGACCATCTCACAGCCAGGGAGATTTATAAACAGGATCGAATTGCAGTAGTCCAACTTGGATTCAACGAGAGCTGCACCAATTGTAGCAGCTGTCTCACATTACAAATATGGACGTATTCGACGATGATCACGGATAAGGAAGAAACATGCCTGCGAAGTTTTAGTTATGCGTTCATGGAAGGTTAGGTGTTTATTAAGGTTAACACCGTAATTTCTTACTGAAGAAACGGGTGTTAATTGAATAGCACCGACGACGACAATGAAAGAATTTTCAAATTCAGCTTCTGAAGCTGTTGAGATATCCCAACCAACAAGAATTTAGCTAGTCTTAGTTGGATTAAGTGCCAATTAAGAAGATAACAGACATCCAAGAGGATATAGGCTGAAAAGACTATTTCAGGAGGGTTTCAGCATCGGGATATGAGTTAGTTGTGAAATAAGTGTACATTTGAGTGTCATCAGCAAATCTATCAGCATGCTGAGGAGAGTGAAAAGAGATTAGAGAGCTTAAAGGTACTCTTGATTGAGGAGGATATATAGGACAAAGAACGAAACCTTGAGGCACACCATACTTTAAGTGGGAAGAAGACATTTACTCCTTCACTTTTACACTAAAAGTACGATCCGTGAGATAGGAGGAAAACCAATCAAGAATAATTCCACGAATACCAAACCAGGAAAGAAATGTTCTAGAAGAATATTGTGATCAATGGTATAAAAACGGACTAAAGATCAAGCATACATAATCCAGTTAAGCATTGTGTGCACATGGCATTAACAATAGAATTGCACACAGATAGAAGCACCGTTTCAGTTGAACGATGCTTAGTATAAGCAGCTTGATGCTTATTAAATAGATCATTGTAAGAGAGATGAGTAGAAAGCCTCTGAAGAACCATTCTTTCAGTGAGCTTAGATATGTATGACAGATTAGATATAGGCCTGTAATTCGACAATAATTCCTTATCCAGTGTGGGCTTTTTAAGCAATGGAGTAATAACTGCAAGCTTGATCGAAGCCCGAGGAAATATGCCGGTAGAAAGAGAGAGAGAGAGAGAGAGAGAGAGAGAGAGAGAGAGAGAGAGATTAACAATCAATGTTGATTAGTACATGCACTTCTTTAGAGGAGAGGTTTGGATAAGGTCTAAGTGACAATGTTTGGCTGGAGAGTCTAAAACTAATTTAGTAATTTCTTCAGTGAACTTGAGTGAAAGTAGAAAGCTCATCCTTGGAACGAGCTTTCTATGACCATTCTGCCGTCTATGACCTCTTCAAGTAGATTCATTTCCCCCTTAAACTGTGTCCTATCCAACTCTTCGTCTTATATCGTCATTCCCTGAGAAAACTATACCAGTTTACCCAACGGTCGACAACAATTTATAATAATTTATGACAGCTGATAATTTATTTGATAGCCGTTGTTAACAGTTTATAACTCTTTTATGGATTAATATCAACATGTTAATAATAATGAGATATGCGTTATTACAGTACCATAGGCGGGATTTTGTAATGCGGAGAGGCAGCATTTTCAGTAAATAGTAGCATACACTTTAAAGAATTTGTGCAATTATATTTTGGACTTATTAAAAAACGTTCACGACATCTTGGAAAGGGGTATATGTGCCCCCTTCCAAGATGCCTCTGCCCCCTCACTATACCACTGCGTTGCTATGCCATTATAGTTATTACATCGTTATGCCAGCACTTCTATATCAACTGAATTGATGATAACAGGAAGGGAGCTAAAGACATTATCAGATGACAAGTTGTCAATTAGAGGCTCACGCATTGCTTGACAGAGACCGGTTTACCAGTTGTTGATGACCAATACTGAGTTCAGTAGGCTAAACACACACATACACACACACACACACACACACACACACACATAAGCACACACGCACACACACACACACACCGTGAAACACGTTACGGAAAGATGATCCAACACTGTGATATCCATAATTTTTTTAATGTAAATTTTATATTGTGTTAAAACCGTTAGGCAACTTTAGTCAATTGCGCGAAACAGAATCAAACATTCCACTGACATCAGTGACATGGCCTTAATGAAATTATATGATAACATATCGTGTAGAAGCGATGGATAATAATGAATTTAGCATTATCAATTGATTTATCGAAAGTACTCGGCACCTTGAATCATCCAATAAATATGAAGCCAACAGCAAACAATAAATTTCTATGGAATTAGAGGATTGATAATACCGTTCTTTAATAAGAAGTTATCTGATGAACAAGTAGTAATTTGCAGGGGCGTAGCTGGCCGAGGGGGGGGATGGGGTTCGGGGTCCGGACCTCCCAGCCATGGCCTAGGGCACTTACATCACTCGTCTAAATTCGACGTTTTTTCTATAGGTGGTATTTAGTTAGTTTGGTTAATGTAAGCGAACTATTACCACAATAAATATTTAACGTCCGACTCCTCACCATAAATTAAGCGATGTCAGGGTGGCTTATTCGAGAACATAGGCTACGCACAAATTTACTTTAAGATTTCTACTAAATGCAGAAATCCGTTTCTTGAATTTTTATTAGCTGATCTACATGATAAATTTAGATCTTCCTGTCACACATCCTACGTCTTTGCTTCACAAGTTTTGGTGACTGCGTTCTGTTGTGATATCAGTATTGCGTTGAAGGCATTCTTACGATATGAATGGTTGTAAACGCCCTGGCGGGAAGGATTTTAAGGGAGAATTTCAATTGTTTCAAGCAAAACGGGCTAATTCAACCGATATACCTGGCAAAGCAGTTGAGGCTTTGGCCCATTGTCCGCGTCGCTATCCCAATGTAATTATAGACTACTTTCAAAAAATTTTAACTACCCTGCCAGTGATCATTTTTTCAACAGAACGCACTTTTCACAGTTTCGTTGGCTCAAAACTTGGCTGTGGTCAACAATGTGTGAGAAAGACTGACAGGACCTGCGCTGCTTCCAGAGGTTTATCCATTGCGCCTGAAATGGTCTTTGATAAACTTTTTGAAAAAGCGAAGGATTTTCATCACGAACAGCAAATTCGAATTGACGAATGCATATAGGTTCTAGGAGAAATAACTCTTATGTCAGACAGTCACTTAGTGCAGCCTGAAGACCCGTGGTAAAATCTGTCCTAGGGCTTTTTTGTTTTTATTTTTTGTTGAGTATTTTTCGTTTTATTTTTGTTGAGGTTCGGATCGTTGAGGCCCATACCAAGTTAAGAAGTTTTCAGGTTTTCAGGTATGATTTAATATTTTATATCACGAATGGAGAAAATTGCTAACGTTTAATTTTAATGCATACTTAAAATGTTGTAAATCTATTCTACTTTAAATTTGTATACATTTGTAATTTTGTAAACTTTATAAAGCAACACAGTTGGGTGTTGGAATGTGTGTGTATGTGTGCGTGCTTGTGTGTGAGTGTGTGAGGGTCCGCAGACACACACAAGCACGCATACATACACACACATTCCAACATCAAAATACCAGGGGCGTAGCTGGCTTTTTATTTTGGGGAGTCCCCCAGAGAAAAAACCAGCTGCGCCCCTGGTAATTTGTTAAATTTGTTAAATTTGTTAAATTTAGTAATTTAGTAAATTTAGGCCTAGCGTCTGATATAATAGTTACAAAATGCTGAGCTTGCTATATTATGTAGGCTAATACAATATCACATAGGTCTAATTTTTGTATGTTTGCCCTACAACGATTATTGACACTTGATCCTTTTTTCTGCAGTGTTTGCTTTAAGTTATTATGTAGACATAAATTTGGTTATTGTCTAATATATCAATAGCAGGCCCTACTATTGTAGCAGATAAGCCATTACGAACTATGTCAGAGTTGTTTTCTGGTTGTAGGTCTACTGACGTGTAAGTAGTTATACAGAGGCATTAACTCCTTGCTAGTGGCTACATTCAACAAATTTAATGTTTTCTGTTCTTGACTATTAAATATTTGTGCTTGCAAAAGCAGGGTCGCCTATTCCCCTTAATTCCATTACGAAATCCCCCCCAAGAATACACATTACGCAATTCCCCCTAAATCACTAAAAATCATCCCTATATTTGTAAAAAAAAATCCCCAAGATTTTGACTACGCTCTCTGCGTAGTCGACACTAGAGATGGGAATCGAACCGAACCCGAACCGAACCGAACCCTAATATCTAGAATTTTGACCGAACCGAACCGAACTCGAACCCAGACTCTGACCGAACCCGAACCGAACGCGAACCCAGACTTCGTCCAAACCGAACTGAACCAAACTCTTGGAGTTCATTTCTTCTTCACCAGCCTGACATTAAATACAGATAGTTAGAACAATACAAATATGTATTAGTTTTTGCATTTACATATCTTACAATATCTAAAAGCATATATTCAGGTAAAGCTGGTTCCGACACAAATTTTAAAATGGTAGCGGTACAAAGGAATGGTAGCGGGAAGCGAGTCGGGCCTACAGAAGATAATGGATAGTCTGAATGAATCGGCATTGAAATCTGGAATGAAGATTAACACCAAAGAGACAAAAGTGATGAGAGGTATCCCATAAAAATCTAAAAATGCTTGACTCAATCTAGGTGGATTTGTTCTTGTTAAATTCAAATTATGAATTTTTTCTAATTTTAGTGTGCTACCTTAATATTTTTGCAGCCATATTTACAAATAATTATATATGACATTCTATATGTGTTAAGGCTATATGGAGTAAATAATTTTGCACCATAGCAATGCAATATTTTTATAACTATTTTCGTAACTTCATAATTGATCTGAGAGTTTCACATTTGAAACCCTAACGTAAATTGTGAAGCTTATTATTGGTCAGTTAATAGCAAACGGTGTATATTATGATCATTTTTCTATGGAAGTACACGTGTTTACCAAATCATCTTTATTTGACATTTTTATGGTACTAAATTGCACTTTGTCTCTGAAATATTTGATCAAATTTTAGCCAAGACATTTGCAATTAATTATAAACGTATCTAATATATATAGGCCTTTAGTGACAATAAAAATTTAATAATTGATGAAGCATTCTATTTGCTCGTTATAATCAAGGAAAATATTTTAGGTACAATAATAAAGCTAAATATCTATATTATGAACATTTGTTAGTCAACTAACAATTTTTAAGAAATGTACAGGAATAAATACCTCTTCTCTCCTTTTTTAATTGTCATATTTTTGCCCAGGTGAAAAAAATGTGGCAGCTATTATGACTTAATGAATTTTTAAGCATATTTACCATAAACCATGTTAAACATGTTTGTCATAACCATGATTATTATAAGTAAAGTTAAACAATTGCAATAATATCCAAATCAAACCTTTTCGAACTCGAATCGAAATCTTGCGAGTTCGAAAGCAAGCCGAACCCGAACCCTTGTTAGAACCGAACCCGAACCGAACCGAACTTTCATTTTCAACGAACCGAACTTAACCGAACTTTCAAATTGTCAATTGCTAACCGAACCCGAACCGAACTTTCATTTTCAACGAACCGAACCGAACCCGAACTCTGGAAATTCATAAAATTCCCATCTCTAGTCGACACGCCCGGAAGACGCTTTTGTGCGTAACAATTGGTAATGAACAAAAATTATAAATTAGCCATGTTTACGATTCAGTGAATGGCCAGCTTCTACTTCCTACTGATCATGCAACGCACCTGACTACTGGAGGCAGTTAAAGTCAGCTTACTTACTACTGCTCATTTTAAAAATGCTTGACACATTTCAAGATCGACACATACAACGCGCTCTGAACTTTATGTCCGATATATTCTAGTTTGAGATTAAATTAACAATGAATTTCACATTCATATTCAAAATTGAGGTATTTTCTCGATACTTCGAGTTGAAGGACTATACTGAACCGTTAGGCCTAGTAGAGCACCGAAGTCCAAGCGTATTTAAATTGCACATAAATGGAATCTCAACCATATCCATATTGAAATGAAATTGTTGGACTAGTAGTGAAATGTGGATATATTTTTGTGTAATTTCACCATTTTTAGCTGGATATTGTTACATTTATGTCGAGCTAAATTGGGTTATAGTGTAATATTGATTTTGAAATGTCAAAGAATGCCTTAATTTCCTATGGGAACACAAATGTAATGTCAAACTGGAATATAGGACAATGAACATTTTGTACATTACAAATTACAATGAACATATTTTTTTATAAATTACCATGTATTTTGATGAATTAAAGATCATAGGCCTATACATTGCATAGGCCGCCTAGCTATTACTTTGAATTTATTATTATGAATCTTTTCCACGAATCTTTTAATATGATTCTCATAAACAACTGTAAGAATATTTATATTTTAGACCACAACTGTATCCTAATGGACCAAACTCAGATCCAGTCTCAGTGACAAACTGAATTCAGATGCATACGGGTTAGTCTCATGTGACAATGTCATGACATTGTACTTATGTTACGGGAGACTAAACCATTATTAAGTTAAAGTTACAAAGCCAAAAGCCAAGTTTAACGTCAACTTTCTGCTTGATAGCATGCCCGTGATTAAGAGAGCGCTGGTTTTGAACCCTGTACCTACTGATCTACTGTCGAACAACTTGCTAACATGCCACACATGGGTTATCACATGCGTGCTCACCTTATATAATGAACTCTTATATTATATTATGCAGTCTTTTATGTAATTATTTATCTTTTATGTAGTGAAGTAGTATCATCATTGTCGTCATCCAAAAGTTAGGATAAAACTTATAATTATGCCAAGGAAAACATCAGCGGCCATGCTACTTTACAATGTTTCACCCGAAAGCATTTTAAAATTAAATATCTGTTAGAAATGAATATTTTGCCAACTAGCTTATGGAATAATGGAATTGATCAGATTCAAAGCTAAGTTCCCTGCAGCGATCAGTAGAAGACAATGATATGAGCACGTGACGCAGCATCCAGAGTGTCTATGTGGCCGTGTTGAGAGAACCGATGATCGGCAGACAGGCCCTCATAGTCCGCAGAGAGTCGTCAATGCGGTTGTCGGTTCTCTATTCACTTTAACGATGCGCTTAATGTGATTACTGGTCGCGCGAGTTGTTCTTCACTCTCCATTACTCCAACTCCTAAATCAAATCTCGCTCCTTACGATTCTCAATCGACAAATACAATGTTCCAAGTCTTCTTGCAGACATTTATTTCATTAATCAATACCGTGCTATCTGCGCTATTAAATCTATTATACTCAGTCATGACTCTATATAGTCAGTAGGTCAATCAATCAATTATTCCAGTAGCTAAATAGTTCTCATTAGTCGTATACTGTATATATTTTCAACAAGTTAGCACTTCGTACGATAAAACTGGTAAAGCTAAGGTTAACGTCAGTTTCCTCACTCCAAAGCGATGTCAGTGACGGGCGAGCCCAGGATTTGTACCCGCATCAACTGATCCGCGGTCTAGTATCTTACCGACTTCAAAATATCGATAACTTATCAACTCCAGTGGGAAATTTTAAAGTTGCACAAAATTCGGTCTCGGTCGGTTCTGATACTGCCATAGGTTTATGTCAGAAAACCATTCAATCATTCTTCAGTCAGTCGTAGAACAAACTATTAAATAATACGTTGCTTCGGCGAATAAATTATATCATTCTTGCAAATTTTAGCCGGTTATAATTTGAGAGTATTTTGTGGACAATTAAATATATCTCTCTCTCTCTCTCTCTCTCTCTCGATTAAATAGACAATCAGATGGACCAAGTCAATCAAAAGATCAATATGATTAGATCAGTAGCAATCAATCCGCCAAATGATGCATCTAGCTGATCAACTAGGAACAATCAGCTCTGATCTATTAAGTTAAGCAGTCAACGTTTCAGATTTTTAAATCTATGATCAAACTCTAGTAGCAGTCAATCTCTTCAATTTCTCTGACCTCTGATTTTCGGAAAAAACATTGTTATTGTTATTATTAACAACGAAAACTTATGT
Source organism: Enchytraeus crypticus (assembly GCA_905160935.1). NCBI lineage: Eukaryota > Metazoa > Annelida > Clitellata > Enchytraeida > Enchytraeidae > Enchytraeus > Enchytraeus crypticus. Next base: position 422,534 of record CAJHZI010000370.1, on the reverse strand, counting down.
AGCAGCGTCATGGCCAAACTCGGTCTTCGAGACTACTTTACAGGAAGAGTTCAATAGTAATCATGAGCTAAATAACAATTACATTTAAATTAATATTTAAAGTAGTAAACATTTCTACATATGAGCGGAACTTTACGCTATCCTGCAACACTCGTTCCAGTCTTCATATACAAAATACTTATAATTAACATACAAACATGGTCACATCTCTCTCTCTCTCTCTCTCTCTCTCTCTCTCTCTCTCTCTCTGTATCTTCCTCCTCTCTCACTCTCTCTGGCACTCATTTTCTCTCTGGAAATCACTCTCTCTCTCTTTCTTTTCTCTCTCTCTCTCTCTCTCTCTCTCTCTCTCTCTCTCTCTCTCTTCAACTCTCTTTCTATGTCTCAGGACCTTTCTATATTTTGACAATTCTATAGATTATGATTAATGGAAGAGGGACCACGAGAGATTTCCCGAGTGATGGCACTGGAGAGAATCTCTTCCTATCAACCACTCCCGCGTAAACACCCCATCACGTCACCCCTCCATGCTTCCACTTTCTCTCTCCAGAACTTGAACTCTCCTCCTTGCAAGCTGAACTCAAACTTTTCTATTGCCAGTGCTAAAATTCCAGGGTCGGCTGGGCGTTTAGACCCACCTCTTTTTATTGTCTTTTTTATTTTATGATAATAAAATTAAAAATCCAATTATGAATATAAATAGAGATACCCAAACATTTTAAAATCCAATTAGAAATGAGCAAAAGCCTGCATTCTCCATATAAATTTTGTTCTAACATTCTAACACTCCCCACAGTTAGAGGAGCACTTGTCCAATCCACTGACATGGAGAACTCTCCCCTCCCACATTCACCCGTTTATCTTGTTATCTGACCAGCCAGTGTTTCACTCAGCGACATTGTTTAACTAATACTTGAGCAACAATTGAAATATTCTAAAACCAGTGACGATGCCTTATTAACCAAGCCTGACTTGTTAACAAGACGCTGTTTTGTTAACATTTTGCTGAACAGTAACTAGATATTATGGCTAAGTAAAAATAACTTTATCATCTCTAATTCCATATAGTAAGGGATACTGTCAGAGACAGACGGTCGTTCTGAGATTCTAATCGATAGCCTCCTGCTCACAGGCAAACTTGCTGTTCATTGGGTCATCCAGTCAATAGCATGCATTGTACTATTAATTTTCTATTAAAGCTACGACGGCCTGCTTTTAATGTTATTCGTCTTAAGTCTTGAGCAGTCTATCTCGCTGGAGTTTCCGTTCAATAGATGAAGTCCAATGAACCAGCTGATCTATATTGCTAGATCGCTAAATCTGCTGTTTATTAGTTAAAGTCTAGGTTACACCTGCCACTCATTGGATGAAGTCTATGCTAGACCAGCTGTTTGTTGGATGAAATCTACGATATACCCGCTATTTAATAAATTAATCACGACACTGAACTTATATAGTCTTCTCACAAGAGAAAAATTGCCGAATTTATCACATACGATCACAGACATTGGTCTGAAATCAAGAGATTCAAATTTGAAAGCTACTTTAAGTCGACATGTTAGCCAATCTTCATGTCCTATGTCTAGACAGAGACAAATTATATTTTAGCAAGAAACATATTTTATGCAGTTATGTACTGCATAGGCGTACTTGTAGTATAGTTCCTCTAATAGTACGTCTACAATAATCAGCAATGATAACAAACAACATTCAGTTAATATCCATTGCCAAGTTTATTTACAATTATTAAAACATTGTAGATATTGCTTTAAGTATTTACAAGTAGCCTATTAAAATATAATCAATATTGCTTCAGATACACGTTGTCGCTGAGAAACGGTGAAAGATAGGCCTAACAAATAAAAAAGAAAACAAATATTTCCATGTAAAGAATTGTGACGTGGCATAATGCAACCACATTGCAACGTCGTCGTAATCATGATTTTCTGAATGAGGGCTATTATAATAATCAATATCTATGATGGTCTTCTGACATCTTATCATGTTCTGCTTCACAATACTTGACAAGGTTCTGATAAACCCAACAAAACTGTAACAATCAAAATTGTAACGAAATTGCAGTTTTATGAATTTGAAGTTTTCTATGACGTTCAATTTCTGTCCAGAAGGCTACCTAAGGAGGAGAGTCTCCCCTACGCCACTGCAGGCTGGCTCAACAGTGTTAACAGTGCAGTGTTAACAGTGCAGTGTTAGCAGTGCAGTATTAACAGTGCAGTGTTAACAGTAGAGTGTTAACAGTGCAGTGTTAACAGTAGAGTGTTAACAGTAGAGTGTTAACAGTGCAGTGTTAACAGTAGAGTGTTAACAGTGCAGTATTAACAGTGTAGTGTTAACAGTACAGTGTTAACAGTCCAGTATTAACAATGCAGTTTTATCAGTGCAGTTTTATCAGTGCAGTGTTAAAAGTGCAGTGTTATCAGTGTAGTATTAAAAGTGCAGTGTAAACAGTACAGTGTTAACAGTGCAGTATCAGTACAGTGTTAACAGTGCAGTATCAACAGTTCAGTGTAAGCAGTGCAGTGTTAGCAGTGCAGTGTTAGCAGTAGTGGATAAAACTTATGATCAATTTTAAAACTGTCGGTTGTTTCCAAGCTAATTTCTTCAATATCTGAGCATACATGTTTATTCAAATCTTAGCTTTTAGTATGGCTATGGGTGGGCTTCAAAGTCTGCTGAGAAAATGATGTTCAAATGTCCATTTGTGTGAAAATTAAGTAAGTTACCTATTCATCTTTTGTTGCAAATTTCGAATATATAATTAAATACATTACCATGAGAAAATTTCTTATAGCATATTCTTGTTATACTCAGTTTGACCTCAATTTAACAGTTTCGTATTCCTTAATTAATAATGTTATATACAAAAAGACTATGAAATTTGTAGGTTAGAGTTCTAAAATAAATTGATGATCACCAGGACATTTGATACGCGATTATCAGAACGTACCTTCGACCCTCCTAACATAATCCAGTACTCATAATCAGCAGTAACTCCAGTACTGCAGGCAGTACTGGCATTTCCGGTATCTACAGGCATGCATCAGAGCTCTGATGTACTTAAACTCATTAGTACTGCATCCATCAGTGCAGTGATGTACTCAACTGTATTACATCTTATCGAGTACTCTAATGTCCTCACAAGTACTACATCTATCCAACAATGTACTGATACTGCACTAGTAAGTACTCTTTCTATCGAATTGACTCAAAAGTACTGCCGATATCCAGTACCTGATGTACATGTAGTAACACGTACTACCTCTATTCAGCACTATAATATGCTCACAATTCGACCTCTATCCTTTACTCCAATGTCGGTAGTACTAGTACTTTCTTATACTCTGATGTACTCATAATTACTTTTTCTAGTGTTCAGATGTACTCAGAAGTACTAACTTATCTATTACTCAGATGTATTCATAACTACTAGCTATTTCTAGTACTCCGAGGCACTCAAAGTACTAGCTCTTCTAGTACTCCGAAGAATTCACAGTACTAGCTCTTTCTATTACTCCGATGTACTAAAAGTACTGGCACATTCTTTTACTCCGATGTACTCATAAGTACAATCTCTTGGTAACTTTCTGAGGTACTAAAAAGTACTAGATCTTTCTAGAACTCTGATGTATTTATAGTATTTATAAGCACTAGTTCTTTCTATGACTCTGATGTACTCCTAAGTACTAGCTCTTTCTATGACTCTGATGTACTCATAAGTACTAGCTCTTTCTAGTACTCTGATGTACTCATAAGAACTAGCTCTTTCTAGTACTCTGATGTATTTATAAGTACCAGCTCTTTCTAGTACTCTGAGGTGCTCGTATACACCAGCTCATTATAGTACTCAAATGTACTCATAAGTACTAACTCTTTCTAGTTCTCAAATTTACTCATATACACCAGCTATTCTAGTACTCTGATGTACTCATAAATACTAGGTCTCCTACTACTCTGATGTATTTAGCACTAAGCTAGCACTCGGGAAGACCTAACGGCATGGACACCTCGTTGCCAGTCTCAGCAGTGTATTGCTGGGGTGAGGCAGGGGGCAGCATTCTCCTCAGCCCCACAGCCTGACCCTGGGAGCCTCGCCCCAGGCCCGGGTAGCTTCCTCCCGCGGCTGCAGCAGCGGCGTAGACCTCGAGGATCGCCGGAGGGAGCCCCGCCACAGCTGACTGGTTGAGGTAGGTGACGAGACGCCTCATCTCGTCGAGAGCATTGGCCTGCATGAGGATGTAGTTCTTGGCGAGCAGCAGGGTGGCTATCTTAGAGAGTTTGCGCACTGACGGGCTGTGAGCGTAAGGTATGACCGACCTCAGCTCGTCCAGCGCGTCGTTCAGGTCGTGCATCCGTCGTCTCTCGCGCGCGTTGATGCCCAGCCGCACGAGCTTCGGCTCCTTGTTGCGCTTAGCGGAGCCACCAGATGTGGTGGCAGGGTGGGGCGAGACGTGAGCGGCAGAGGGGGTGGTCTGACCGGGATAGTATAGGGAGGGGTGGCTGGTGGAGATCTGGGGATTTAGACCCCCCTCGTCACCCTCGTTTAGAGTATAGTCCGCATCTGTTAAAAGTCAAACCATCTGTGAAAGGGCTGCTCGTAAGTACCTTAATAAACGTATATCATTTCATGATATTCAATACATACAGAATGGATACGGAATAGGTGGTTGGAGTAAATACAATTAATGTTTGAACTACTTGACTTAGCTTGCGCTTCAATAAATGAAGTAAAGCCACATCGGGCTCGGCTAATACTTCGACTGGTAACCATCTTATAAGAGCGAGTGCTGCCAGGTTTAACCCAAAGCCCCTGGGTGTGGAAAGGTTATTTTTAACCCGCTTTGGTTAGTTATCTAAATGTTACATATTGTTAGAATTCCTGGGGAGGGTTGGAACCCGGCCCTTTGTTTCGTTCGTATTAAAAACTGTTTAAAATGTTAACGTTGGGTATAAGGCGCTGCCAACTCTACATAACGAATATTCGTGCACTGAGTAGTAGTTCACTAGTCACAACGATGTGTACTCCCTGGGTCTACCTGTTTCTCTACGTGTTAATGCAGAATAGATACACCTTTACTTACATGTCGTAAGAGGCGACTAAGTAACAAACCTACAAGGCATTGATTATCAAATCTGCAGCTATCTATATCCAGATCTGGAGATTGGTAGAAAGACAATAAAGAGTTGAAATCAGTTTGCGACTATGACGCCAGCACACTTGCCTCAAACATCAGAGGTCAAGGATTCCTATTTCCTTAGGACCGCCTGCTTCAATACACTCAATTGTGTCATCACCGGGGTTGTTTGGGCGTCTACCTGCACTTCTACAAAATGACCCTCTCACTTCATGCAAATAATTGACCCACTCACTTCATGCAAATCAGGAGATTTTTGTATAGAGGGTGGGGCGTGCTGGTATATGCCAGTATATCGCTTAGCTATAGTGTTAAGCAACTTGTCGTTACATAACAAGCTGCGCGTGTTCGATATGCTAGAATTGACAAATTTGTATTAAAATTGATGCAAATACAAACAAGAACCGATATCGGCGCAGATACCGATGCTGATAACACTAGAAATAATGTTTTTAACAACCCCAGTTGCTAAGGGTCGGCTTCGTCACTGAGAGCACTTGAGATACGGAAAGAGATGCTGGGCTTATCCTAATGGTTTATTTTAAAAATACCCGACGTGTAGGTTCATATTAGACAATAAAAACAAAAACAGCAGTATCAATAACAATCAATAAATTCCCATCTCTAATAACGACAATGACAACGACAAATCATTGGCAAAATGATTTGTCGTTGTCATTGTCGTTATTAGAGATGGGAATTTTCTGAATTTCCTGAGTTCGATTAGGTTTGGTTCGTTGAAAACGAAATTTATGTTCGGTTCGATATCCATCTCTAGTCGTTATAAATATAACATGTAAAGTGCTCATGCTTAACACACACAACACAAGAGAGAATTCTTACCCGTAGCCCTGTTCCTCTCTCCCCCACTCTCTCCTCTCTCCCCACAGCTGCTCTCATCGCCGCTGCTGCTGCTGCTAGTGCTGCTGAACTCCAGCCTCTCTCTCTTCTCACTCTCTCTCTTCTCCACTCTCTCCTCCTCATAGCTCAACTCCTCCTCTTCCTCGTAGAACTTGCCTCGTCTACCCGCCCCACTCCTAGAATACCCCCCTCCACCTCTCTGTTCGTCTCCATAGCAACCTCTCACCTGTTGCTCGTCTCCATAGCAACCTCTCACCTGCTGCTCGCTTCTATAGCAACCAGTCACCTGATGTTTACCACTATAGAAACCTATCACTTGCATTTCGTTCGCTTGCGGCTCGTTCCTAAGACATCCAGATGCTCTGTCCAGCCTGGACTTGAAGCCGAGGTCTGCGGGTCTGTCCCACGCTCTACCGCTCAGCTGTGCAGCTCCCAGAGCTCCAGCACGTGGTGTGGCGCTCGTGTGGACTCTCTCTTCCATGTCGTATCCGGTATCATCCTTATTGCTGCTGTTGCTATTTGTTACGTTGTTGTTGTTGTTATTAACTTTGTCGTGACATGATGATATTGAGCACCTTGAGGTAAGCTCGAAGGTTTGACCTTCAGCTGTATTTAAAATCAATGACGTCATGAATTCTCTTTGTGAAGTATTCGCTTATATGTTGTCACAATACATGAAAGGCTAAGAAAGTTAGATGTAGTCGCAATTAGCTTTGATTCTATGAAAAACTATTTAATTTAATTCGCAAGCGAACAACAGTCGAGTCTGTACTTTCAACGTGCAATATTACTAGTTTCCCTGAAAGTATGCATTCGTAGAATTAATACTTCGATTATTCGTAATTTTGATATATATAAATAGTCTAAATTCAAATTTTAAAAATAAAAAAATCAGTGGTATCAGCATCTATGGAAAACAAACTTCTCTTTCCTCTCAACTACTGTCCAACCTCTGAGCAGGATTTTTAGAGTGAGAATTCTGGAAGTTTTGTTATTTGGATATCAACTCAACCTTTACAGCAGCTTTATATATTTATCACAACCCTGAAAATATAAAAAATTAATGCAGATCTGGCTGGATGACTGAATAGATAGCACGTTTGTCTGAGAAGCAGGAAGCCATCGATTCGAATCCTAGCTTGACCATCTCTGGCAGTGTCTCTTATGAAACGGAAACAGACGTTAAATTTAGCTTTGATCGTTTAGTGCATCCATGAGTTTATAAATATATAGATATACAGAGGCCATCAAGAATTAAGTACAATATATTACTGAATAATTATTAGTGAAGACCGTCAACAATCCAGTCAGTAGCTGCTGTATGCGGAATAAATGACCAAGTTGGTAGCATGCCTGGTTGAGAAGCTCAAGACAATAGGTTTAAATCTCAGCCGAATGGTTTACATTGCTTTATGGAAGCAAGGGTATAAGTCAATCTTTATTGTTTATTGTTTCTCTGAATGAAAAAATAATGTCACTGTCTTAAAGTAGCCGCGACAATTACCTAGGATCATAATAACGAGATGAGCAGAGATGCTTAATTACCCAGGTTCAAATCCTGGGCTCGCCGCCCGTCACTGACATCGCTTTCGGGTGAGGAAACTGACGTTAACCTTAGCTTTACCAGCTTTTTACTTTGAAGACTGTGCAATGCGATTATGCGCATTAAACCTATAAAGAAACTTCCTTAGGAGTAAACATGTCCCATAGAATACGGCATCAGGCTTTCCTTAAAAAAGTAAAAAAGTAAACACGCACTATAGTGAAATGATCAACACAGTTGATATCTATCACTTTTAATATCACATGTTTAAACCGTTAGGCAATTTATTCCATTTTCCGTGTAACCAGTCCAGTGAATGTCCGAGATTTTACTTTCAGATCAGCGCGGCTGAGATTCGAACCCACGGGGGTTCAATTCACCTCAGGATCTGTCATCTAAAATTTCATGACGTTACCCCTACGCTATTAAGACATTCAATGACTTACATACTGACTCGTACTCTTTAAGTTCTCTATCTTTAAGTTGACATCGCATTCTTTAAGTTCTCTGTTATTATTACGCTGTCATTACATTCATCACACTCAGGAAGAGCGGCTTTGAGGCAATCTGTGATGAGCGGGTGGGACGGAGAGGAGAGAGGTTGAAGTGATCGTAATCTATTGTGATATATGGCAAATAAAAAACTGTAAAAATTTCTCATATGATGAGTTAAAATTAACTGTTCCGTCATTCATAGCTGCTCATTTTGTTAAATATTAGCAGTTTGGCGAGATTTTTGAATGAAGAATTCGTTCGTCTATTTGAACATTAGTCACAGACAACCTATTGTCAAATGCCACATATCAATAGGCATATCACTAACGACTTATCATCAATTGACTTAACACTGACGACTTATCATTAATTGACATATCACTGACGAGTTCATCAACTGACATATTACCGATGACTTATCATCAATTTATATAATTATATCACTGATGACTTACCATTAAATTATTACTATGCAACGTCACCAAGTAACCTACTCTATCTACTCATCCACTACTCCGGCGATAATTTAATATATCGCCCTGCTTAGATTTAGTCGCAGTTTAGCACTATCGTAGAAATTGTAATGTAACGTTTATCTCTCGTACGTTGAGAGGAAGTGCGAGGGACTCGGATCTCTCTGACTCACTCGCACAGAACTCGAATAACGACCTCTCATTGGTCAGTCCCACGTCCAGGGGGCGGCACAGCGAGTCACAGCGAGTCTAATAAATGAATTAAGAGATCTCCGGTGAAAGGCCCGTCGCTGATTTGATTACGATGAGACAGGAGGACAAACTGTTGTATCAGAAACACCCAGTTAATGTATCGAGCCACTAACAAAACAACAATCAGGAACACCCAGTTAATGTATCGTGCCACTAACAAAATAACTGTCAGAAACACCCAGTTAATGTATCGAGCCACTAACAAAACGACTATCAATGGAAGAGAGTGAAAAATGATTGTATAATTTGGAAAAATACAATGCAATTCCAAAAGAATTAAATTAGGATTGAACGCGTTGGACAGAAGGAACGTTATGGGACTTAAGAATCTTTTTGAAGACTTTATAGGAAATTATTACTGGCAAAGTAGCATACTATTTGTAGAAATATATTTACTTTGAGATAGAGATAATCTGGACAATAGGAGAATGTCTCAAATGCATAGCCAGGCTTATCGGTTGAATTAGACCACTTTGCCTGCCATAACTGAAATTCTTCTTTAATTTTTGCCTCCACGTAAAGGACGATACAAAAGTTACTAAACAAGTCGCTGAGTTTACACTGGACGTGCACTGAAGATTCAGTTTCGGTTCTGGGTTAGAACAATCAGATATCAACGCTCGGATATCTTTTGCAACAGTATGCTCTGTTTCCTATCCTTAATTAGTTGATTGGTGACATGGTGGCAGCTACTAGGTGACTGCTATAGAAGTTTAAGTAGGCTCATAATTTATATTCGTGCTGCTGTATCAACCACATGTCACTTATCATGAACAGGATGGAAATTATTATGTATAGTTGTCCAAAACAACTTGTGCTGGTATCAAATAAAGTCCCACACTTTGCTCATCGGATTGGATTTGGTATCATAGAGCTCAATGTTGTCGTGGACGACAGTAGCACTCTGTAATTATGTTGTTGTTGTTGAGGTATTGAGGAAGAATGGGGAGGGGTAGTTTGAGAGCTTGTCTTATTAGCAGTCTGATACAATGCAGCAATCATTCCTCGAATACAGACTCCGAATCAACAACATTGGCATTGGCATATCCTGGATATCCTGAGGATATATCCCGAATTGTCCATTTTTTCTTATTGGAAAATTAAAGACATCCACACATATTTACACACAAACACATGCACACATGATGGCACGGGCGCACACAACAAATCTCGAGTTATTGAACGGTTGACCCAATCCCGTTTAATATTCCGCTCTAACTGTTCGCTTCCTGATTTTCAATTCTTGTCAGATATCATTTGCTTAGACAAGTCGTCGCACGAACGGATCCAGCGGATTATCAGATAAGATTATCAACTAATCCCGAATATCTTCTTCCTTGTCCTCCTTTACTTCTTCCTCTGGTTCATCTTCATGTATTTTTCAGAGCCTGTTGATAATATTTGAAGAACATTATTTTATCTATCATACGTAAATAAAAGGCACTAGACCTACAGTAAATTGCTATCAACTTCTTAATATAATAATAATCTTAATAGAATGAATATTATTTTATATTTCTTACATATTTAACAAATTTTATGGCTGCTAAATTGTACCTTAATTTTAAGGTAAAAGTCTCGTTCTTGTTCTGATAGTTAATATTGACATTTTGCATGTCACATCATCATTATGAGTTAATTTCACATGCGATCTTTAGAGCACTACTAGCAAGCATGAAAATAGTCATTAGCAAATACTAGTAGGTCTACATTTTAGACTAATTTGCAATTATTGAAGAAAAACGTTTATGAAGTACAGTAGGCTTCTATATTTGATTTAGATTTACATCGCTATAAAACATAATGGACCAACTAGTCAAGGATTAATTATGCCTACAGATCTTCTAAGAAAGCGCTAGGCATTGGGTACACTTATAATTATGAGAGGCAGAGAACCTATAAATCAAATATGGGGCCTATTGCCTGCTTTGTAAGAAGATTGGTGTTGCATCAATATACATGTACATTGTACATGTATAAGACAATCGTTTATCGGTTCTATGACTCATTTACCGCAATCGGCAAAGCTACTGTGAAGCAACTATGTAACTTCGTATAGTCCTAAGTCTGTTATCTGTCCACTCCTATCGTATTTGTTTCATTTATTTGATATATAGAAAACGACGCTAAACGGCATTGATAGAAGTCGTCACTCTTCTGCTGCTTATTACACGCTAGGAGTGTTTGAGTCGTCTCCAGTACTCAGTCAGCTCGACAATTTCACTTCAATGAACCAAGACTGCGCTTCGATCAGATATCGGCCGATCCAGGACGCGATGGAATAGAGAGAGTTGAGTGTCGGATTCTTGTTTCCATGTTCGAGTCCCCGGGGTAACATCAGCGTTACCACTGCAGCACAGAAATCCCTCCGCGCTGTCCCATCAGTCGACGCGTAATGACCAATAGAGAGCCGCAGATATATTAATAGATAGATGCATCATAGTATTGGCTTTACGAGAGCTTGCTGACGAGTGGATGAAATAGAGGGCGAAATGATGAGACAAACGAGAAACAAAATATAGTTAGATGGACTACTTGAATTTAAGTAAATAATGAAAGAAAGAATGAGTATAAAAGAGAGAATTATGAATCGAAGTAGCCTGGATGAAGCAGGAAATTCGAGACTGATGGAAGTGCGCATATGGGCCTACAGTGATATTGATGAAGTAAGACGAAACATTAAAATGGTTGATAGAAAGATGAGAGAGTGAATTAAGAACGATGATAAGTTTATAGGCCTAATACACCAATTAATTAGATCAAGATTCCTGATTAATAACCCTGTAGCTCTTAGAGATTATTTTACTTTAAGTTATAACAGCGAAACTAAACAATTTATTAATTTTACTTAAATTTAAAAGAGCGAAACTAAACAGTTCTATTCTCTAATAGTATAAAATGTATCTACTAAAACTGACTATCGGTGAAATCTCAAAATTTATGTATAGTAACAAAGTGATAATAATCAAGTTTGGAAATCAGAAGTTATTATTCAAACGCTATTGCGCTAATTTCGCTAATAGTTACGCTAATTAAAGCTCCGTCATTTGGTCACTTGGGACATAAATTCATTTTCCCAGTATATTTTTAAATTTTACAGCAGCGTCATAACGCTAAATACAGCTATCTCATTTGCCGACTATAACTTTCTGGCTATTAGGCCCCCATCTAGTCTATTTAATTTTTGCGCTAGGTCATATTTTTCAGACCTACATTTTAACGCTAAATGGAGCTTTTTTGTTATTTATTAATAGCCTATTGCCGATTCTATTAAATTTAGGTAGTGTATGCCTATATTGACACCTTTTATGCCTATATTGAAAACAACCTTTTCATATAATAATAAATTTTAGAAATTGTCATATTGATTTACGGAGAATCGTATGCTGCATTAGTAGAACATCGCCTTAGGATTGAGAGGTTTGAGTTTAAATCCATATTCAATTAAAATTGACCATTCTTCCTACATGTGTGCATATTTGCACACGGGTACATTTTAGTAGGCTACATTTATATCTATAGAATTATATATGTATATACAAATATAATATTATATCAAGAAAACAAGGAGCGCCAATCGTGAGAGAGAGAGAGTGAAAAGAGTTATAGAGAGGGAGAGAGCCAAAGAGAGATAGCTATACCGGGAGATGTAGATAGAAAAGAGATCTGACTAAAGATAAGGTCATGAACTATTTAATCAAACGCTGACCCCTCAATCTCAGCACACAGCGTTCAGGCTCCTCTAAACTACAGTCGAGTCCCGGCAAGTCCTATCTGATACTGTCACTGTTATATCAGCAGCTGCAGCAGTTGTATCACAGCCCTGCAGCAGTTGTATCACAGCAGCGGCTGCAGCAGTTGCAATACTGCCCAGCAGCAGCTGCAACAGCAGCTACAGATAATTATGGTGATAATGATAATGATGATGATGATGATGATAATGATGATGATGATGATGATGATGATGCAATGAACAAATAACCAGATATAATATATATACATGTACATAGTCACAGATTAATTGCTTTATCGCTGTAGTTTCAAAGGTTCTTGACCCGTGTGTAAAAGCTATTGTTAACGTCAGTTTCCTCACTCGAAAGCGATGTCAGTGACGGGTCAGCCCAGTATTTTAACCCCGCACATACTGATCCGCAGTCGAATATCTTATCGATATCGCCACTGCCTCCAGCCAGTGCGATATCGATAAGATATTAGACCGCGATGTGTGTAAAATTATACTTAAGAAAACTATTATGAACTACAAAGACTAACTTCTTACCTTAGAGAGAGAGAGAGAGAGAGAGAGAGAGAGAGAGAGAGAGAGAGAGAGGTACAGATATTTTGCTTAGATCACAAAAACTAAATGAAATTAAAATTTACAATCTTGAATATTTTTAAAGAATATCCCTTGAACTATCTTGAAAGATTAGGCCTATATGGAAATGTGCTCATGCTCATGTCATATTATGTGGTATTATGCTCCACACTTTACTTAGGCCGCTCATAGCAGAGGAATATTCTGGTAACTGAACTATTGTCAGAAGTTGAGGATCAGCTGCAGTGATATGACGACAGTGGAGAAGTTATAAGAACTTGTGAGAGATGAGGAGACATCGTCCCGTGGGATGTCTGCATGAGCTGCTCCGTGGATACGAGAGAGACTAGAGCCCCCCCCCCCCCCCCCATCAACCATCACTCTGTGATAGATGAAATGCCATCTCTCAGCTTACACTGATATTTCCCCCCACTCCACCCCTTTATGTTCCACTCTCTCCGATATTTCTGATAGTTCACAGTGTTTAAATAATTTCTGCTTCCTTCTCTCTCTCTCTTTCTCTCTCTCTCTCTCGCTCTCTAACTCTCAACTCTTTTTTCTCTAGCTCTCTTTCTGTCTCTCTCTCTTACTTTCAATCTACTACGTTGTCTCTGTAGGCCTAAAATTTTGTTTGTTTAGCCTACTAATTAAATCAATTTTATTAAAATTTCACACGATTTTCGTCTGCTAACTATCTCTCCTTATTTCTTAATCGTACTTTTCACTTGTAAAATCTTAAACTGTTTCTCGTTTATCACTGCAATTTTCACTTCTTTCTAGATTGAACAATGTTACTATGAGAGCATTACTTTCGTGCTGTTTCGTGATATATATTATAAGAATGTGTTATGTTTACATATACAGTACATGGCGACAATGCTGTACAATGTGCACATCCATTATGAAGAATTAACCTGACTTCTCTGCAATGGGTCGTTTAGGCGTAAGCTATGGTAAGGTATCTACTAATTTTAATCGCAAAATTTGAGCTATAACTATCACCATTAGTTAATGCGTCAATTTCGTAGTGACTTTTCAATATATGCTCATTCGAGATTAGTTCAAATTATGAATCTATGTAGTGTCTAAATGCTAAATATCACCTAGAATCCAGTATTTATCCGATCGAGAATCAGTGTCAAAACTGCAAATCCTAGTCACTGATACCGCTTTCGAGAGATGAAGCATTGTTAACTTTGTGTCAAGGTAGGAGTAGAGATAATATTAACTATTAAAATATACTCCACCAATGACCATTGTACTTCCACTAGCACAGGGCACGTATCTTACCCTGCACGTCTATTGTTCCGTGCCTGGGTCTGTGGCTGGAGGGAACAAAAGGAATTGGACTTCGACAGTTGGCCGCAAGCGAAGAGTTTTTAGTTGACTGTTGATAAACTTTAGTTTAAGATTTAAGATAAATTTTATTAAACTTTATATTTATCGCTAGTGACTATTTTGTTACAATATACATTTGTTTTGACTCGTTATCGATCCACATGAGATAGTAAGATTATATCTGATTGTATGGCTTAAAGTTTCACATGTTGTATGCTAAGAAAGGCCTAGGAAGCGTTAGACTCATTTTAGAGGGGGAAGTTCTATGGATAGGTTACCCCTGAGTTGTGTTTCATTGTAGTTTATTAGAAACGGCCAGTGAAGATAACAGGACGTCAGACGGTCATAGGGAACTGTGCGTTCTAGGGTCGTACGTTGCTGATAGTTACTTCGAGAAGGCCGGATAGGCAAGAGTAAGGAAGTTGAGCTAGGTATTAGAATTTGGTTCAATATTCTAAACTCAGGGGAGTTGTGATAGACTTGTGCCATTTTACTAAGGATGGATTCTAGGGTTTGATGCCGAAGTCATTAGGTATATTGTATCATAATAGATATTGTCATGGACAAGGCGAGTTGAAGTGTGACATAGTTATATATACGTATACTAAAATCATTTTGACGTTTGATTTGACCAAATTAACAGATTTTAATTAATGTATTTTCTTATGAAGGAAATAAGGACGCTGAATAGGAACTAGTTTGCCTGTATGTTCTTGAGAGAGTATTTAATGACTAGTGTTGCAATTTTCTCTATAACTAAGTACTTCTCACCGTTTTTGTAGTCTGGTATTTAATTAGTAGCAGTTTCGGTTCTGGCATTTTATTTTGTATATTATTAACTTATTTTCAACTCTATTATTAATATTTGATTATTAGATTTAATTCCGTTATTTGTCAAATAAGGATATTTTTAGTTTCTTATATTATTTTCTTGTATTGCGTTTGAGTTAAATAAAATATAATTGAAGTGAACTAAATACACTTCATTTACAATACATTACTTATGTGTCTGTTATGAATAAAACTGTAATTAGAAATTAGAACTGAAAAGTAGTCATCTACTATTAGGCCTATAGATCATCATTTTTAAGCTTAGCGTTTTAGAATTAATGAACCTGGTCTAGTGCAGGGTTCGTCCTTAGAACCCTTCCCTGACACATTGTGTCAGGGAAGGGCTTTAAAGTGTCTAAACTGTGAAGCAGAGTAAAAAGGTATTCAGTACCTTTACTGGACTTACCATTTGGAAGAACATTAGAGAAATCAATCAATAAGAATTTAACGTCCGGTTCCACGCCATAAGGCAATGTCAGGGACGAGAAAGAAAGAGAGAGAGAGACGGTGAGAGAAGAGACGAACGAGAAGGGCAGAGATATAATTAAATCAAAAGATCTACATTTGCGTACTCTCAATGGAGTTTTATCACTGGATTAATATTGGCACCATGCAGAACTGATCTTCTAATCTGCTTCACAGATTCCTGTTACTAATAACGTTATATTTCCACAAAACGTATTTAAAAGCTAAAACTAAAGCAAAGGTTAACGTCAGTTTCCTTACTCGAAAGCGATGTCAGTGACGGGAGAGCCCAGGATTTGAACCCCCCACCTACTGATCCGCAGTCGAGTATCTTAACGACTTCGCCACTGGCTGGAGCCAGTGTCGTATATATCTACCTATATCTACGAGGCTTATATCTACGCTTTCCTACCCACATGCTGCTTTCACACACCATAATTAAATGGCATTGACGAATTAATCCCTTCACAAAAGACTATGCCTAACCCACACCCTAATATAGCATATAGCTTGGGAATATGATAGAAGTAAAGTCTGAGGTGCTTTCCCATAGCCTTCGTTCGTGTTCTCAGCCGCCTCTTGCGACAAGTGCAGTTTAACATAACATAACGTTACAGAGTCAGGAAGCAATTATATGCTTGTTTAAGACTCATCAGACTCTTAACTAATACAAATTAATATTGATAACACCTCATAGTTCAATATAAAATGTCTAATTTCACCTATCTGCACATCGTAAAATACTTAATTGGTCCTACTTTATAAATCAAATCATACAAACTTCATGTCAACATATCAAATTTATACATATGTATCACACTGAACATGCAAAATTTTAGCACCTAATTTACATGTTCTTATGTTTATCACATTTATTTTTAAAAGCATTCACTGATTCTGCTTCCACAACTTCGCTTGGCAAACTATTCCAAGCACTTATAACTCTCTGTCTAAAGAAAAATTTCCTTAAATCTAGTCTACTTCTAAATTTACTAAGTTTATAAATATGTCCCCTTGTGTTTCTGTTGTTTGATAAATTAAACCAAATACTATGATTAACTTTGCTGAAGCCTTTGAGTATCTTAAAAACTTCTATTAAATCTCCATCTTTAATTCTATTAAATTTCTCTCACTTAAAGAAGTTAATCCTACGAATTTTAATCTATTCTCATAACTAAGTTTTTGACAGTCATATACCAGCCTTGTTGCTCTGGCTTGTACCCTTTCTAATTTATCGTTATCTTTCTTAAGATATGGGCACCAAGCCTGAACGCAGTATTCAAGTTTGGGCCGTACAAGAGCCTTATATAGCCTTACCACAATATCTTTATTTCTACATGCAATTGTTCTTTTAGTCATTCTTAATACACAATTAGCACTATTTACAACTTTATTACAATTTTTACTAAATTTAAAAGAGCTATCCACAAAGACTCCTAAATCTCTCTCACTGTTTGTGGATTTTAATTTTATATTGTTCAAAGTATACTCAATTCCTAAATTATTATTCCCTATATGCATAACTCAACATTTCTCAGCATTGAACTCCATTAGCCAATCGCTGGACAAGTTCTGTAATATTTTTATATCATACTTCAAAATCTCAGCATCTCAATGTTGTTTACTATCTTTGCCACTTTAGAATCATCTGCAAATTTACTAAATTTTGATACAATATCTATGTCAATGTCATTGATGTAAACTAAAAATAACAGAGATCCTAAAACAGAGCCCTGTGGCACACCACTCTTCACTGCTGCCCATTCCAAGAACTCGTCCTCGACACACACCCTTTGTTTTCTATTTCTTAACCAATTACCTATCCACTTTAAAAGTTTGCCCGTTATTGCATGTGCTTCCAACTTACTAAGTAATCTTTTATGCAGAACTTTATCAAACGCTTTAGCAAAGTCTAGATAAAAGATATCAATTCCATTTTTATTATCTACTTCCTTTGTAATATATTCTAAAAAATCTAGCAAATTAGTTAAACAAGAACGCCCACTAATAAAACCATGCTGATTATTTCTAATTAAGTTATATTCTTCCAAGAAACTAATTATTTTATGCTTAATAATGCTTTCAAATGTCTAACCGATTATGTTTATTAAGCTAATAGGCCTATAATTTTCTGCTTTATCCCTATTCCCTTGTTATGTATTGGAACTACATTGGCATTCTTAAAATCTTGAGGAACCACCCCTATTTCCATTGACGCCTTTAGTAGGTTTAACAGAGCTGGTGCTAATTCATCTCTTAGCTCCGAAAACAGTTTTCCATGAATCTCATCTGGACCTTGAGTTTTATTGACATTTAGCGAATTTAATTTATTTATAACATCATCAATATCAAACTCAATATTATATAAGGAGCATTCAAAGTTACATTTGAAGATCCTAGTCGGTACTGGCATATTAACTAAATCTTCTTCCACAAATACAGACGAAAAATATTTATTACAATAGTTTGCAGTATCTTCATTATCTTCTATGATATTGTTATATTCATCTCTTAAAGGACCAATCTTTTTAATAACCTTTTTGTTAGCATTAGCATAGGCAAAAAAACTCCTTGCATCATTCTTTATATTACGAGCTAGCTTTTTTCAAACTCTAACTTGGCTTTTCCATTTTCTGCAACCGATTTATTAAGCTTTTTCTTGTATTCGTAGTACAAAGTTTCATCATTGTCACTATTTTTATAATTGTTCCAAGCATCTTTTTTAGCTTTTCTTTTTCTTCTTACCTTTTTAGTAGCCCACTTGCATCTATCTTTATTTTTGGCTTTTAATTTAATGAACTAATCTCGAATCATCCTAAGACCTGTGTTAATATTATTCCATAAGGTCTTTACGTCATAGTTATTATCATTATCACTTAAAACCATAAATAAATTTCTATGCTGTATATTTCTTTTAATTTCTTCATAGTTTACTTTAAAATAATCAAATTTTTGGACTTTCCTACAGATCCAACTGCACTGAATTATAAAGCTAATGGTTAGATGATCACTTGTCTCAAAAGGCTCACCTACAAATACATCCTTTATTATTTCTTCAGAGCACAAAACAAAATCAAGGAAATTTTTGCCTCTAGTAGGCCAATTACAATACTGTTCTAAAAAATGATTATTTATACATTCTATAAATAAGTGAGATTCATCTATGTTTTCTCTAATTCCCCAGTCCTATTCAGGATAGTTAAAATCACCCATTACTACAACCTTCTTATCATACAGTTTATCAAACACACTAAACATAGCCTCATCATTAGTTTTGGAACTATCTTGGGCTCTATATATAACACCAATAATAAGATTAATGTTCTTACACTTGATATTACACCAAACACTTTCTTTCAAGTTTGAAACACATAAATCGTTAACTTGACTTGGGTTCAATTCATTTTTTACATACAGCAAAACACCCCCACCTCGTTTCTTGACTAAATCATTTCGATTACATCTAAATACACACTATCCACTAAAACTAACTTCACTATCACTAATGTCATCAGACAACGATGACTCACTGATTCCCAAATATCTATATTTTCATCTTTAATCAACAACTCTAGTTGTGACATTTTATTTACAATACTTCTGGAATTGAATTATACACTTTTAAAGTTATTTTTAACATCTAAATTACTATAACAATTTCTAGTTTTATCAGCCACAGCTGATACAACAACTACATAACCTACTTTTCGCACCCCTTCTGTGTACATTATTCTAAAAAATTCACAAGGTGCTTGAAAACTTTCTCACCGACAAACTTTCTTCGCTTTAAATTTAGATAGATACCACCAGCATCAGTCATACTGCGCTGTAGCTCTAAACTCAAGAAAGCAAAGCCTCTAGCTTGGCATATCTCTCTCAGTCTCATATTTACCAATGACCTCTTACGCTCTAATCTTTCCGTCAAATCAAACCTCTTCGCTATCCCTAAAACTGTTACACTTTTACTTTTTGCTTTCTTGGCATTGTTTAGCAGTATGCCATATTTATTTAGAATACTGCTACAATCCTCTTCAATTAAGTTATGATCAGGACGTCGTTCGGCAATTCCATCGTCATCGTCTATTACATGAAGTTTAAGATTGGTTTATTCTTTAGTGTCCCGGACACAACATCGGGAGAGTTCAAAAGGAGTTATTTAAAATATGCTGGTATGGGAGCGGCGGGGGGGATGGCAATTGGCTGAGCCGCGGAGTGTAACAGCGGTGGTAGTAGAGCGAGGCTGAAGAAATCAGTTATATTGTTCGCCAAGCCTCGGAGGTAACGTTTAGAGAGCGAGAACGGGTCGATAGAATTACAGTGTGAGGAACTGAACTGCGTACTCCTCGAGGATCAATTAGGAGAGATTATCATCTGGACCCGAGCGCTCTCTCAAATAACTCTAATGTCTCTCATCCAGACCCCGCGCCTCCAGCAGATTTATTGTCCACAGCAACCAAATAAAAATGATTTACACAGCTCCTCTGTAACACAGCCAGTGAACATCGACTAGCTCTCGCTAGCGATCTCACTAATTATGACTGCATGAATGTTACCAGTGCTTCCTACTACCAATGATGTCATTCAATCTCCCATAAGCTCTCTGCCTAATAATATTTCATCCTGTTCATTCCAAGGTAAACTCAAAACTCATTTATTTCGTCCTTTGTAAAAGTAGTTTTAAGTACAGCATTGCAGAGTGTTCTGGTAATGTTTAGAACTGCCAGCCGGGTAATTTTCTATTTGAGATATCCCAGATATAGCATATAGGGGTACAGGACATCTAGAAATTGGCACCAACCGTTTAAACGTAGTTAACTTTCTGTAATTTTTGACTAAAAAGACCCCTAAACATTTTGAAATGTTTAACTAAAAAAGTAGTTAAACTTAAGTTTTAACTCTTATTTGAATCCCTTTTTTTAATAGAAGTAAATAAATATACTTTAGTCCGTAGACGTCTACGATTTAATAATACTATTAGGCCCTAATCATAAATTATAATTTTCACAAAAATTAGTCAGTTGACTTTTCTTGCACTGAATGTTACCCTTTCAATATAATCAATTACTTTCCATAGACATAATTGAAATTATTTAACATTCTATAATTCCCACAAAATATTAATATTGAGCAACTTGATAACGGTGTGTGGACACCATAAAGTGGGTAGGAATAGCTCAAAGAAGTGAACATTTCGTTACAATAATCAATAGCTATAGTTAACGATCCTGGCATCCGAAAATTTGCGAGACTTCGTGTGAGGTGGCCGACAAAAGAGGCTAGCTGTGCCCGAGTCATGACATAGGGTCAGTCAGTGGTTAAAGTGGGGGGATGCAGGGGAGTTGTGTTCCCCTAGCTCTCATTTTGTCTGAGGTGCGTTCCCCTACTAGGGGACCATATTAAATATTGGGAAACCTTTAAATTCATTACAAGGTGGGGGCCCGAAAAATTGTGAATTTTGTTTTACCCTAGCTCTCAATTCCCACTTTAATCATACATTCGTGTAGCCTGTAGGCTACTTTTATAAGAAAGCACAGAATTGTAGCAGGCAAATATCCACTGCATTATTTTTATGTCTAGGTTAGTCTTCCATAGCTATAGTTCCAAACTGAGCACTATAGTTTACAAATAATAAGTTCTAGGCTTAATTCAACTCGCCTGCTAACTTATCGCTAGCTAATATAATGAAAGCTGATGCAATAGTAGTCTATACAAATAATACAGAAAAATTGAAAAATATTAAGTAATTCACAATTTGAATTTAGAAAATGATTTGGTACAAGAGAAGCTAAAGGATTAATGTGAATTATATGTGAACGCAGTTTAGAGCGGGGAAATGAGGTTTATATGTTTTGTAGATTTTGAGAAAGCTTTTGACAGGGTGAACTGAGTGAAGATGTTACGAATTTTGAGAGAAATTGGAGTGGACTGGAGAGATAAATTAATTTAGAATCTGTACATTAACCAAAAGGCAATTATTAAAGCTAAACAGGAGTTATCGAAAGAAGGAGGAATAGTGCACGCGGTAACAAAAGGCAGTATAGCATCTCACCACTTCTCTTTAGTATTTATGCGTAGGCACTGACAATGGAAATATTGAAAACGGAATAAAAATTTGAAGTAAACTTGTGAAGGATGTAAGATTTGTCGATGATCACGGTATGATTGCTATGAGCGAAGTTGGTGTACTGAAAATTGTGAATGGTCTGAACATTACAGCATTAAAGTATTGAATGAAAAATAGTATTAAGAAAACCAAAGTGATTAGAGTGTCAAGAAAAGGAGAAGTCAATATAGAAATAGACGGTATGAAGTTAGAATAGGTAAAGCGCTTCAGTTATTTAGACCGCACATTAACAGAAGAAGAGAAATGCGAAACAGAAATAAAATGCTGAATTGTTAAATCAATCAATCAATCAATAAGAATTTAACGTCCGGTTCCTCGCCATAAGGCAATGTCAAAGACGTCAGCACAATAAAGCACAAGAGGCATTCAGTAAGAGGAAAGAATTACTAACCAAAAGGTTGAAAAAGACCATGAAAATCAAGATTGTTAGGACTTTAGTATGACCGCGCTACTGTACGGTTGTGAAATATGTATGTTAAGAAAGGAGGATATTAGGAAAGTGGAAGCATTCGAAATGTGTCTATGGAGAAGAATGGAGAGATCAAACGGACTGACAAAATTTTAAACAAAGAAGTACTAAATATTAGAGATGGGAATCGAACCGAACCCGAACCGAATCGAACCCTAAAATCTAGAATTTTGACCGAAACCGAACTCGAACCCAGACTCTGACCGAACCCGAACCGAACTCGAACCCAGACTTTGGCCGAACCGAACCCGAACCCAGACTCTGGCCGAACCCGAACCGAACCCAGACTTCGTCCAAACCGAACTGAATCAAACTCTTGTAGTTCCTTTCTTCTTCACCAGCCTGACATTAAATAAAGGTAGTAAGAACAATACAAATATATATTAGTTTTTGCATTTACATGTCTTACAGTATCAAACAGCATATATTCAGGTAAGGCTGGTTCCGACACAAAGTTTAAAATGGTAGCGGTACAAAGGAATGTTAGCGGGAAGCGAGACGGACCTACAGAAGATAATGGATAGTCTGAATGATACGGCATTGAAATATGGAATGAAGATTAACATCAAAGAGACGAAGTGATGAGAGTATTCATAAAAATCTGCAAATGCTTGACTCCATCTAGGTGGATTTGTTCTCGTTAAATTCAAATTATGAATTTTTTCTAATTTTAGTGTGCTACCGTAATATTTTTGCAGCCAGATTTACAAATAATTATATATGACATTCTATATGTGTTAAGACTATCTGGAGCAAATAATTTTACACCATAGCAATGCAATAATTTCATAGCTATTTTTGAAACTTCATAATTGATCTGAGAGTTTCAATTTTGAAACCCTAAGGTAAATCTCACATCGAATGTACGACAAAGGATTGTGACAATAGACTACATAAAAATTATATAAATGAGCATTATACAGCTATTTTAAATGCGTTAAAATGTGCTTAAGATTATACCATTCCTAGTATTCAGACTAATGCTTAAAGCCATTTTGGAACGATTATTTGGACCAAATGAGAGATAAGTCTATTTTCTGGCATTCTTTGTGGGTTGATGCCGGCCGTCCCGGGACTGGTTGGTTGTGTAAACTCAAAACTAGTTCTAGATTGAAATAAAAAATGGCTATCAAGGAAGCCTTGTTTACATTTGAAAATCATTATAATGATGAGTTATTTGAACACTGCTAGTAAAAATACCCAGGAATTTTGGAGAACGTGATAAAAAAATATAATAATATTAATAAAGATGTCTGTATAAATTGGTCCAGCGATAGTTTGCATGTTGCAGATGAGTTTGCAAATTATTTTGAATCGGCATATCGCGTTTCAACTGATGTGTCACCTGCTGTTCATGAATTTAAGAACCTTTGTTCTCATGTTGATAATCAATTACCTGACCCATGTACACCTGATTTGATTACAGTAGAATTAGTAGACCGGTGCATTCGTAAGTTAAAATTGGGTAAAGCTTGTGGTCCTGATGATTTATGTTTTGAAAATTTGTTAAATGCACACCCTTTACTTATAGTTAATATGACTCTACTATTTCGGAGCATGGCATGGCACGGTCACGTTCCTTCCAGTTTCGGTCAGGGTATTGTTGTCCCCTTGTTAAAAGATAGACTGGGTGACGTAAATGACGTTAATAATTATAGGGGTATCACATCGATCCCAGTAGTCTCTAAATTGTTCGAGTTAATATTATTGGAGATTTGTCAACCGTTTTTAGCATCAGACGACCTTCAATTTGGTTTTAAAAAGGGGATGGGATGCTCTAATGCTATACTTGTTTTTAGTCAAGCAGTGAAGTATTTTAATTCGAAAGGGAGCTCAATATTCATGGCAACTTTAGATTTGAAAAAGGCGTATGATAAAATTAATCACTATAAACTCTTGTCATCTTTGGTTAAGCGTGGTATTCCAATGGGGTTATAGTACTGCTACATGATTGGTATAACAAACTCTTCGTTAATGTTAGATGGAGGGGGTGTGTATCTAGGGGGTTTTCAGTGAGAAGTGGTGTACGACAGGGTAGTTCTATTTCTCCTGCGCTATTTAATGTGTTTATGAATAAATCTATTCTTGCTTTAAAAGATAATAATATTGGATGTCAATTTTGTGGTCAGTACGTGAGCATTATTATGTATGTTGATGATTTACTTTTAATCTCGGCTTGCGTTGCTGGTCTTCAAGAAATGTTAAATACCAGCTACTCAGTTAGTGTAAACACCATGTTAGAATTTAATTACAACAAGTCAAGCTGTGCTGTCATAGGATCATAACATAACGGCAAACTGGGTTAGGAAGCACAGATGCTTGTTTAAGACCCATATCCTCCTTTCTCTCCACGGTTATTAGTAATCGTTGCCTTTCGATGGCGCATCAATCGCAGCTGGCGCGGATTCAAGAATAACCTTCCATCACCCTGGGATTTTTTCCTTCCTAAGCTTTTAGCAACACTCGTCTTCCAAGGTGGTCACCCATAAAGTACTAAAGGAGGTCGATGCAGCTTAACTTCGATATTTGACGCGCAACTAAACCAAATGCGCTAATCCCGCCGTCAAGAATCAAATGTAATTCTTTTAATTTTAAATGTTATGTAAGCGATTTATTGATAGAATTATGTAACCAGGTTAGCTAAGTAAGGTTGGTTATGTAAAGTTAAAAAAGTTAAAGTATAGATTTTAATTCTTAATTTTAAAAAAATTAAAATGCATTCAAATTCATAAATATAATAACGTAAGCTATGAACGGTAGTAACGGTACTATTACATTGCCACTTATTAATGCACTGTAATATAATTATGAAATGCGTTGTATTGAAATAGATTGGAAATCATGAAGAAAACACATGAAGAAATAAATAATAGTTATTGTTATTGTAGCCAAAAAAGATGCATAATTGCAAATATATTTCTTCATAAGAAAAGCAAAATTTAATACATTTTTGCAGAATCGTTGAAGTTGAAACATGACGCTTAACAAGTATTTAGCACCAGTCATTTTTCAATCAACATTTTTATGTTACAAAAATTAAATCTGAAATATCAAAACCCTGGACCCTGATGGTCCGCTAGGGTAGCTTATATAAGTTTCCAAAATTCCCTGCTACTCTAGTCGAATTTGCGAAAATTCACCCCCAACTGCCTCTAGACGACGGAACTAACCCCTTAACATGTGCCCCCTTGCTATTCTTTAGCCCCCCCCCTATCAGCCATACCCACGCTACAGGACTGTATCCGTAAAATTTTAGCTGAAGGAGCAGAATTTTCATTTGGTGGACAGCTGCCACCGCTTCCCCCATAATTACTTCCTGCTTTTGCCTTATCAGAAATGTGTTTAGCAACTACTAATTAAGAATTACCTAACAAATTCTGAATCGATGATTATAGATTTTAGTGAAAGAGAAGACCTTCGATGCCTACTAGCATCGCTGTTAACATTACTGGTTAATAATTAACTATAATTATTGTATGAATAGATTAAAATTATTGTTAAGCACTTGATTCTAAAAAATGAATGATGTAAGAAGTTACAACTTACTCACTTGACACTGAAAGTAGGGCCGAGAAGAAGCCCACATATTAGTATTTTCCTGCAACACAACCATACGAATAAATCATATTTGTATCATAAAATTAAGTAAACTTTGTTCCATGCATATTATCAACATTTTAATTAAATGCCATGGACCTGCCATTGGCAGGATAAAACCGCCAAATTAAGGCTATATATAACAACAATTTGACTGCTGTAATTATTCAATGCCTATTGAAATTTAGATTAAGGAATTAATAAACAATAACAAGCAATTGAAAATGCGGGAAATATATAAGTTACGTTTATGATTTATGCCTACGAATTGATTGAAACATGAGGATAAATTTAATTTTCAGACTATGTAATTTATGACTGAATAATTTGGCCTATTTAGGTTAATATATTGTAACACCCAAAGGGAAAATCTATGCGGAGACTAATAATGTATAATAAACTGTATAAGAAATGAAACAATACCACTATTTCAAGCATGCATTAAAAATAATAATAATTGCAACAGACTATGTTTGTAATTTAAAATTAATCATAGAGCATTCAAAAATGAAGCAAATTTAAAATATAGAAATATAACATTTAGTTATTAATGAATAAATTCACAGTTCATATATGAATATATTCATTGAATTTTCAAAATAGATATTTAAAAATGATGAAATTGCTGACGAATTTTATAAATGAAAACTGTTATAGAAAGGATCAGGACAACAAATGCAGGGTTACCTATTGGAGATCTAGTCTACGCCCAAATTCAATCACGTAATATTAACAAAGCGAACACATCATGATAATCTTCTTCTTTCCTTAAATGCCTGTTTAACTAGGGTCTTGATACGAATAGACCTTTTGAATATTTTCAATTCCTTTAAATTTGGAAGCACTTTGTATAGCATAGGCGCTCAACAACCGATTGCCGTTTCAGCCGTTGGTTTGGATCTTGCTTTTCATTTCGCCTTCTACGACACGTGCATATGTACATGATTGGTCTATTCTTAAAGCAACCCGGACACAACACGGGAAAGGACAAGTGACATATAAAACAAAATATGCTATGAGATTTACTTTATTGGAAGAACAAGTTCAAAATATGGAATAATAGATACAATAGACAATAAATGTGCAGACGTGAAATTGATTATGTAGGCCTATTGAAAAATTAATTTGATAATTTCATCTAATTGCTAAATTCTACAATATATTTGATAACAACTTTGCGTCAGAAGCAGCTTTGTCATGCGCACAGCGAAAAAATTAAAGCAAAACAAATAACGGCCTAGATATATGTAATATGTACCTCTTCGTTACATGATTTTTTTTATAATACAACAACATAGGACTACAAATAACAATATAGACCTACATACAAAAATGGTATAGATCTGATTATAAACTGTGTTTTTTATAACTGATACCCCACATTATTTTTACAATAAGGACGTAAGGAGTTAACCGATGTTCTTAAAATTCACCTAACTTAACCAGCAGCCAATGCTAACAAATATAGAGAAATTTAGTTTTAATATATTTTACAACTTCAAAGCCTAGTTTTGCAAATAGGAGTGGGGTCAAATAAGAAATTTACAGTACAGGATTACGGGCATGTTACATGTAGCGTAAAATTATCTCTACAAAAATAATAGCGTACATGTAACATAAAATTTATGCTAATGCTGTTTTGAATAGCAATTAGGCCTACTTCTTTTCAGAACGCCGTAAAATACGTGCCGATATGTTATCAATTGCCAAAGTTATTGAACTTTCAATGCATGCATTGCATGAGGAGAATTAACAATAGCTGCGCTCTCTTCGTCTCACGGCAGCAGCTCTCGCCTAGCACATGTAGGCTTAATGACCTAAGGCATGCATTAAAATTCAATAACGTTGTCAATTAAGAACATATCAGCTCGTATTTTACGTCGTTTTGCAAAGAAATAATTGCTCTTCAAAATGGCATTAGCAGAAATTTAATGGGACGTGTACACTATTATTTTTGTAGAGATAATTTTACTCCGCATGTAACATGCCCGTAATCCAGTAGCCTACTGGAAATTTCATATCTTACCCCACTCCTATTCACAAAACCATAAATATCATGTTTTAAAAGACATCCAATCTAAATTTCTCTGAATTTGGTAAATTGGTTGGTGTTTAAGTATGATAAATTTCAAAAGCATCGTTCAACTACTTACCACTTTTAAGTAAAATTAATGAGTGGTATCAGTTATAAAAAGCAAGGTGAATATGTGGACAAATTATCAAATAACGTAATTATTTATAGCAGCTTAGTCAAGAAATGACTAAAGAACAAAATAAATATTTTGGGCCTAAATGAACAAATTGAGCAAAATATACTAAAATCAATTTTCAAAAACCAAGCATAGGCCTATATTAAATCTAGATTTTAATAATAACACGCAGACTATATAGCAATAAATTAAAAATAATTAATATAAAGCAAAATATGCGGATATAAATAATATACGGAATAAACTCCAACAGAAGTGGGACTGGCAGAGATTTTTCAGGTATTTTTCACTATAAAACAGACATTTCGAAGTGCACAGAAGAAAGTGCAGATAGAATATGTGCACCATTTCAATTTCACACAAAATGAACACTATCCATCTACAATCTGGTGCATTTGCACATTAATATCTCCACAATTGGCCGAATAATCTCTCCAATAAAAGTGGGACTGGCAGAGATTTTCAGGTATTTTTCACTGCAAAACACATTTCGAAGTGCACAGAAAAAAGTGCAGATAGAATATGTGCACCATTTCAATTGCACACACAATGAACGCTATCCATCTACAATCTGGTGCAATTGCACAGTAATATCTCCTTAATTGGACGAATAATCTTCAATAAAAGTGGGACTGGTAGAGATGTCTTGAACATTATGTCACTGTTTTGCACATGAAATTCATGAAACCGATACAGTTTAATTTTTACATAGTTTAACAATGGCCGCGATTAGCAAAAAATGGAATTAACAATAATTATCACGGTAAAAGGTATTTTCTCAGTTCTGCGAGCCGGTGGGGCATCAATTAGCAGGGGGCCCGACCCCCTGGTCACCTCCCCGACGCTACGGGGCAGCACGGAAATCATATGAAATTTGAATTGATTTTCCACTTTTACCTTAGGTCCTATCTACTATCATAACAAACTGCCACCATTCCATTTTAATCTTCCACCCCCTCATTATAAGCTGCGACCCCATCATTTTAATAAGGCATCCCTTGAACAAATTTCTTTAAGCGCCACTGGCAGAAATACATCATGATTGTGCATGTATATCAGGCTGGCTGGAGCAAGTGACGATGTTAGTAAGATATTAGACCGCAAATCAGTATGTGCACGGCTCAAATCCTGTGTTCACCAGTCACTGACATAGCATTCGATTGAGGAAACTAGCGTTAACTTAATTTTTTATATTAGCTTTACTACGTTTGAAATCTTTTATTTATGCATAGTGGAGATAATTTTATTGATAATTAGGTCATATCTTTATCATTTCAGCTATTGCAATGTGATACTGCTATTATTGCCATGAAAAGTTTTAAAGTAAAGGCCTATAAGTCTCTATAAATATTCTTCCACGCTAATTGTACTCCATGCTGTATGAATTATGTTTGCTTTCTAGGCTTGCAGTCGCCACACACGGTCAGTTTTGCCATCAGACGTCTCTGTTCAGATATCTGTTCGGATAAATCTGAATAGATAAATTTGATCGTGTGTGGGCTGTGTCAAATTTATCTGAACAGATATCTGTTCAGATAAATTAGATCCTGCATAGTCACTTTTAAGTTTGAGAGAGAAGTATTGGTTGTGATTATTAAAAATGTTACCTTGTTCAATAATAATTGTTTTAAATAAGATTAACGATTGCTTACATCTTCACAGATTCGTTTGGATGAAGTAAACGTAGAAGCAATTCTTTGTCCACACTGACGAGAGGCGCTTTGAATGCTCAGTCTGTGATAGGAAGTTCTCGGCTGGTCAGAATTATGATCGTCATTGGCGGTCGGTTCATTGCGGTGAAAAACCTTACTCCTGTGATACGTGGCAGTTTACATGTTCTCGTAAAGATCATCTAGTGAACCACAAGAAGAGCAAGCATGAGGGGGTGCGAGCCTATCCCTGTGCTGAGTGTGGCAGAGCTTTCAGTTCAGCGTCCAACGTCAAGAAACACATGTCTGTCCACAGAGTACCAAGTTGATGTGGTTTATCGGTTTAGCTGTATATTCTCTCCGTAATCTTTCTGCTCATTTGTTTTGGAAGAGGCCACGGAAGATGAAATCCCTTCGAGTATCTCATTGTATTACTAATGCGCGCTTGTATGCTACTGGAAGCTGTGCGTGATTAAAATTATAAAACGATTTCAATACTTAAACCAATTGCTAGCAGTGTGCAGTTAACAATGAAGTCCCGTAAATTGATTGTCGTTATACACAATACCATAGGCTAACAGTATTAACTGCATAGCAGTTTTATCAATATGAGGTTGGAATATATGATCAAAAAATACAAGCAGTCCATTTTGATTTAAATTATTTTTATAGACATTCTGTAGGTTATATTAATGTTTAATGAAAAACGTCGACGTATAAACTGTGTGGCTGCACCTGTGAAAGGATATTACGTTTCTAAATGCAGATCTGTATGTGAAGAGTTAAAATCTTGGACTTGCCCATCACGAGTGCTGGGTAAGATGCATTTTTAAAGTATCTAAGATACTGATACCCAATTGAAAATATATGTAGATACATATAAAAGATACTAATCTAATCTGTGTAGATACGAGATACATTGCAAAAGTACATATATACAAGGATACATATCTTATCTCTACTTTCTCTATGGAGATATTAAAAATTATGCTTTGAACTGTTAGGGTTTGATTTAATTATGTTATGGAGTTGTTTAATGCATTGTTACCATATATTTCTTTGCATGTATTTATGCATGTACATTATGTTACCACGAGCCATATAAATGCATTTCACTGGCACCATGAACTTGATAGGGTTTCTCTGGAATTTGTTTTGAAATTCTTTGATATCTGTAGTGGGCAAAACGAAACAATTAGTCTTTGATATCTAGGAACACAAAGATAAAGAAAGACACAAAGATAAAGATAGTGAAAACTTTGGTTTGGATCACACTATTGTATGGATGTGAGATACCTTAAGGAAGGAAGATATTAGGAAACTGGAGGCGTTGGTAATGTGGATTTGGAGAAGAATGAAGAGGATTAGCTGGACTCAAAAGGTTACAAATTAGGAAGTTCTGGAGAGAGTTGGCACAGATAGACAGTTGATAAATGTATTAAGAAATAAGAAGAAGAGTTGGATATGACACATTCTAAGGGGGAAGGTCTATTAAAAGAGGTCATAGAAGGTAGAATGGAAGGGAAAAGAGGCAGGGGCAGGCCGAGATTAGGTATGTTAGATGATTTAAAGACCCACTCATATGTGGAAATGAAGAGGAAGGTGGAAGACAGAGAAGAGTGGAGGCGTTATATACCATGGACCTGCCAGTAGGCAGTGCACTAAGAAGAGAAGAAGAATCTAGGAACACATACTAGATCCCTCTCTTAGCGCTCTGCCTATTGGTAGGTCCGTGGCTTATAACTCGTCCACATATTTCCATCTTCTGCTTTTCTCTTTATATCAACATATGAATTAGTTATCAAATCATTCAGCATCCCAAGTCTCGGTCCTCCTCTAACCTTTTTCCTTCCATTCTCTTAAATACCTCTTTCATCCAACCATTCCCTCTCAGTACATGACACGTAGAGTTCTTCTTTTTATTTCTTATAATATCTGTTAATTGTCTATTTATGCCAACCCTATTTAGCACTTCTTTGTTCGTAATTTTGTCAGTCCATTTGATTTTCTCCATTATTCTACATAGCCACAATTCGGATTCTTTCACTTTATAAAATCCTCTTTCTTAACGTCCATATTTCATAACCGTAAAGTATCGTGATCCACACTATAGTCTTTGCAATCTTTATCTTTGTGGCTTTCTTCAAATATCTTGTTAGTAATTCATTACTCCTACTGAAGGCCTTTCTTGCTTGCGCAATTATATATTCTATTCCACCTTTTCCATCTTCTGTTAATGTGCGTCCTAAATATCTGATACTCTTCACCTGTACTAAATTCATATCGTCTATTTCTATATTGACTTCTCCTCCTTTTCTAGACACTGTAATCACTTTTGTTTTCTTTATACTAATTCAGAAGAGCGATCTTTCAATAACGACAGATTGTGTAAACCTGAGAGACATGATGTGAGAAGAGAAATAGCAGAATCAGAAATGCCAAAGCTGGATTTTATCCTGCTTATTAGAATGTCATGGTCTATTGTGTCAAAGGCAGCAGAGAGATCTATTAGAACCAAGGCATAAACCTGTTTATTACTCATGGACAAGCTAAGATCATTATGGATACGAAGAGGAGCGGCTTCAGCAGAATAGAGTATTCTATAGGCAGATTGGTAATGAGAGAGAGAGAGAGAGAGAGAGAGAGAGAGAGAGAGAGAGAGCGAGGGGAAAGAATCAAGGTGCCTGCATAGACGAGTATAAATTACTTTTTCAAGTAGTTTAGAGATAAAGTTAAGATTGGAGATTGGATGGTAACTGAAAGATCATCAATTGGTAGAGAAGGTTTTTTAGCGAAGGAGAGACAACAGCTTGTTGGAAGGAGGCTGGGAAGACTCCTTCGGAGAGTGAGAGGTTGATTAAGTATGATTAAATAGGAGCAACTAAAGCATCGACACAGGACTTCAGTAATCTAGTAGTAATGACATCAAGGCAGCAAGACGAGTCAGTGTAGTGAAGAATATGATTGCGTATTTCTCCCAGTGTGGTTGGTTCAAAACTAGAAAGTAGGGGTGGCTCAGGCATGTTTGCAGAAATGGTGTTTTTGGCGCTAATAGTGTTGGAGCGTAAAGAGCTTCAGAGTTTGGCAATTTTGTCATCGAAAGAGCTGAGAAAAGAAGCAGCAAGAGATGATGGTGAAGTGGTAGAGAGGAGTGACATAGGAATGGTGCGATCAAGCAGAGAATCAAGTAAACTGTCATAAGAAATTATGGGAGCATAATTTCTTATGACAGTTCTGAGTCTGCGAGATTAGATTTTGATAATAGAAACTTTTCTCACAAGTAATCATTTCTTAAAATAATTTTCTCTGTTTGAGGTACTTGCCCTTTTGTCTGGATTTCGCAGTTCAGGAGAATTTTTCAGATCCTTCCTGAATTTTGTTTCGAGTTTGGAACTTTCTGATTTTTGTTAAGGATTTCTTTTATTTATGATAATTTGTTAAAAATAATTATATTTATGGTTTTGTAAAATGATAACTCAGACTATTGATCATTGTCTTGAGTCGACAGTATTTTACATGCGATATATACTTATGACTATTTATGGTCGGATTATGGCAGGAACTCACCAATTGATTCTTGTTAATCAATCTGGATTAGAGAATATTTCGATTGTAGAGTAAAGAAGTTACTATTTGAATAACTGTTATCCCACGCTGTGGATAAAGTTGTTAGAGGTTGTGCAGATTTTTGTTGTCTGTCTGGAACTAGGCTATCAGATAGATATTTTGTTTGAGCGAGTTAAAAAGTTTTGAACACAGAAGAGAGAATCATGTTTTGATAGTTGAAATGGGGATGTTATATGTTTAATGTAGGATATTAGATTAAGTTATATGAAAATTTGAGAGATGTGGTATTTCCGTGCTGCTTGAAACTAAAATTTCGATTCAATATAGCTTCATGATTTTATTATGATTGTATTTAATTTTATCTAGTTGTTTAATATGCATGTTCATTTATTATATTTATTATATTTTATTTTTCATGCCATTTGATTGTATTATATAAAATGACTTTGTAATATAAACTTCGTTAATTTAATTTAAACAGGCTATGTTTGAGTTACTTAACTGACATCCTCTAACCTCTGATATATGTTATTGTAAGAAACTTAGAGCTAAATTTTAGTCGCATTGAACATGTGAACACTTGAAAGATATGGCTGCATCAGTCTGAGTCAAATATGAACATTTCATAACTGGTAGACGATGACGATTTATTGCCTGATTGTTAGAATTTAAAGATCTAATAAATTATTGTTAAATGTTCCAGTATTAAAGGTTTTAGTTAAAGAAACAGCTCTAAAGCAAATTTAAAATGTTACATGAAATTGCGGGTTATTGTGCTAGGATCTATTGAAATTATTGGCCATTAAATTTTGTCTTTAAGTATAGCTGCTATACCGGTTTGGTTTTTATCACTACAACGACAGCAGCAGAATTAGAGTGCTACTGTCGTCCATGACAACACTGAGGACTATGGTACCAAATCCAATCCGATGAGCAGAGTGTGGGGTCCAAAAATGGTGCGAGCCTAAACCCGAAAGTTAAGTTCGAGGAAGGGTACTAGTGACAGTGCTGGAAAAGTACTTTACTTTTACTTTCAAAAATACTTTTACTTTTTACTTTTCGACGTTTCGGCTGTACTTTTACTTTTACTTTTACTTCTCGATCTTGAAATATGAAATACTTTTACTTTTACTTTTACTTTTCAATTGCGAAAAAAATTACTTTTACTTTTACTTTTGTGTTTTCTAAAAAAATACTTTAGTTTAAAAGTACTTTTTCATGGTAGCACTGTTATAGGGTCAAACGAGAGACGTTAAAATTAAATGGTTAAACATTATCTAGTCAAGAAAACGTTTTGAAGTTTAACTTTAAATTTGTTCTAATTCATAAAAGTGTCGATGATTGACAGACCATAATTGAAGCCGCACTTTGATAAACAAGATAAAAGGCGCTAATCTGAAATATAATTACACGGCTATTTTAGAAGGTCAGAGACTCAGAGCGATGCATTCAATCGATAATTAATCATAATAGGCCTGTGCATTTCAACAGTCAACTTTCAAGGAATCATGTACGTGATTCTTGGAAATCTGTTCACTGATACACTAGATCAAAGGCTCTGTCTCGAATGCATTATAATTGCAATTAGCTCGTATACCATTTCAAATTAGTTATTACTTTACTAACTTCAGTAACGTAGTAGTCTGTAATCGGTAGAGTCCAGACTCCAGAGTATTGTCGAACTATAGCTATAACCTATAGACTCTGTTTAGCGACGTATCTAGATGTATAGGCCATAGGTTATATATAAAACTTAATATTTACACTTCAATTATATTGAAAACTAAATAGTCCACAAGTACTTTGTAATAATACGTGAGCAACTAAAGTGTAGAATTTTAGGTCTCTGTTTAAGATATCTAATGTAAACTGTAGTTAGATTTCTTTTATACCGATTAATTCAGTAGTGCGAGCTCTTTATAATGAAGAAGCTGGTCAAGCTAATGTCAACGTCTGTGTTCTCACTCAGAAGCGATGTCAGTTACGGGCCAGCCGAGAATTTGAACCCCGCACATACCGATCCGCGGTGGAATATCTTACCGACATCACCACTGACTCCAGCGAGTACATATAATAGGAGTATCGAGTGTAGACTCAGTGGACTATAGAGTAATAAAGTATTAATAAATTGCAATAGGGTTTAGGCTACAAATAATTTACTTTGTCTTAGAAATATAATGATAGTGTTGGGTTTGGATTAGGCCTGTGTTAAACACCATCTCCTGAAACTTATCTGCTGCTATTATCTTTATTGTTTTATTACTACATTGGTTTACTTTGCGTCAAGTTTATTGAAGTAAACTATAGCTCAGTTGCTCAAATGTGTAATTGATATTTGAATTTGTTCCTATATATCTTTAGAGAAACTGAATTTATTACTCGTTGTTCTTTGTCTACTTGCGAGTTACGGCCATCATGATCTGTTTCGATTATAAATAAAAATTCAATACTAGAGATGTCATGGTTAAACAATTTCGGATTTCCATCATGTATGATTTATTTTTAATGCGCTGTTTGATTATAATTTCACTATAATAATTTCGTTAGATATAATTACAACATCTAGATTAAATACTATATATAGTTTTATAGTAAATTTGGCCGTAAATACTATATGGAATCAGACTCCGTAAATTTGGCAACCAAGCTGTTGCCTGATAGAAGTAGTAGTGATGAGAGTAGTGACGCAAATTTGGAAGAAACAGGACATGGGCAGTTTTTGTCACTGTATAGCAAATATTGCACTCTCTCTCGTGATGGATTTGCAGAATGTTTGCTTTTGTGGGGGAAGCGGAACAACTGGGGTAACAAAAAAAATCAGCATATTCATCAACAACATGCCAAACTATGATAAGCACATAACTCGCAAACACAATAAAGAGTGGAAAACTTTGGAGAAGGATCAAGCTGAGTTCAAAAGAAAGCAAGCTTCAGCTGGGCATCCGCCTATCGGAAAACCTAAGCAGAATCAACAGAAATTGAATCATTTTTTCGCTAAAGTTACTGTGCAGAAGCATGATAGAAATTCTATCAAGCATAAAACACTTCTAAAGAAGTTGATTAAGTTACTAGCCTTTAAGCAACTGCCTCTAGATCTTGTGGAAGACGTAAACTTTCGTGACTTCGTATTTGAAGCTGATCCAAAGTTCGCAATACCATCACGATCAACCTTTAGAAATACTTTGTTACCTGAGGTGTACTCAAAAATTATAGCTTGGATTAATAAAGAATTCCAGGAAGTAAATAGTGTGAACTGAACTATGGATTTGTGGTCTAACAGTAGAAAATACAGTTTTATTGGTGTAACCGCGCATTATATAAACTCAAATTTCGAGATGAAGAGCTATGTAATTGCTTGTGATCTCTTTGAGGGACGTCATACTGGAGACAGAATTGTAGAAAAATATGAGGAGATCGTTGAGAAGTTTGGTCTGCGTGGCAAGGTTCGCAAAGTAATTGCAGATAATGCAGCAAATATTGTAAAGGCTTTCGACTCATCGCTCCCTTGCTTTTTTAACTCTAAGGTTGAAAGTGAGTTGAACGATTTCACTGGAAGCGATATTTGTGAATCAGAGATAGACTTTGGGAGCCTGCAAAATTTTCTGCCTCAACGAACGAGCTGCTTTGCTCATACGGAGCAATTGTGAATTAAGACGGTTATGGAGAAAAGAGATTTTCAGGAAGAAGCGTTAGGCATCTTGATGGAGCGTGCAAGTGGAATAGTGTCAAGTATCGGATCGTCAACTGCTGCAATGCCTGAGTTAAAGAAACTGAATATTTCATTGAAATCTAGATGCAAAACTCGCTGGAATTCTGAAGCGCAGTCTCTGAAATCATTTCTCATTGACCCAGAAGCCGTCAATTCAGCGCTGAGGACGATGAAATCAAAGCACGCACCTCTCAGTGCCATTGATATATCTCGTTTGAGGGAAATGGTTGAGCTGCTTCAACCATTCTCTGATGCAATTGAACTGGCCGAAGGACAACACGATGTAACAGTTAGTTCAATTTGTCCTGCCATCGCCGGTCTTCGTAGACAACTTCAGGCAACTCTGGCTGGTGCTAATGTGCGTCACACAAAGTTGATGGCAGAACAATTTCTGAAAGAAATAAAAAACGATTGGATATGTACTACAGTGATGATGATTTTCGTGTGGCTACATTGCTGGATCCCAGATACAAGGTTAGAGGTCATTTAGTATGACAAAGCTTAAATATTTAAATAACAACTTACTGCGCTTCCATCTGCAATTAAAATTCTATCAAAATTAAGGCTAATGTCATAACGTCAACTTATAATTCCTTAATAGTTATACTAATTGCAGCTTTGTCATTTGACGATTTGAGGTTTATATAAGCTGATGTGTTTCTTATTTAATCACAGTGTCTTATTTCTAATTCATAAATATTAGCGCGAATTAATTACAGATCTGTCAATTGTCCGCTATACATTTTTGCAGAGTTTAAATTTCATTGCACTGTCATATAATTTCTAATTTTAATAACTTTTTCGTGTATAAGCAATTTCTATGCATTGAATTCTTCAGAGTCGTATGGTACACGTACATTGCTAGAACGCCCGCTTTGGATTGAGAGGTGCGGGTTCAAATCCTAGTTTAGTAAAACGTGCCTATTTTCCTAGATATGCGCCTTTTCGGACACGGGTACACCTGGTGGCTAATAATTTTAAAAACGTTATAATTCAATCACAGATATATTGTAGACTCTGTTCATATATGGCTTTCATTTAATGTTTGATTTGTAATTGCAGCTTTTACGGAGTGAAATGATAGTTAGAGCGTTGAAGATCGTTAGAGCGACATCTCTTTCATTTGCCTGTGCATTTGTCAACGAAATTAATTCATGTGTTTTCATAATAATTTCGAAATTTCACTTATGATATCCACGTAAGCTACTTAAGAGCTAATGGAGCGTTTGAACAAACTTTCTATAATGCGATAATTTGTCATAACATAACTCAATAAATCTCTTAGTATTATACCAATTTATTGTGCAATGCGTATACATTGTAAAATAATAAGTAAAACAATTAAAATGAATATGCTTAATATACAGTGTATATGATGAATAACAATGTTGATACAGGTTGCCAAGTGGATTTCTGAGGAAGATGCGGCTGCGGTTGTCGACCGTCTCGCACAACTACTGGTTAATTTGCTAGATAAAACTGATGCTACTGAGAATGCTACGGAGAGTTCATCTGATGCTGCAAGTAAAGAAGAAGCGTCAGAACCTCGAGTAACGTTTAATAATTCCATTGCTGCAATGATGATGATGACTGGACCACCCCCAGTTAAGAAAAACAAAGGGAGGGCCGGTTCAGGGTTTGGACCGCAACTAACTAACCTTGAATCTGCTAGGGCAGAAAGTGAGCGGTACATCAATGACTATTATGTGGAAGAGGGAGAAACTGTTTTGGATTTTTGGAAGCGCTATCCTGATACTAGAGAGGGCTTCCATTTGAAATCCATAGCGAAGGATTTTTTAGCCATACCTGCTACATCAGCTCCCAGCGAAAGAGTATTTTCAAATTGAATAGCTGGACACCTGGACTCTGATCGCCGAAGATCTATGGGAGCAGGGGTTTTTACAGCACTGTTAATGATAAAGACAAACCCGACCTTATATGATAAACTGCTTTAAACTGGTAACTTGTGTCACTTTGGTGTAAAGTCAAGCATAGAATCTGCAATAAAACTGCTAGTAACTAAAACTACAAAATAGGTAGCTTTATTAAGCACAGATTCGAACTTCTGTAGCACGTGCTGTACGGCAGGTGCGAAAGTGAAACTGTATTAACAAATAGATATTTAACTGATGCGCTTTATTCTATATGTATATGTATATTATATGTAGGCCTACTATTATATAATAGGCTAAATACATTATACTGCGATATGATTTGAGATTTAAAGCACAATTATTAAACGTGATTTCTTTACTAACATATTTCTGATGTTATTAGAAATCTATGCGTTGTTATATTTTATAGAAAAATTGTACTCCATCGTTTACTTTTTGGTCTCAGTTCCTGTGCAATGGTTGAATAGGAGAGGTCAAAGAGAAAAGCCTTAAACCGACTATGAAACTGTTCATACAGAAGGAAAGGATGATCAGGAGAAGATGAGGCGGTGCATAAAGTGGAAGGAAGAGAATTCCATATCTGAGGAGCAGAGTGTTGGAAGGAGCGCTTGAAGAGCTAACTGCGAGAAGGAATGCTAGGTCGCTCGAGAGTAATTAACTTAGAGGACCTAGTGGATGACTGCATGGAGGAAGGCTGTCTCACATGTAATAAGTGGGACATGTAACCTTTTGCCCAGGGTAGTGATCGATAGACTTGTATGTCAGAGAAGGTGCCTTGTAAGCAATGTCTTCTCTGACGTTGAACTAGTGCATGGACTTCAAGAGAGGAGTCACGTTTGAGTGCTTAGAGCGACGGAACACTGCACTTAACTGCAATCTGTCGATCTCACAGATTGGGGCTCCATAGGGCATTCAGAAACAAGGAGCTACAGTAGTCCAGTTTGAATTGCACTAGAGCAGCACCGATAGTAGAATCGGTCTCAAGGGTAAGATATCGTCGTATACGACGCAGATCTCTGATGTGGAAAAAGTAAGCCTGTGAAGTTTTGGTGATGTGATCGTGGAATGTAAGATGCTAGTCAAAGATGACACCGAGGCTCTTGACAGAAGAAACTGGCGTGATGGCTGAGTCAGAAGTGAAAGAGACGGAAGCCTCGTTAAGCTTTGATAGTTGTTGAGGTGTCCCAAATAGCACAAACTCAGTTTTGGATGGACTGAGTACTAAGAAATTAGCATACATCCTACACTACCCTACGTAACACTGCCTTTGTTTATTTCATTGGCTTCATCTGCAAGTAATCAGCGCTATATATGCAAATTAACCATTTAGATATTCAACTTAGTATAATTACTTTGTACTTTAATTTAATTGTCTTACTCAGGCATGCAATATCTTTTGCCAATAAAACACTGGCATTCATATTTTGTGAAACTGAAAATGACTTTCTGAAAAAGAGTTCTTCGATTGCAAAAATTTTCTATTTCAATTTTTTTGACATTTATCTGAAAAAATATGTTCTATTTAAAATTTTCGTCTGTTTAATATGGTAAATAAAACAGTAAGTAGTAAAAAAGAAATGACATTAAATGTCGACCTTTTTCTAGAGCTACTTAATTTTTTTATTTTCCTATTTTTGAACAAATTTAATCTATAATCTATATATATATATATATATATATATATATATATATATATATACTTCTTGAGATATGCCTATATATATATATATATATATATATATATACTTCTTGATATCTATATATATAACTATATATATATATATGAGATATATATATATATATATAATATATATATATATATAATATATATATTATATATATATATATATATATATATATATATATATATTATATATATATATATAATATATATATATATATATATATATATATATATATATATATATATATATATATATAGGCATATCTCAAGGTTAGTGTTATGATTAGGATTTGAGGTATATAACGGACTAGGATCAGGACTATAAATGTAGAAGGTAGGTAAGGCTTATGAATGCTGTTGTTGATGATGTCAAATAGGGTCGTAAACGTAGGTTCGGAACGGAAGGTAATGTTGATAATAATGATGAATTTTCTTATAAAAGTTTATGAAATAACTTTTAGTTTTAAATCAATTATTAATTTCAATTAAATCTTAATCACAGATGCTTATCTTAAGCATGTGTGCTTCCTGACCCAGTGTGCCGTTATGTTATGTTATGTTAAATGAATTAAATTGGATGTCAATAACTTTATACTATAATAAAATATAATTAATTAATTCATATAAAATATTGCACAAATAATATACTAAAACTGAATTTATTGCTTGGTAATATTAGGAAATTTATTTTTGTATAATTAAGATGTTCTTGATAAATTTTTGATACACGCCACTTTTCCGGATGGGGAAGTGACATTTGAAAAAGTGAGCATATAATTGCTCATTTTGCGTAATTAGAAGAAAAATTAAAAGAGACTTCGAGACCTAATTTTGGTCATTAGACTTCTTGGGACTGGGTTTTTGCTGGTCTTGGTCTTAGTCACGGTTTTAAAGGTTCCGTTCTTGGTTTTGCTCTCAAAGGTTCTGGTCTTAGTCTTGGTCTCGAGCAATTGATCTCGGATATTTTTGAGAACACTTCTCATATTTTAACTATATTCAAGAAGTTGTGATGGGAGAATTGGCAGATAGTATCATGTGGTACTATGAGGTGTTTTAAGTTAATGATATTCTTTTGCTGATCGATTGTTGTATAGGCCAACATGAAAATGAAATTAGTTAGCTGTGAGTGTGCATGAGGTACAATATTTTGCTGTTATGTAAGGACATGAAGAAGCTTCAGGGAGAACTGTCTAATCAATCATTACGGTACGCATTGCTGTTTTTCTAGGTCCTGGTCTCGAAGGTCTGGACATGGTCTTGGGCTTCCGGGGTCTGGTCTTAGTGCTGTCCTAAGAGTTTTGTTCTTGACTGCTAGTTGGCATATAAGGGCTCCTGTATCTTTGGACTGATTTTGTGGATTTTTGAATTTGTACCATTTTTGGACCTTCTTTCTGCTCGCTGGCTTGATTTTGTCTCAATAGTGCTCGATTTGTCATTGATGACTGTGGCATTTTAATTGTTATGTTATGTAAGCTATTTTTTATAAAGGCTAGAATCATAATGATTGTCTCTATTGTCACATATACAGTTGTCATATATAGTTGGAGATAAGTTTAATAGGCTGATTCTGAGGATGACGATGATGATTGGAAACATAGGCTGTGGATGTTAGGTACGGGAGCAGCTGCCATTAAAGCCAGAGAGGCCATTGACAATGTGAAAGGCAGGAATAAAACACAGTTGCCATGAGAGATATATTATTTCTCTATATTACACTGCTTTATAATTAAAATCTAAATGAAATGAAGTGACTGTAATTCCATTGCTCGTCAACAGCCTTCGCACCGACCAGGGCTACTAAAACTGGATCACATTGAATTGTCCCTGTGCCTTACCCGAAAGCAACATTATAACCTGAAATATAAAGCTTCGCCTTCTAAACTATCTCCAAGCCTACACTTTTATGTAACTCTGTGTTTCTTAAATATTGCGCTCCTAGTTGAGGCTCTCTTGCCAGGTACCACCAGTCTCTATTCCATACTTCACTTATGGTTTCCAGCCTAACTGGATCTAACAAGCTATGAACTACTTACTCACCTTACTATTTCGACATTCTCCGCACTGCAGTGCAGGAAGCAGTATGGCAAGCTAATATGCTGAAGCATTACCTTAAAAGTAGCCAAATTGCATCTCACTTCAAGATATTAGCCTACTTAACTATGTTGCTTCTTAGAGAAAGTAGCACATACGATTAGCAGTTTGTCAGAAAATACGCAATGTTCTATTAATGGGCACATTACATCAACTTCCAAGAGAATTTTGCAAGCTACACCCATAACTATAATTGCTCATTAAAAATATTTAGTACGAGTTAATGTTATTGTTACATAAGATTTCTAGATCAAATTAATTCGTGCATTCTATTTAAAAATGTCTTGACTATTGTTGTCGATTTTTAGAACTAACTGAATTAGGAACGCATAGATATCATTTCATAGGTTAAATAAATATAATAATGAAGTATAAATGCACAGCCTGTGGATGTAACTGTAAATACAACAAACAGGATGTAGAGAATACTTTTCAGCAGTCAAACAAGAAATCCCAAAGCCTGTGTTTGCAATGGACCTTGGAATGTTCAGCTCAGTCAGTGTCTGCTAGTCATGTTACATGTACAAATAGAAATGATGTTACAGACTTTGAAAGAAAGGATGGAGCTGCTTCTGAAGAATACCTTGTTTCAGACGGGATTCCAAGTTGTAAATTAGACATAATAACAAGCAAATTAACTATGGAAACATTACCTGAGGGTGTTCTATGCCATAAAATGTCTGACAAACTAATCCTGTATAAGTTGAATATATGCGATGGATTAATTTCCGTAGAATTTGGAATAATTCTGTGGAATGATTTTCGAGTCACATGCAGTCGTTACAATGAAGTCTTACCGGTGAATGTCTATGAAGACCTACTCCCATCTGATAACCAGATAACTTGCGTCTCTCAGCTGCTTAATCTCCTGGATATTATCAGTGTTCAGAGACGCGGTGAGTACTAAGTGATTAAGTCAAATAATGCCATAGGTCCTTAACCCATTTGTAGCTGATGTAGTGAAAACTCAAAGCTGACTTTGCATTTTATACAGAAAATTTATTTATCATCGTAAATTAAAGAAGTTTTAGCAAAACGCTTCTTCAGTCAAATATGAAGATAAATGAATAAGATGTCTCACATCTTGTAAGTTGATCTTAGCAGACTAAACTTGTAAACAAACTGTTTATGTTCCCTAATAACATAACATTACGAAGTCAGGAAGCAATTATATGCTAGTTTAATAGTTGGTTTA
The DNA here is from genome assembly GCA_905160935.1 of Enchytraeus crypticus. NCBI lineage: Eukaryota > Metazoa > Annelida > Clitellata > Enchytraeida > Enchytraeidae > Enchytraeus > Enchytraeus crypticus. The sequence continues at coordinate 378,618 of CAJHZI010000370.1, read as the reverse complement.
CATCAGATTTCTATCGCTTCAAATTTCTTTATATCGATGAACTAAAAAGTTAAAATTGCAATCACTTGAAGGCTAAAAATATGTAGTTTCTACATGTTTAGTCCATATATTTTTGTCAGTAAAAATTAGACTGCAAAATTTTCGTTCATTATATTGACATGTGGCATATGGTAATTCCTATTAAATAGCCTCAAATCTGAGTCAGTCATACAGGTGGCTTGACAAAGAATGATCCAAATATTAGATTGGGCTAAAATACTGTTTTGTTGCCAGATAATTTGATGTAAGCGAATTTTTTTTGTATACTCTAGACGACACTAATGTGAGGTCATAAGTACTGTGATATTTATATACTCTAGACGACACTGATGTGAGGTAATAAGTACTTGTGATATTTATATACTCTAGACGACACTAATGTGAGGTAATAAGTACTTGTACTTATTACCTCACATTAGTGAGGTAATAAGTACAAGTACTTAAGTATAAGTACTTGTATAAGTATAAGTACTTGTGATATTTATATACTCTAGACGACACTGATGTGAGGTAATAAGTACTTGTAATATTTATATACTCTAGACGACACTGATGTGAGGCAATAAGTACTTGTGATATTTATATACTCTAGACGACACTGATGTAAGGTAATAAGTACTTGTGATATTTATATACTCTAGATGACACTGATGTAAAGAGGGAAGCAGAATATAAGTTGAGTGACGGAGAGGAGAACTACGGTGAGGAAATTGACCGCTGTGGTAATAAGTGTGAATCAGATGAATCAAGTGAAGATTTCATTGTGCAATCATCTTTAACTGAGTGTAATTTATCAGGAGGGTTTGAAAACGAGTCTAACTCTAAAGGTAATGCTGAAACTCTTAGTCAGGGTTAAGCAGCATCTTATTATAAATACTATTATTGCTATATACAGACTGCGTAAAAAAAACTTGACCCCCTGCAGAAAATTTTCTATAACTTTGGTATCTGATGTCTCTTTATCATGCAAATTTTAGCGATAGTACAAGATCCAATTCTACACGTATGCTGAAAAATTCATGGAAATATATGCACCACAATTCGAGTTACAGATCCTTTTGCGCTATGCCCCTACCCCTTATAGGTTCTCCAAGCAGTTTGTCACCGAACACTCCTGATTAGAGCCCTTCATTGATTCTTTGTTTTGGTAGTAGCAATCATGCGAACTGATGCGGCAAAAACTCCTTGTACTTCTTGAGATATCGGACGTGTATTACGACTTGTTCCAGGCTCTCCTTTTGGAGAACCAATTAGTTCCTCAACAGCAGCAATATTAGCAGGAATTCTGGCATTTTTGGACCAGCCACAGCCCGCCTTTCTATCAGTTGCTCTCTCTCTCTGCAATCTTCCGACAAATACTCTTAATAGTTGACAAGGATCATCCTTTCAGCGGATAGGCTTGCTTTATTCTTCTCACCCCGTTGCCTTGCTCATGGAGTATTTGTATCCGCAACTTATAGTGACTTATAGTGATAAACTGCGTAGAGAATCTATAAGAGGTAAGGGCATGGCGCAAATTGATCTGTAACTCGAAATGTGGTGCATATATTTCCATAAATTTTTCAGCGTACATGTAGAATCGGACCATGAATAATCGCTTCAATGTATGTGATAAAGAGACATCAGACACCAAAGTTATAGAAAATTTTATGAAAAAAATCTATAATGGGTTGGGGCATGGCGCAAAAGGATCTCTAACTCAAATGTGGTGCATATATTTCCATCACTTTTTCAGCATATGTGTACAATTGGACCATGAATAATTGCTTAAATTTACATGATAAAGAGACATCAGATACAAAAGTTATAGAAAATGTTCTGTAGGGGGTTAGTTTTTTTTGACGCAGTCTGTATATACCTGTATATTAAAATAATTATATAGTATTTCAGCATTCTCACAGATATCGTCTGTCTTCAAGATATGCCAGCTTGTTCTGTTTCAGTATAATTATGATGTGTGTACTAGAACAGGCAGGTTTTTGTCTCAACAGAGAAACTCGAGGTCCAATGATGTAGCTAGGGTTTGAGGGCCGGCCTCCCCCCCCGTGGATCTTGAAGGGCCCCTAGGAATTTATGATTTTATTTGATTATTTCTTTTTTTTAATTGTGTAATTCCATGTCAACTGGTCCAAATTCTGAACGTCTTCCCAGGTGACCATCTCAGATTTGCCTGAAATTTACACCATGTGAGGAAAATACGTCTCTAGGCAAGAATCACTAATGCTCAGCTCCAGAAAGGCTTTCTGCGGACCTTGTTATCAGCAAACTGATGCACGAGATGATTGTGGTCAAACGATCGTGCTATGCTACTGTCGATGGAGATGATACCGAGATCCAATAGTCTTTCGTCACTTATTGTCGACCTCAGAACATTGTTGATTATCTTCATCCTGCTGAAACTGCATTCTGCACTGGCAACTGTCATCGGTGTTGTCAGAAAGACTTCCAGAGATGTGGCCATGTTTGGATAAATTTCTTGAAACTCCTGTCTGCATATCTCTCTCTCTTAGTGCACTGCCTACTGGCAGGTCCATGGTATATAACGCCTCCACTCTTCTCTGTCTTCCGCTTTCCTTTTCCTTTCCACATATGAGTGGATCATTAAATCATCTAACATACCTAATCTCGGCCTGCCCCTGCCTCTTTTTCATTTCATTCTACCTTCTATGACCTCTTTTAATAGACCTTCCCCCCTTATAATGTGTCCTATCCATCTCTTCTTCCTATTTCTTAATACATTTATCAACTATCTATCTGTGCCAACTCTCTCCAGGACTTCCTCATTTTTAACCTTTTGAGTCCAGCTAATCCTCTCCATTCTTCTCCAAATCCACATTTCCAATGCATCCAGTTTCCTAATATCTTCCTTCCTTAAGGTCCATGTTTCGCATCCATACAATAGCGTGGTCCAAACCAAAGTTTTCACTATCTTTATCTTTGTGTCTTTCTTTAGACTTTTTGTTAATAGTTCTTTTCTACTACCAAAGGCCGCTTTTGTTTGTGCAATCCTACTGCATATTTCCGTCTCACATTTTCCATCATCGGTTATAGTATGACCCAAATATTTGAAACTCCTTACCTGTTCCAATTTCGTACCATTTATTGTGATATTAACTTCCTTTACAATTGGACACTCTCATAACCTTGGTCTTCTTTATATTAATCTTCGTGCCATATCTCAAAGCCGTATCATTCAGCCTATCTATTATCATCTGCAATCCAATCTCGCTGCCCACTACCATTCCTTGGTCATCTGCAAATCGTACATCTTGTATATATAAAATAAAATCGTACGTCTGCATATATGATAAAAAAAATCCTTAGCATGCAGCAATGATTTGTCATACGTGAGAATGAGTGCAAAGAGAGCAAGTTCATTTTTCATTTCGTTCGCCTGGTAGTTTCCCATTTTGATCTGATAATTTTGAGAATGGTTTCGTTCGTAGCTGTTGATGGTTGTTCTTTGTTAGTAATTTGATGCCATAGAGTATTAATACAAGAATATTACCATTGAGAGAGCTGATTTAAACAGGTTGCGATTGATTAAATGGTTGTGTTGACTAAATTGAAGAACTCAAATATGAATTATTTAATTGAATTCTCAGCCAACTTACTGGCCTCTTCATCGCGAGCCTCATAGTCCTATATTTGCTTTTTTGCTTCGTTCACTCGCGGCAGGGACACCGTATGGGACACTCTAACTCACTCAAAACCTGGGACACTCGAACTCATGAACACCCTGCTGCATGCTATTAATGTAATCATGAAAAAATAAGTTTAAAAATCACGATTAATAAGGTTTCACTTGTCATCGAGCTATTTTTATATTCTAAGAGAAGGGGTCAGCTGGTGTTTGAGTGGCTAATGGGCGCCATCCCTCCACATTGATATCGTTATGTTTAAAGTTTAAAATGAATTACCAGTAATATTAACTAATAAAACTCTTACAGAATTAAATGTAGTAACTGCAAGTCGCAACAAACAATAAATCCACAATCATATCATTATGTTTAAAGTTTAAGATGAATTACCAATATCATTAACAAAGAATACTCTTAAAAATAGCACCTGCAAGATGCAACAAACAATAGATCCATAATCATATTATAGTGTTTAAAGTTAGAAATGAATTAAGAGATTTAGTCAATTCTTGAACAAGGTATTATATGTATGCGAAACAAATTTTCAAGGTTTTATGTATTGTTACCAATATTGGTCCAATTTGTGAAGCCATATTAATAAAAAAATTGTTGATGATTTTTTGCAGGTGTCCAAAACCTGTTTTGGCCTAGACGATTTACCCATGTTGTCCAAAACTTGCCAACCCTGATGACGGCACACTCTAATTGTTGCTATTGTTATGATTTAATAGTTTGACAGTGATACCATGCTTTTTGATGAAGTTACAGTGCTACATGAAAGACAGTGTGCAAAGAGACTATTTTTACGTATTTGTGAGATAATGGCTGCAAACATGCATCGTAATGTACGTAACGTATCATGTATGTAAGTTTATCGGCACCAATATGGGGAGGGCCATACTAACACTATGTCAATCGTAATTTAATATTCATTTTACTTTTCCATGTATGTATTTTTATTGCACTGTGAAGCTGGCTTTAAACATGTCTTTACATTGTGCTTGTCTCACTACAGACAGACTGGTAGAGTGTAACTGGATGTTGTCAAGTCTGACGAGAGATTATGAATTGGACGGTGAAACAACAGATGATGACAGCTCTCATACACTTCTCACTGATGTACAACAAAGTAAATCTAATTTTATTTGGTAATCCTAAGGTGTATTGGTCAATAAATGTATCTATAAGTGTATAAGCTAAGTATAAGTGTATGCAGATTGCCTATGTAGCGCTAAATGGACAAATAGATAGTCCAGTAGTTCAGGGTAGTGATGTGCTTAACGACTCATCTGAGAGAGCAGCATATAAACGACTCGCACATCTCAGTGAGCCGACTCTTTTGAGCTGTTCACCTGCATACTGCTCTCAACTGGTTAAGGCACTGGCTACAGTAACTGCACTGGGCCTATGTCTACTGTGTCTAAGGCCTACGTGAATACTATTAGTCTATGATCTAGGTCCTCTAGAAGTCTACAATTCGAGTCAGCAGTGTTGCCAATTGGGCGGGTTTCATACACAATTGGGCAATTTGTGGGCTAGTTGCTTTAAGGGGTTTGGCTATATTTTTTTAGATATCTGGTAACCCTGCAACGAGTGTTATAAACTGACAACACTGAATGAATGTAGTTTATACAAAATACATACGTGGAAGAGATAGAAAAAAATTGATTTAAAAAATCAATTATTACTATTTCTGTCACTGTATTACTCCATGGTCATCAGTCTTAATTACAGGTATGTTTCATCTCTGAAATGCCTTTATATGCACAGAAATGTTTTTTTACTCAAGCTAACTTAATTACAGGCCTACTTGCTAAGTAGCTACATGTTATATAATTACAGATTTACTAAGAGTAAATAATTAATATAGGCCTATTAGTGCACTATTGCAAAAATTATTTGATATAGTACAATGCATACTATCTGTTAGAGATACATCACCAGTTTGGTGGCGGTAGATTTGCATTTAGAAAACAATTTTACGCACTTCTGCTACATGATAGCCGGCTTCTGTGGCTACTGTAGTAGGCCTATATGGGCCTACTAAGTGGCCTAGCTAATAGTGATTTTCAGTGAGTTTTACTACAACAGGGGCAGAGATCTGGTTTCAGGATTGGAAGGCGAACTAAAAAAATCCAACTTGTGCGTCATTATTGGAGGCTACCCTAAATATTATTAGGGGGGGGGGGCGAGGCAATTATAATTATGATGCATATGTAATAATAATAATACAATGCATTATTAAGTAATAATTACATGGTACTATGATCGTAGAACAATAGCCTACAGCTCGATTTCATGCAATGTCATAATGCCCGTGTTTTCGCTTTATAATGCCATACCTGATTAAATACACAAATTTACGATAAAAATTTGACTTAATAAAGTCTTTTTATTTGTGGGTGTATTAGCTCACTACCAAATTATGTGGGGGGTCAAATTTTATAAGATGAATAATTATTGGGGGGCGAAACTATAAGTTTGCCTTCCGCAGAAAGTATTGGGGTGGGGGGGGGCGATGGCCCCTCTGCCCCCTCAGGATCACGGTCACTGTATCACAGCATGCTGCATGTCGATCTATACTGTAATATAAGCTCATATAGCTTTGGTAAACTATATCTCTGAGGAAGTGTTCTTCAACTTTAGAAAATCTTTATACTTTTGCTTTTAGAAAATCATTTGACTTGGTTTTGCATTCGGAAATCATTTGACTTTTGCTTTTTGGATTTGCTTCCACTAAATCATTTGACTTGACTTCTGCTTTTCGTTCGCCTTTTGTTACTTGTAATATTGAACTGAACTAATTTAATAACAACATTACTATGAATTCAATCGTCATTTTTCTATTAATGATAGAACGAACCACGAAACTGAGCTTTAATATTATCATCATCATCCTCCTCCCGTGAATCTCTGTTTTGCTAAGGATGGAATGCGAATAGACTTTCTTTTTCCATTCGTTGTAGAAAATTTTGTAGTAATTTCTGGAACCATAGCGCTCATCAGCCGAATCCCCTTTCTGACGTTGGTTTGTATCTAAGAGCTTTGCTGCCTTTTACAACACAGTCTACTGTTGGTCTATTCTTCAGTAGCTCGGGCACAATACGGGAAAACGGAACTCTAGCAGTAAAATGAAATCACAAAAATATTTAAATGAGACTTAAAAGTTACGGTTTATTTTGTATATGACAGATAATGTATAATAGTAAATGTAAACATGAATTGTAGTGGAATGATTAACTATGTGTATATCTAGGCCTATTACTTTTAATACCACATGTTTAAACCGTTATGCAATTCAGACCAATTTCCGTATAATCTGTCCAGTGAATTTCCAATATTTTGCTCCCAGAGCAGCGCGGCTAGGATTCGAACCCACGAGGGTTCAATTCATCTCAGGATCTGTCATTTAAAATTTCATGACGTTATATATACGCTATCAGTGGCGGATCCAGGGGGGGCCTGGGCCCCCCCCTTAGGTCCACCGAAAAACATTTTAAACTATATTTTCATTGTTTCTATGTCAATTTCGATGTGAAAGTATGTTATTAATGGAGGTGGTTGGGGGGGGGGGGGGCCGGGGGAGGGTAAGACAGGGTATATTTTCATTGTTTCTATGGCAATTTCGATGAGAAAATATGTTAGTAATGGAGGTGGTTAGGGGGGGCCCTAGGGGGTAAGACAGGGTATATTTTCATTATTTCTTTGGCAATTTCGATGTGTAAATATGTTAGTAATGGCAGTGTAAATATGTTAGTAATGGTTAGGGGGGCCCGGGTGGGGGGGGAGGTGGTACGACAGGGAACTCAGTTTCAATAGCTCTATTTTTTTCTAGGATATACTAGGAGCATTGTATAATGGAAGGGGGTCCAAAACAATGTTGACCGTTTCACTAGCTCTCAATTTTCACTTGAACCAATGCATAACCACTGCATTAGAGGAAAAAAGGGTGTAAGTAAAAAATATGAACTCTGTCCCGTAGCAGTGGTGCAAACAGCCTTGGCTGGAAGGGGCTTAAGCCCCCCCACCCCCACCGCCAAAATTAGGTCACTTTTTGCAATTCGTCGAGATCTGCAGTTTCTTCAAAGGTGAAAAAATTAACCTACTTTTCCAAACAAATGTAAGAATTTTAGTTAGGTTTTCCCCTGACGGGTATGAGCGGGGGGGGGGGGGGTAAGGTACGGGGATACACTCAATCTATGAGCCGAACGCAGCAGTAGTGAACAAATTTTGAGCTCCCCCCCACAGAAATTTGTCTGGTTGCGTCACATGTCCCGAAGAAAGCAAAAAAATGTACACTCCCAAAAAAGAATATCGGGCCCCCCCTTAAAAAATTCCTGGATCCGCTCCTGTACGCTATTAAGACATCTGCATGGTAAACGATGCATATTATCACTTCTTTCAAGGCAAGCTTTCAATGTCCATCAATCAATCAGAATTTAACGTCCGGTTCCTCGCCATAAGGCAATGTCAGGGACGTCAATGTCTGCGGTTTAGCAGCTTCAGCTCGTGTATCATCATTAGAGGTCTTAGCTTTCTTGCTTGGCCGCACTGGCTTATCATTTTCTTCTTCAATGAGAAGTATGACAACATCAGCAAGTTGGTCCTTGATGGATCTTAAAACTACTGTATTTTTCCATACATTTGAATCTCATAATTTCTCCTTTATTATTAAGAACTTTACAGACACTTTTCAGAGTCCGACAATTGTGGTCAAAGTAATCCCAAACAGAGTGGACTCTCTTTCTTCCTGACAGCGGCATTATTGGTTCAAAATTTACCAATTTTACTTTAATACATTATATTATTATTACCGATGCTATGTCTGGATTGCTGAAGAGTAGACCAAACGTAGACTGCATGTGTCATAAAATGGGCAACGCACTACGGTCATAACCAATGTCAAAAAGGCATTCGGTTGGTGAGCGCCTAGGCTCTAGAAATTGCTACAAATTTTCTAAAACGAATGGAAAGTAAAGGCCTATTCGTATCTCGACTATAGCTAAAATGGTAGTCAAGATAAGATGAGGATGATGACTTTAATATATTAATAACATATTTTAATTTCTTAAGCACGTCTGCTAAATTCTGATGTAACAAAAAAGGGATATAAAAATAAGCAAAACAGTTTTTCCATTGTTACAATTTCCAAGTGCCATTATGTAGTTCAGAATTGCACTATAAACTTCTTTGAAAAATTTTCTTCATTTCGTTTTTAATCAGTTTTGAAATCTTTTGGCTTTTATAGATCTTTTGCCTTTGGGTTTTACATCCATAAAATCTTTTTGCTTAGCTTTTACTTTTGCTTTTGGAAATCTTTTGACTTTTGCTTCAACTAAACCTTTCGACTTGATGTTAACTTTTTCAAATGTCACTGCTCTGAGGTGGCTTTTCGTTGCATTCCTCAGTTTTTGTTAAGTTTATTTTATAGTCTCAGACTCTACACGGGAATAAAAAACAATATAGTTTTAATTTTCCAAATAGCAAGTTTTTGTTTATGGCTATACTAATTACATGTATGTTTAATCTTACACTTTAGTATAGCTATACATGTATTATTCATATATATGTAGAGTTGTATACTCCAGTTTTAATGCTATTGAGTATGAATTTTGCACAGTAGGCTATGTAAAAATGGAAATTCTACCCTCTCAATAGAGCAGCTAAAGTTTTGTTATGTTAGCTTAAATTATGTAGTAATATGTACTACTATATAATTGTTATATAAGTACAATTTTTACTGTAAATACTATGCTAAAGGTGTATGTCTATGTTGGTTAACTACTCATCATCATCATCTTCTTCCCTTTAATTCCAGTTTAACGGTTAGTTTAGTACTAATCAATTTATTAATACATTATCAACTTTTGCAGTGAAGAAAAGCAGAAGAAATAAGTCACGTAGATCTGCCTCACGTGCAGAGAAGAAATCTCTTGTGTGTCCTCACTGTGATGTTTGTTTCCTCAACAAACTCGAGCTCGAGTTGCACAAGAAATCTGTCCATAATCAAAAGAAATCGTTCATTTGTTCAGAGTGCGGCAAGAAATTCTCGACGCGTCGTAATCGTGACACGCACAGGACAGCCGTTCATTGTGGGGAGAAGCCCTTCCTCTGTGACCTCTGCGCCTTCAAGTGTTCAGATAAGAGCAGTCTGGCGCGTCATCAGAAAACCGTGCATCAGGGAGTCAAGCGTTTTGCGTGCAGCATATGCGAGTACAAGGCTTCTGAAAAGGGTAATCTCAAGAAACATTGCAAGTCCATGCACAGCGACCAGGGTGAGCCCAAGTCATATCCTTGCGCTGACTGCGGTAGTGTCTTCTTTCGCGCAGCTGATCTTAAAAATCACTGCCACGCTTTACACAAAGGTGTCAAACCTTTTTCGTGTACTGAATGCAGCAGCAGGTTCTCTCGACACGACAAACTTTTGATACATATCAAAACTGTACATCGTCAAGAGAAGCCCTATTCGTGCTCTGTGTGCACCAAGTGCTTCTCTTGTATAGCGCTTGTCAAGAGACACGAGGCTGCTGTTCACGATGGTTATAAGCCGCATCACTGTGACCAGTGCGGTAAAAATTTCTCACGTAACGCTCATCTTATTCGGCATAGGAAAACTTGTCACAATTAGATTTTAGTCACTTATTTTTGTACCGCCGCCATTTATATATATATTTTAACAAGTATATTCTGTATATTCTTAAAATTATTTAGTTTTCAGAATATCACTTGAAGCTTACTGGTTTTAGTTACTTCTCCTTTTAAAACTTATTTAACTGCTAGTTCCCGATTTAAAGTTATCAACTCCTTATATCTAATGCGTAATATATTTATTTTATAATCATATGCAATACAATTTAACTGGAAAGTTAATGATAGCCTTTAATGTAATTTAAATAAATTTGACTTAAATTAACTCGTCATGAACACTAAAACCATGCATTTATATATCAGCTTCTTTATTCGTCAACACTTGACAGGAAGAATAGTAACAGAACATCAAATATTATAGATATACAGTATTTGTTTGTGGAAGGTGTCAGAGACTTTAGGGCTGCTTTTATATTATCTGCTTATTATGCTAATCTGATTATCTCTATACTATCTATCGTTTTGCTTTTTATATTATCTGCTAATTTGATTTGAATTGTGTGATATAAAAATATGTAAAGATCATGAGCTTGTATAGTTTATAAAAAAACCAAATGAACTGCACTGCAACAAAATTCTATTGTATTTTGTCAAACAAGATTAAGACTAATGATGGGTAAAAATTAGTTATAAAGTTATTAACTAAAAGTTTATCTGTGTTTTAGTTACATGAAAAGTTTAACTGCATTTCTAATTAAAACTCTGGTAAAATGTTAACGTCAGTTTCCTCACTCGAAAGCGATGTCAATGGCGGGCGAGCCGAGGATTTGAACCCCGCACCTACTGATACCATCTCACGTATCTTACCGACATCGCCACTGGCTCCAGCCAAGTTACTATTACAAGTTATAAAAGCAGGAAACATTAGACATGACTAAACCTTAAAACCTACCGCGATATAACTCAGTTACCATTGTTTACGTAATAGTTCGCTACATAAACAATAGTATTTAAATTAATAATAGTAACGAAACAATATTATAATAGTTTTAATACTATACGTTGTATGCGAAGAAGTGATCGAACGTAGCGATTAATAACTTATTTCACTATTCTTAATTGTCTATTTCATATATTTTCTTACGGATTGTAGGTGAATAAGGAAAAGAAACAAGCATTTGGAGAGTAGATGGAAGGGTGAGGGGACAAACGGAGATAGAGTTATAAGTCAGGGGGAGTTTAGGAAGATATCAAACTTTAAGTGGATCTATAGTAGAAGCGGCTGGGGAGCTGGAAAAGGACATTACTAGTGGGATCCAGGCTGGGTCGGCAAAGTAGAGGGCAGCTAGTGGAGTGCTGTAGTACAGGAGATTACCTAAAGACTGAACGAAAATTCTATATTTCGGTGGTTAGGCCAGTATTGATGTATGATGCCGAGTGCTGGGCACTAGAAAGGGAACCGGAGCAGAGATTTTATGTGACAGAGATGAGATTATTGTGTTTTATATACGGTAAAACTACAAAGAATAGAATGGAAAGTGAATATTATATAATGAATTTGAATGTTGAGGTTATTAGGGGTAGATTGGATCAGTCGAGACGGTATTGGTCGGTCATACAGTGAGAAAGACAGAGAAGGTGTAGTAGAGAGAGTTTGGAGGGATAAGATGGAGGTTAATTTGGGGAGAGATAGACCACAACTAACATAGGATGCTTTGATAAAGAGAGATGATATGGTACGGAGAGAGAGAGAGATATGTTTATTTCAGCATCAACACCAAATCACTGACAAATACAAACAGAAGCAAACATTCAAATGAAATAAAATTAAAAAATTTCCAGAAACACAGTGTGTCAAACAGTCTATAAACACCAGAACAAACGGCCGTCAGGGAAGACGATACACATCTTATCTAGCTGACCACCGTCTATAACTCATTAATGACAAATATAATGCAAAATCAACTGAATAAAAATATATATCAGAATTAATGAACAAACTAAACGAAAGGAAAATAAATTACAAATTTTCTGATTGGAAAGCAGTTAGCGAAGTCACAATTCTATCTGTGCATTTACACAAAAAGAACGAAAATCTAGACATTTACAAGCCATCAAACAATATGCATTTGTAACGTTTGGTGAATTCAGCTAGAGACCTCGAACTGCGGATATCAGGAGGTATTAGTTCCAAGAATTTTTCACATACTTATAGGCATAAGATTAAAAAAATTCTGAGGTTGTTCTAGCACACAAATAATTGGTCTCGGAGAGCCTGGTATTATATACACACGAAATCTGATTATCAATCAAAATACATCTCATGGATTCTGACATAGTCAGATCGGGAAAATTAATACATTTAAAAACAAGTTTACCAGTAACTGGAATAACTGAAAAATTGGTAATACATTATAATTCATATAAAGTTATAACATATAACATATAACAAGTTATAACATATAACATTATGAAATTTATTTTTATTCTGTAAAGTTCTTAGAATACGGTTACATGCAACATGTAAGGGTTGAAGCAACTGTTTGGTTGTATTTGCATAAACTTCAATTCCATATTGAGTCCTTGATTGCACCAATGAAAGGTATAAATTTCTACGACAATTCATAGGAATAAAATCTCTACGGTTGTATAACATACTATTAAAATTGTTAATTTTAAAGATTAATGATTTAATATGATCACCAAAAGTCAAATTTTCATCTAATGTTAAGCCTAAGAATGTGGTAACATATGTTCTATTAATGCAATTATCATCAAGGGATACAGTTAAATTGTTAGATCGAATAACAGCTTCATCGTCTTAGTGGGGTAGAATAAAACATACGAAGACTGAGCAATTTACAGTTAGCTTGTTACTTATAAACTATTTACTTATTTCAGAGCAAGCTAGATTCGCAGAGATAAACAATTCAGCAATAGAATTATGTTTAACAAACAAATTAGAATCATCAGCATACAGTTTAATGGACCCAAATGTACAGGCATTATGAATATCATTTATATAGATTATAAAAAGTAAAGGTCCTAAAATGGAACCTTGAGGAACACCGATACTAAGAGGCAACAAACTAGAAATGCTGTCACCAATTAAGGTGTATTGTTTTCTTCGAGATAAATAAGAACTAAACCAATCATAGGCAGTACCACGTATCCAATAAAAATGCAATTTGTGAAGCAGAATAATATGATCAACAGTATCAAAAGCTTTTGAGAGATCTAAAAATATACCAAGTGTCTTATTTTTATGATTATGTTCAGTAGATAATAAATTAACACTAGAGAAAAGAGCATCAGTGGTAGAATGGCCGGATCAAAAACCAAATTGATTTTCATTAAGGATTTCGAACTTATTTAGAAATGTAGTAATGAGTTTATGCATGATTTTGTCAAATATTTTACTTAAATTATTAAGGCGGGAAATTGGTCTATAATTTTCCACTAAGTCATGTTTACCTTTTTTAGAAACAGAGATGACCTTGGCTAATTTGAAATTCTCAGGAAAGTAGCCTAATTCTAACGATTTATTAACGATAAAGGTAAGTGGGTTAGCAATGTAGTTTGCAGATAATTGTACAATTTTACTGGATATACCGTCATTGCCAGTAGAATACATGTTATTCATGGAATGAATGAAATTTAAGACTTCATTGTTGAAAGTTGGAGTTAGAAAAATAGAGTGTGGTAGAGCCCTGTTAAGAAAACTCTGATATGATACATCATTTCGTGGGATTGCAACTGCTAGCCGTACACTATTTGTATAAAATATTTATTAAATTCTTCCGCAATGTCCTTGTGATTTCTAATAACACCACCACTTGTAGTTAAGTGATCAATAGTCTGATTCTTAGTTATACCACGATAACTGGTAATATTATTCAACGTTCTCCAAATGTTTTTAATTGAATTAAATCTATGTCCAATATATTTTTATAATAATTTTGACGGAAGTTTTTGATATCTTTATCAAGCATTTTTCGGTAATTCAGATAATTAGTTTTATCAAGAGGTAAACTGGATTTTTTGAATGTATGATATAGATTGCTTTTTATTTTAATTCTAGACTTTAATTCTTTAGAGATCAAGGGTTTATCCTTATATATTTTACGAGAACACCGAATTAAAGGAAAGCTCAGCTCAGAGGCAGTAATTAAGGAATTCGTTGGATGAGTAATAGTCTCATCAATATTAATCAAATTACAGATTGGTTGTCCAGTCAGTTTTCGAAAGATGGTCATGGAGGTTGTTTATGTTTTGAGTGCTAAAAATTCTAATGTAAGGGCGATCACAGTAGTTAACTCTTTCAGTTTTAGACACCAGCAGTACAACATTGGCATAGTGATCAGTAATATCGCTTGTAACCGTAAGGGACTTTACACTGGTGCCTTTAGTATAATCCAAACCGAAGTTCGCGAAGACATGGTCAATTATGCTACGCGAGTTATTAATACAATGCGTGGGAATTAACGAGAACGCCATAAAGTTCATATTGGACAGCTCATTAACATAGCGATCAATGAAATTTAACGTACTAAATTTTAACAAATCAATATTCACATCACTACATATAAGACTCTTTTAAAGGTTTGTATATGGAGAGGAACTTGAAAAGTTTATCAATAAAAGCAGTAGCAGATTGACTCGGATGTCTGTAAATCAAATAGAGTCTAATTTTACCATGCATAAGTAATATATCAACGACCAAGAATTCTGCTGTATTATCAAAGAAATTATTATTATTATTGGAAGAATCAATGATGTTAAACGTGATAGAATTATGAATTAATACCGCCACACCCCCAGCTTTTTGTAAAGTCGGGGGGTAATATACAAACTTGTAATTAGGAAATACATCATCAAAAAATCGTAAATTAGTAGACCATATTTCAGAAAGTAATATTACATCAAATTTATTTTTGTATGAATTTAAGAGATATATGAGTTTCATATAATTGATATTTAAACTTCTAATGTTAACATGAAATAACGATAGATTGCAATTTTTATATAGGTCGTTAATAACATCATTAGAAGATTCAGGAGTGTAATAACCAATTGTGGCTTTGGCTATTAAATCATTATTAATTAGACCATTAAGGGTAAGAGGAGTGTAAACAGACGCCATTGATAGAGATATAGAGGAATTACATTATGTCAAAAGGTTAATCAATTCGATTTATAAAGCAGGCTAAACATCATATTTAACGTCATAATGTTTAACGTCATATTTAGTTTTTAAAAGGATTAAACCACCATTCTCTGACTACTGAGTTTTCCGGCCAAATGTCTTCATTAAATAACTTATCTTTGTATTGAAGTTCGCATGAAATCACAAATGCACTGGACTTATACTCACTGCCGCCCTTACCAATACCCGACATTTATATTTACGGAGCAGAGAGGAGTGTAGGTTTAATCATATCCCGATCCTAGTTAAACTGAAATTCAAGGGAAGATGGGTGACTTTAAAACACATATTTCACCAGTCTTCTTCTTTTTAACATATCCGTCAATTACGTCGAATTCGTAGATTCCTTGATATCAATCTGCCACTGTATTATCTAATGCTTTTGTTCATTCTAAGCTTGATTATTGTAACTCGCTGCTGAACGATCTTCCAAAACCTCTCTATTTCGTCTCCAATACTCTTTCTAGAGTCCTCTATAATGGAAAAATATTCAAATGCCAAACTTCTTCTCTTCCTAAGAAACTGCACTGGCTTCCAGTTCTGGAAGAACTGCACTGGCTTCCAGTCTCTGAATGAATAAAATTCAAGATAGTTTCTTTGGCTTTCAAAGGTTTAATTTATGGTAAACCTTTCTATCCATCCGACGTTTTATTAATATATCAACCCTCTCGTAGTCTTCGTTCCTCTAGTAAAAACCTTCTCACTGTATCAAACATTAACTCTGCGTGGGCAGACCTTCTTCATGTATTTTGCTCCGACAATATGGAATTCTTCGTCGATCTTGTAATTGTATTGGTACTTGCCATGGCAAGCTAAAAACCCATCTCTTTCCGCCATAAGTCTAAATTTTGATCTGCTTTCCTGGGATAGTGGACTTGCACTGTTTTTATCTTGCTTTCTCTTGTCGTCTTGGTGTAATCAATCGTCATCGTGTGGTGTTTTGGCGCCTGTTTGTGCAGAGTCTCCAAGAGACGTCCCTGATATTGCCTTATGGCGAGGAACCGGACATTAAATTCTTATTAATTGATTGACATTGATTAGAATGATTAATTTTATTTTTATGAGAATGATTTATAGTGTGAGAACAGAAAATTAATTATGTACATCTCTCACATGCTTGTTGAGAGTACTTCTATGTGAAAAGACTTTACTGCATTGCTGGCAGTGATATGGTCTTAGACCATTGTGTACAGTATCCACATGAATCCTGACATGTGCCAATACCGAGAAGTGTTTACTGCAAACTGGACAAGTATGGGGCTTTTCTTTACGGTGCACAGCTTTGATGTGTGCCTGAAGATTAGATTTTAGTGAGAAGTTGCTGCTACATTCAGTGCAAGAAAATGGTTGAAGACCGCTATGTACTGCAACAATATGTGTCTTGAGAGATGATAATTTACTGAATGCATTGCCACAGTCATAACAAGTGTAAGGTCTTTGTTGATGGTGAACAGATAACAAATGCTGCCTTATATGACACTTCATGGAACTCTTATAGTCACATTGGGGGCATTCAAAGGGCTTCACTCCATCATGGACAAATCTCTTATGCTGTTCAAGATTCCATTTACGCGAGAATTTCTGTTCACATAGATCACATGGAAAAGGTTTCTCTCCACAATGAACTGTTCTCCAGTGGAAGTCACGCTGATCACGTTGTGAGAACTTCTCATTGCAAGCAGTGCATTCAAAACAATTCTCATGATTGTGGACAGAGCGCAAGTGTTTGTCCAGTCCAACCTTCTGTGAGAAGCTAGCATCACACTGAGGACACTTGTGAAGTTTCTCCTTCAAATGGACAACAGAGATATGTCTCTTAAGATGATCGCTGTAGAGAGAGCTATAATCACATCTATCGCATTCAAATCTGCTGCCTCCATGAGCACGCTTCATGTGCTGATTGAGATCTGATTCAACACTGTATGATTTATCACAGATACTACAAGGATGCTCGTTATTACTCTCATGTCTACGCTGCCAGTGTCGCTTTAGACCTTGAGAGTCATAGAAACTTTTGTTACAAATGGAACATATGTTGTGCTGATATGCGTTCTGCAGAGTCATATCTACATCTACAACACAACATAAATAACTAATATTCAGTATATAAATTTAATTATACAGCATGCATACTTCAGTTCTTAATGAATGTAGGATAATTAATATTAGTTTAGTGTCCCTCCCTTTTCTCATGTTATAAAAAAACTGCTCATCTAACTACTACAGAATAAATGTTGCTCTTGCCATTTTATATGATGCCAATTAGGTGACAGATTCAGCTGATATATCCGCAGGTGGAACACCCACATGTTTATTTTCAGCAATACTTTAAGAGGTTGATTAGTTCAAATTAGAAAAAACAACATCATTTATTTCCTGCAATTTTTAAAATAATATTATACTGAACGTATTTGAGGATGCCATCAACTTCGTATGTTTTAAACTGTTTTATTTAAATCTACTTTCATCTGTAAATTTGACCTGATGTGTGTATATATCTCATCCTTGCATGAGGAAATGGACGTAAAACCTTTATTATTGTTATTATTATTATATCATACACTAGAGCAAGACATCATCTAGGGTATGATACTAGTAGGGTTAGTAATTGGGTGACCAAGTCATCCACATAATTTTCTGATACGCAGTAGGCCAATTGGAGGAGCCTAAACCTGACACTCCAAAATAGATCGTTATGGAAAAATTTATTAAAAGATGAAAAAATTACTAAAAACTGATTTGTTCTTAGCGTGATGGAAAAAGATGGCTAATCATACCTTTACAGCTTCAATCAATAATAACAATTCAATCAGTTCAATCAATAACATAATCTAATACAATAAATTACGTAAACCAGTGATGTTAGGCCTTGGCCTTGAGCCGGCCTTAAGGCCACTAAGCCCCGGCCTTGGCCTTAGCCTTGGCCTTGTTGGTTCCGGCCTTGGCCTTGCGAGTTTTGGCCTTGGCCTTGCGAGTTTTGGCCTTGGCCTTGATCAAGGCCAAGGCCAAAATTGCAGGGGCCCATTATTTAAATAATAAGAGTTAAATTTTTGTGGAAGCTGCTACTTATTAGTCTTTTTAATTGGCATGTAAACTCTCCTGCAGCAACTCATTTTAACCATTTTTCTTATTTCCTGCTAATTCCTTTTCAAATTATAAAAAATATTTTTAAAAATAAAATAAAAAATTTATAAAATGTTAAAAAATATTTAGAATGTCTTAATAGAGTAGGGGTAACGTCATGAAGTATTGAAGTTTTAAGTTTTTTTATAGTTTTTTAGACAGATCCTGTGGTGAATTGAAACCTCGTGGGTTCCAATCCCAGCCGCACTGATCTGAGAGTAGACTCATAGAGGTATGAGGGAATCTGTTAATAGTCGTGATAATGACGAATAGATAACAGAAATTTACTGATCTGATCTGTAGATAGACACACATACCGCGCACATCCTCCCATGAGACGTTAACTAGCTTCAATTAACAGGTGTCTTTCTTGGCAGCGACCTTATCACATTTTATGAGTCTGAGTGCAGGCACGGATACACAATTGCCCACCAGCTCTAACGCGAAAAAGTTTTTAAGGGAAAGATTCCGGTAATAATCCATTTTACGTCCGTTAAAGAACTAATTGTTCATGAAAGTAAAAACTTTTATTGCAAAATATTTTTTACAAATCAAGAAAGGAATCCAAAATGAATAGGAATTAGTGCTATTATGTTTTGCGCCCACGCTCCATATACGCTCTCTTGCCCATCCGGTGAAAGTATAGGGTATCTCTGTGCTCAGTTTTAAATGAACAGATAGGCCTATACAGTATACTAGTATTTTCAGCATTCTATATCTCGTCTTAATCTCTAATTCTGCGCTTATGATTCAAAATATAATGAAATATAATGTTTTGGCTGCTTAAAATTTTAATTTCTAGTCCAATTGACGTTAAAGGCCTTGGTCATAGTCTTGGCCTTGGTCATTATGGTCCTGGCCTTGGCCTTGGTCATTATAGTCTTGGCCTTGGCCTTTGCCTTGGAGGTTCTGGCCTTGGCCTTGAGGGTCCTGGCCTTGTTAACATCACTGATGTAAACATAAAAAAACAAAAAATTTAACCTTTTGTAGCAGGGTTATCCATATCAGTTGATTCATTTGAATACGTCATTTCATCATACCCTAGTTTAGAGCCACATCCTTCCAATAATTCAGCAAATTTCGCAGCATGTAATTCATGGCCAGAATCACCGTGTAAAGTATCATTGGGCGCCGAAAAGTATTTTTGTTTAGTACTTTGAGTAGTGAAGTTGTCTTTAGCCAACATTGCGGAGTCATCTAGAGCTAGAATATTGGAGTTGTCAGGAATTTCAGATGACAGTTCACACGAATCAATTTCAGCAGAATGCAATGACATAAGTTTACGAACAGTCACATCAGTTGATGCCTTTGCTCCACGCTTAGCTTTGTTTTCACGTGATGAAATACCCTCACCCAAATTATCCAGTGAAAATCCTGATTCTGTAGTATTGGTCATACCTATTTAACGGAAGCTTAAAACAATTAAATCTGTGAATTATGATATTTCTTTGCTACTCTGTAACGTTTTAGTAGTGATTTGCACTGTACTTTTAAATTAAAAAGAAATGATCAAGTCTAAAGCCAAATTTAACGGTGGTACTATCCCTAAAATGAATATTATTTACAGACGAGCCTCGGCAATGAACCCTGGCACTATTGATACGCAATCAGAAACTTTACTATTCACCAAATTTGTTCAGCTAGTAGCACTAGCTCTTCGTTTAGTAGTAGCATTAGTATTTAGCTAGCAGCATTATCTCATTTATCTCCTGGCTAAATGAGATATTGGCTGGAGCCAATGGTGATGTTGGCAAGATATTTGACTGCGGATCAGTATAGCGGGGTTCATATCCTGTGCTCGCCCATTGACATCGCTTTTTCGAGTGAGGAAACTAAGGTTAACATTAGCTACTTTTTTATTTCTTAAAATCTGTTTTACAGTGATAGTAAAATCAGTTCATACTTCTAAAGCTCCTTCAGTTAGATGCTTTGAAGTCAATTCTTAATGGGCGTTAATAACTAACTCCTATTTAACACTAATGAAAACACATCTTAATTAAACTAAATTTCATTAATACACGCACTAAAAGTTAAACTGAAATCATTCATTTATGCATCTGATTGCACTGTCAATTTTCTTTAGATTAACTTCATACAATTTTAACCAAACCAGAGACAGCTTATTTTATTCTTGATGACTACCATGATAAAACAAAATTTTTTTCTTCATTATTACAATTAGTATATTCTCTTTAAAATCATATAGAAGCCAATAACTGACATTATTACAATTTTATGTAAACCTACTTCACTACTAGCAATCATAACTTGACCATTGGCAAATCGTATCTTTAATAAGTTTACATCCAAATTTTGTTCCTTCTTCAATGTTATCCATTTCTTCCATAATCATAGCCTTTGCATAAATGTTAAATAGAACTCGAGACATTCCACAACCTTGTCTTACTCCCTTTCCTATTCATTCTTCTTTCAATAACTCTAGCTTATGCTTGCGATATTAAGCTTACCTTTCTGTAGCCCAAACATTCCACAGCATTTTGTTTTTATGAATATGAATATTTACTGATCTGGTAAAGTCCTTTGGCCACATACCAGTATTATATATACTGGTATATGGTCAATCTGAGTACTACATCCATGCATAGTTACTATTCACAAGTCTTTGTGGTGAAGTCTTTCTCCTTCTAATACTTATAGAATTCCTGCTGCTTTTCTTCATTTCATATCACTCTATTGAATTAGAGTCGGTTTTGAATGAACTAAACCGCAGAGATCGGTCCTTGGAAGTGGGCGGAATGCCCCTGGAAGGTTGGCTCAATAAGGATTAACTGCTGCTAAATTACGCTAATAACTGTTAGTTTCGCTTTGTTTAAGAACGATTGACCAAAGCTACTCGTTGACTTTACGAGAGGTAACTCTAAATAATATGTATTTGACTCTTTTTGTTCATGTCACAGATTTATTCTATTAATTTGTTTATCTAGGTTATCACAACCTACGCAGTTGAACAATATGCTAGAGGTTTTATTTAACGCTGTTGGTAAACCATACAAACTTGATATAGTAAAATAACCATTTATAATAAGCCACTCGAACTTAAACGCTAACTCAAGGTGAACGTGATGGCAATGAGATAAACTGGCGTTAAACAGTTAGACTACGAAACAAATTACTTTTAATTAGACTGGCTTAGGGCCGGTCTATCCACTTAGACATTTAGAATACCCGACCCCCGATGGTTGGCTGATCTGAGATTTGTTCCTGGCTCCACGTCTTTGATAACTCAACTTTACTAAACCTCTTGCCGTTAAACCCATATGATCGTATATACTTCTTTATTGAAGGTTCATCCTCAACCTTCATCAAAGTCATAGATACTACTTATAAGGTGAGGTTATATACACGTTCAATGTCCAATTGCGGCCTTGTAACAAACGTTCAATGTCCAATTGCGGCCTTGTAACAAACCTTCAAGAATTTACAAAGTGTTCAATGTCTAATCGCGGCCTTGTTACAAACCTTCAAGAATTTACAAAGTGTTCAATGTCTAATCGCGGCCTTAGCCTTGAAGACCCAACCTAGCTCCTCAAGGTTTTACAAAATATTCAATGTATCGTCCCGGTCTTAGCCTTTATAAACTTTATAAATTATAATTTATTACTTAATGATTTTTTAATTGATTATAATTGGATTGCTCTGCTTACAAAAAATACACAAAGAAAAATAATCAACTATATTCATTCTAAGATGCTCTTAAAGTCCACCAGTTATCTCACAATTACAAACATTTTCTCCTTTGTGGTGGGGTGCATTAGCCCCTTCCTGTGCCCCCCTTCACCCCCTACTTTATGCCCGTCACTGTAAAAGTGACTCTCCCCAAACACAAATTGCTTTTCTACCTATGCCCCTGACTGTAGTATGGGTATTGGTGGAGATACTAGATAGTGGAGATACTAGCTAGTGGAATACTAGATTTGCTTGTAAGCTAGGAGGTTCTGTGTGGCCCTAATTCTAAGGCCGAGGGCAGTAGTGAAAAATTTGAGCCCTCTAGAATTTTTTTGGTTGCAACACTGACCAAGTCATGTAGAAGAGAAAAGTATAAGCAAGTCTCATCAGATGGATTAAAGTCTACAAGAGATAAACGTTGTTGATAGCATGATTATTACATTTACACTGCCAGTTCATATGCTAAACCAAACCCAAATTCACAATTGATGGCTATGTGCTTGGAAAAAGTAGCAGACACAGTGGTTTAAGTGCCATGATTGTCAAACCGTACTAAGGCGTGCGGAAGATTGGAACAATGGGTATGGCTTTATTTCTAATTTATGGGCCTTAAGGTGTCTCAAATTGTATGCATTGTCTGCCACCATTGTGCAAATACCTCAGGATATGGGTGAATATTCATATCAGAGGATTCTAAGTTACAGTGGACTATTAGAATCATGTAATTTCATCATATGACACAGAGAAACCTAACCGTTCCAGCTGCTCAATTAATGGTTTGGAGCCTATCGAGTGATCAACTGACACACCCGAACCGAGAAGCAATGGCACAATACTCAAGTGTGCCCATGCAGCTTGAGTGATACTCTGTCCAATGCTATATTGCTTAATGGGTGATGGTACTAATGATCTGAGAAGATGTCGCAGTACAGGAGGAATGTAGTTCCTGTACTCAAAAGATACTAAAGATACTTCTACTGGTGGATAAGAATTCATATCATTTTCTAATTATCTGGTCTCATTTTCAATCAATTTAGCTGCAGCTGTTTTGATTCTTTTGCTCTCATCTGTCATAACATAACATAACATAACATAACATTACAGAGTCAGGAAGCAATTATATGCTTGTTTAAGACTCATCAGGCTCTTAACTAAAACCAATTAATATAAATCAAATCATACAGACTTCATGTCAACATGTGAAATTTATACGTAGCCTATGTATAACACTGAACATGCAAAATTTTGGCATCTAATTTACATGTTCTTATGTTTATCACATTATTTTTAAAAGCATTCACTGATTCTGCTTCCACAACTTCGCTTGGCAAACTATTCCAAGCACTTATAACTCTCTGTCTAAAGAAAAATTTCCTTAAATCTAGTCTACTTCTAAATTTACTAAGTTTATAAATATGTCCCCTTGTGTTTCTGTTGTTTGATAAATTAAACCAAATACTATGGTTAACTTTGCTGAAGCCTTTGAGTATCTTAAAAACTTCTATTAAATCTCCTCTAGTTCTTCTCTCACTTAAAGAGGTTAATCCTACAAATTTTAATCTATTCTCATAACTAAGTTTTTGACAGTCAAATACCAGCCTTGTCTGGCTTGTACCCTTTCTAATTTATCTATATCTTACTTTAAGATATGGGCACCAAGCCTGAACGCAGTATTCAAGTTTGGGCCGTACAAGAGCTTTATATAGCCTTCACCTAGATTCACCTAAATCCCTCTCACTGTTTGCGGATTTTAGTTTAATATTGTTTAATGTATACTCAATTTCTAAATTATTATTCCGCATATGCATAACTCTACATTTCTCAGCATTGAACTCCATTAGCCAATCCCTAGACCAGTTCTGTAACATTTTTATATCATACTTTAAAATCTCAGCATCTTCAATGTTGTTTACTATCTTTGCTACTTTAGAATCATCTGCAAATTTACTAAATTTAGATGCAATGTGTATGTCAATGTCATTGATGTAAACTAAATATAGTAGAGTTCCTAAACAGAGCCCTGTGGCACACCACTCTTCACTGCTGCCCATTCCGAGAACTCGTCCTCGACACACACCCTATGTTTTCTATTGCTTAACCAATTGCCTATCCACTTTAAAAGTTTGCCCGTTATTCCATGTGCTTCCAACTTACTAAGTAATCTTTTATGCAGAACTTTATCAAACGCTTTAAGCAAAGTCTAGATATAAGATATCAATGCTGTTTTTATTATCTACTTCCTTTGTAATATGTTCTAAAAACTCTAGCAAATTAGTTAAACAAGAACGCCCACTAATAAAACCATGCTGACTATTTCTAATTAAGTTATATTCTTTCAAGAATCTAATTATTTTATCCTTAATAATGCTTTCAAATGTCTTACCGATTATACTTGTTAAGCTAATAGGCCTATAATTTTCTTCTTTATCCCTATTTCCCTTTTTATGTATTGGTACAACATTGGCACCTGAAATCTTGAGGAACCATCCCTGTATTCATTGAAGCTTTCAGTAGGTTTAATAGAGCTGGTGCTAATTCATCTCTTAGCTCCGAAATCAGTTTTCCATGAATCTCATCTGGACCTTGACTTTTATTGACATTTAGTGAATTCAACTTATTTATGACATCATCAATATCAAACTCAATATTGTGTAAGGAGTATTCAAAGTTACCTTTGAAGATCCTAGCTGGTACTGGCATATTAAATAAATCTTCTTCCACAAATACAGACGAAAAATATTTATTAAAATAGTTTGCAGTATCTTTATTATCTTCTATAATGTTGTTATATTCATCTCTTAAAGGACCAATCTTTTTAATAACCTTTTTGTTAGCATTAGCATAGGCAAAAAAACTCTTTGCATCATTCTTTATATTGCGAGCTAGCTGTTTTTCAAATTCTAACTTGGCTTTTCTATTTTCTGCAACCGATTTATTAAGCTTTTTCTTGTATTCATAGTACAAAGTTTCATCATTATCACTATTTCTATAATTGTTCCAAGCATCTTTTTTAGCTTTTCTTTTTCTTCTTACCTTTTTAGTAACCCACTTGCATCTATCTTTATTTTTGGCTTTTAATTTAATGAACTAATCTCGAATCATCCTAAGACCTGTGTTAATATTATTCCATAAGGTCTTTATGTCATCGTTATTATCATTATCACTTAAAACCATAAATAAATTTCTATGCTGTATATTTCTTTTAATTTCTTCATAGTTTACTTTAAAATAATCAAATTTTTGGACTTTCTTACAGATCCAACTGCACTGAATTACAAAGTTAATGGTTAGATGATCACTTGTCTGAAAAGGTTCACCTATAAGTATATCGTTAATTATTTCTTCAGAGCACAAAACAAGATCAAGGAAATTTTTGCCTCTAGTAGGCTTATTACAATACTGTTCTAAAAAATTATTATTTATACATTCTATAAATAAGTGAGATTCATCTATGTTTTCTCTATTTCCCCAGTCCAATTCAGGACAGTTAAAATCACCCATTACTACAACCTTCTTATCATACAATTTATCATACACACTGAACAAAGCCTCGTCATTAGTTTTTGAACTATCTGGGTATGCTGTCATATCATCTTTCCTTTCCATGTACCACTTCTCACCAATTAAGTATGAACAAAAATTGCAGAAACAAATCATATTTCTTCGTCCAGATATTTCAGCAAACAGTATGTAATGATCATAGCGCTCAACAAGCTTTCACTTCATATGTTTGCAGAATATTCTCCGCATTGCTATCTGTAGTTAGACCTAGCATTCTCTCAACTACATCTTGTATTCTATATAGCTTAAGTCTTTAAAAATGCTGATTGATAATCTTTATTTAATCTAGATGGGTGTATAGTCCCTGCAACAGCACCTCCTTTAGCCCTACTGCTGACAAATTTCAAATAACAGAGATTGTGATAATATGGCTTATTCTGTCAGTAAATCACAACACATTTCCATAAGTTCCATGACTTCAAATTCCCAGTTATCATTCCTTCTTCAGCATTGCTCTTGAATAGTGCTTCGCAGTTCTATTTCATTGTTGTAAAACTCCTTTTGATCTTTGATCTGATAATTCCGAGCAAAACAACATTTTGCTTTCCAATTAAAAATTCCCATAAATGAAAGAAGTTTTTTCCTTTAGAATTGCTTATTGCATCTAGCTTCAGTTGCTGATTTTTTATTTATCACATTATGGCTTTCTGCAACCGTTGTGCACTACAACTGGCTGATCACAAGATGTTAAATTATGTACGAGTTCATTGGAATTGCTTGAACGAGCACTTTCTAATCGTGTGTCAAACCCCTGAGATGGTATAATAGTCAGATGTTATTAACATCAGTTGCATATAAAACACAAGTAACACATTGATTTTCCGGAAACTGTTTCTCTCGCAAATATTCAGCCATCTCTCAGTAGCTTTAATTAGCTAATTTTTAATCCCTGGATAACTGTAACTAATTTTATTAATACCAACATAATACTCTACGAATTTGTTAATTTAAATTATTAATTAGCTATCGAAATACCGTTTAGAAATTAATTAGAAGTTTTATTACTTATATCCCATTACCCGATTCAAATAACATATTTATAACGTGTAAGCAACAAATAAATTACAATAAATTGTCTAATTTTCCAAGCTTACATCAAAAGTTTACTATATCGCTCAAAATAATCAAATTGGCTTTGTTCTTCTTTAATGTCCATATTCTGTAACAAACTCCGCCATTTTAGAATGGTTATAAATTTTTCCCCGAGGTCCTAGAAACGGAGAACTTTCCATACGAGTAGTCCTTAACGTCCTCTACAACTATAGAACAAAAATTCAGCTTTACACATTAATTAATGTCCCGACTAATCGGTAATCTTATCTACCCGTCTATTTGACGAATCTACACTTCCATAGTTGAATCAAGAACTAGCACCAAGTTTTGAATTTATTTGTAAATAATGAAAATATTAATTTAATTGTCACTTAAAATTAGAAAAATAATAAACTTCTAAACGCATGTTTCAACAATTTACAAAATGAAAATGCCCGTGATATTATTGACAATGGTACTTAATATTAGCATTATTTTGTACAATTTCTGTATTAATTTGTGATTAATTTATCTGTAATTTGTAATGTTAGAATATCTTAATAGGGTAGGGGTAACATCATGAAGTTGTAAATGACAGATCCTGAGGTGAATTGAACTGTCGGGGTTTCGAATCGCAGCTGCGCTGATCTGAGAGTAAAATCTCTGACATTCACTGGACTGATTTTACGGAAAATGGACTAAATTGCCTGTTTAAACATGTGGTATTAAAAGTGATAGATATCGACTTAGTTGATCGTTTCACTGTAATGCGTGTTTACTTTTATGCTGTTTCTGTTGGAATTTCTGTAGTGTAACTTTCTGCGGTTGTCAGACTGAAAAAATGGATAAATATATGATTAATTTTCATTTTCCAGATATCTTAATCTGTTGAACTGCTCAATGGCAGCTATTCCAAGTAATGTAATGTAAAAAACCGATCTTAAGGTGAATTGACATAGGTTGGATTTATGTCCGTGGGATTAGAGAGTAGTCTCGCCGGCAGTCATATACAGAATCGATATAGAGTATATCAATCCTGTCTCTGATCCTGAGATCAATCTGAGTGATCCAGCGATCTATTTCTAAAATTCAGTGTTGTTGTCAAGATGACTGGGTTCATGACAACGACTAAAATCACAAGCCTGTCAATAAAAATTTCAAGTTTTGAAGTCTCTAGACTGTAATCAAGATCTTGAAAAGTAGCCTTGAGTGGTCTCGAGATCAAGACCTTGGTCTCAAGGGCAACAACGCTACTAATGTTCTTTAACTGTCAGCTCAAAAGGTGACTCTTGCTTCAAAAGGAACATTCCATCCATCACCAAGTTGCTCCAATCACATATATTATACCTTCCTCAGCCTACACTAGTAGATAAGTTTTGAGGTGATGTTCCAGAAGCATTCCTCAGTTCTTTTCCTATGGGACAAAGCACCCTAGACAAAACTCCCCAGACATAGACCAGGAAAACCCTCCCCCATGGTTACAAAACCCCATGATAAAAGCCTCACTAGGACAAAAAACCCAGAACAAAACTCCTCCACACAAGGAGAAACAAATGATTAGGACTAATTGATTAAGTTATTTGATTAATTTACTAGAATTATTTATAATTATAATTTTTAAATTAATATATTTTTATTATAATATTATGTAAATTAATATAGATGACTTTTTATTAATTTATATTAATTATAAATTATTATTATATTGTTTGATTGATTGATTATTTTATTTATTAATTGATTAATTAATT
Source organism: Enchytraeus crypticus (assembly GCA_905160935.1). Lineage (NCBI taxonomy): Eukaryota > Metazoa > Annelida > Clitellata > Enchytraeida > Enchytraeidae > Enchytraeus > Enchytraeus crypticus. The sequence continues at coordinate 349,990 of CAJHZI010000370.1, read as the reverse complement.
ATTTACTTTTTAAAAATTAATATTGACTGATTAATTATTAACCTATAACAATTAATACTTAATGAATTTCCATTATTGCCCTGATTTCATTAATAAATTACAGCTAAGTAATACAGTAATTTAGTGTGGACTGCAGGATATCATTTGGATGAGCATAGTAATTGTAGCTTTAAAATTGCAGTTAGCTTTTAAATAATTTTGAATTTGAAATGTGTACAGAGTTTATAAAGAGAATTTTGAGCTATAGTAGATAATCATAATCATGACGTATAAACTATATTTCCTAGATATGTTAAGATGTTACAGTATTTTAAAAGGATGATGTGAAATTGAATCAATACTTGGGTATGAAATGGCTGTGTACTGATAATGCAAGAGAAGAAGTATTTTTACCCTTATGGCTACAGAATCTAGTGAGCTAATGTCTGAAACTAATTTCAAGGTACATATTTTTGAAAAGGAAAAATTCTCGGAACAAAGTGATACTTCTTTGGATGCCTCGAGCAGTGAAATGTCTCAAAATGGAGACTCATTTGACAATGAAGAATTTGCTGAATTACTTAGGCGATGCTACTCTGAGAACAACGTAATGATGCAGCTAGCGGATGGTGAAATAAATTATAAGAAATCTGTTACAGGTTTGATTGACATTAGTTATTAATTTTAACATAGTTGGTTCTCAGTTACTATTTTGATTTAAATAGAGTCTTTGGCCTTAAAATTGCTCAACATGTGTTTCTATTTGAAGTCTTGGCAAATCTTTATCTATGGATGATGGTTTAGAGGAATTGGAGTGAACTGGAGAGATAGAAGATTAACGTCAATCCATAGAAGCTAAACAATGATGAATAGAAAATTAACATGATTATCGTGATACTATGAATATTAACATGAATTTAAAGGCAGTTATCAAAGTCAGCAGGAGTTACCGAAAGAAAGAGAATAGGAACAGTTTTGTAGTAAGACAAGTTTTTTCTCGTTGCCACTTCCATTTACATTTATGCAGAGCAATGATGATGGAAGCAATGAGTAATATTGAAGAAGGAATCATAATTGGAGGTAAACATATGAAAGATGTAAGATTTGGCGATATAAGACGTAAGATTTTCCGATGAGAGGTTGTAGTGTAGAGAGGTTGTAGTATAGAGAGGTTGTAGCGTAGAAAGGTTGTAGTATAGAGAGGTTGTAGTGGAGAGTGGTTGTAGTATAGAGAGGTTGTAGTGTAGAGAGGTTGTAGTGTAGAGAGGTTGTAGTGCAGAGAGGTTGTAGTGTAGAGATGTTGTAGTGTAGAGAGGTTATAGTGTAGAGAGGTTATAGTGTAGAGAGGTTGTAGTCTAGAGAGGTTGTAGTGTACAGAGGTTGTAGTATAGAGAGATTGTAATGTAGAGAGGTTGTAGTATAGAAAGGTTGTTGTGTAGAGAGGTTGTAGCGTAGAGAGGTTGTAGTGGTTGTAGTATAGAGAGGTTGTAGTATAGAGAGGTTGTAGTAGAGAGGTTGCAGTATAGAGAGGTTGTAGTGTAGAGAGGTTTTAGTGTAGAGAGGTTTTAGTGTAGAGAGGTTGTAGTATAGAGAGGTTGTAGTATAGAAAGGTTGTAGTAGAGAGAGGTTGTAGTATAGAGAGGTTGTAGTATAGAGAGGTTGTAGTGTAGAGAGATTGTAGTATAGAGAGGTTGTAGTGTAGAGAGATTGTAGTATAGAGAGGTTGTAGTGTAGAGAGGTTGTAGTATAGAGAAGTTGTAGTATAGAGAGGTTGTAGTGTAGAGAGATTGTAGTGTAGAGAAGTTGTAGTATATTGTAATATAGAGAGGTTGTAGTATAGAGAGGTTGTAGTGTAGAGAGGTTGTAGTGGTTGTAGTATATAGAGGGTTGTAGTATAGAGGGGTTGTAGTATAGAGAGGTTGCAGTATAGAGAGGTTATAGTGTAGAGAGGTTGTAGTGTAGAGAGGTTGTAGTAGAGAGAGGTTGTAGTATAGAGTTTGTAGTATAGAGAGGCTGTAGTGTAGAGAGGTTGTAGCGTAGAGAGGTTGTATTATAGAGAGGTTGTAGTATAGAGAGGTTGTAGTGTAGAGAGGTTGTAGTGTAGAGAGTTTGTAGTATAGAGATGTTGTAGCGTAGAGAGGTTGTAGCGTAGAAAGGTTGTAGTGTAGAGAGGTTGTGGTGTAGAGAGGTTGTAGTGTAGAGAGTTTGTAGTATAGGGAGGTTGTAGTGTGGAGAGGTTGGTTGTTGGGTATGGCTCTTCTGATGTCTGAGAGAACAACAACTCACTAATCTCACTAAGATCTTGATAGTCCATGAAGAGTGGTGATAGAAATAGTTAAATTTATTTGGTTACAAATGTGCCTTAAACGCCATTTAACTTTCAACCCCCATCTTTAAATGAAATTGTCAACTCCATATCTTTTTCAAGCCTGCTGCCTAAAATTTGTTAATCTCCTGCCCTCTAATTTTGTCTGGGAATAATGTCGGAACTAATTAATTCCATTTTGGTGAATTGTATGCATGGTTGTGATCAGGCTTAAGCTTTTCTTCACTGTCAAAGTTGTAGCATGTCATAATAGTCGTTCCCTGCGGCGTTGATTGTTTTCATTGTTTTCGCAGAGAGATCAGCTGAGAGTAATTGTGTGAATGCAGAAGTTAAAAGAGAAGTTGAATTGTACAGAGAGACATTAGATGCTGACGATCCTCTTGCAGTGCATACCAATGCTAAGAGCACTGACTTAGGTATGGTTCGTTATGAGAGTTGTGACTAGCCTATAATAAAGAGTATTATTGCCATGAATAAATATCTTTTGTTTAGTATAAACATTGATGATGACATATATATTGACAAGAACCGATATTGACGAATATTGGATAAAAGCTGGTAAAGCCAATGTTAACGTCAGTTTCCTCACTCGAAAGCGATGTCAGTGACGGGCGAGCCCAGGATTTGAACCTCGCACATACTGATCCGCGGTCGAATATCTTACCGACATCGCCACTGGCTCCAGCCAGTTGGATATTGACATGAATCGATAAGAAAAGGAAAGGTGAGACAAAGAACATTCAGTGTAATGGGGGCATTGAAGACAGAGCTGGAATAAGTAATAGAAAGATGGAGAGAATATGTAGAGGATTTGTATGATACTGCTGGGAAGCCAGTTCAAGAGCATTTTAAATTCGAGGACGCAAATATACATGCAATAGAAAACGATAAATGGGGTCCCGATATAATGAAGGAGGAAATTTATTCTTCAATCAACAGCATGAAGAAGGGGTAAGCAGCCGGATTAGATGACATCCCAGCAGAATTCTTGAAAATGTTGGAAGGTGAAACACTCAATGAGTTAATATAAATATACATGTATATGGAAGTGTACACTACAGGTATTTTGCCAGAGGACTTTACCAAGTCAGTGATGATCCCAATTCCCAAAAAAGCCAATGCTGTGGAGTGTTCGGACTACAGAACAATCAGTTTAATACCTTATGCGTCGAATATCTTATTAAAGGTAATAAATAATCGCATTCAGTCGAAAGCGGATATGATACTGAGCAAGACACAATTTGGCTTTAGGAAACAAGAGAAACAATATGGGTAATGTGGGTTCTTTGCGAAAGAAGCTTAGAATATGGAAATGACGTTTTTTAATATCATTGCTTTCATATCAATGGCATAGCATTAACTTCTGCAGTCCAGTCTCGCTACCCATAGAAGGTAAAATGGAATGTAAAAGTGGCAGAGGCAGGCCGAGATTAGGTATGCTAGATGATTTAAAGACGAAGTCATATGTGGACATGAAGTGGAAAGTGGAAGATAGAGAAGAGTGGAGGTATTATATACCATGGACCTGTCAGTAGGCAGCGCACTAAGAGAGAGAGAGAACATTAAGTTAAAGTAAGAACAATTTTCAGCGGTTATGATATTGAATCTACATCTACAATGAATATTATTTACTTCAGATGCTGTTCCTCTAATTTGGATCCATTAATTGCAAGTGCATCACTATATCATGATATCGACAAGTCCATTTCACGTTGTGTATCAAATTTGATCCATTTCATATCTTTTCATATCCTAGAAAATATGCAGCTACAGCTTAGCATTATTTTTAGCAATATATTTAATGATCACAAATATATGTGTAATATGTATTCCAGTTGATTACTGGTATACCTGTAGATTTAATCATATTATTTAGTACGATGTCAGAGTTATTGATATTTTCCAGTCAAATTTGTTTACCTTCTTCTCAGCGAATGTCACTCTCGTTCAGCCATCGTGCCATCGTTTATGCGTTACTTAATTGTCGACTTTGTTACGAGTTGCTGTTAAAGCAAGTATGGCTGAGATTCTTAAAATTTGTTTTGAAATTTGGCCGAGTATTTGAATGAATACTGAATATGGCTTCTAAGTGTTTCTTTCTATGGATGATCATAACGGATGTTAACAAGTAGTATGTGATGTTGCTGATGTAGTTGATCTGTCATGTTGTCAGGTGACCTCGGTGCCTATCAGTTGTTAGACGGCCAGCGGAACAGATGTCCTCTGTGTGAGAACAACTTCAGCAGCTTCAAGGGTCTGATGCAGCACATACAGTACAGTCATCTCAACGACAGACAGCGCCGCTGCAAGTGGTGCGAGAGACTATTTAAGAGGAAATTAGATCTAGCTGAGCACATCAAGCTTGAGCATGGAGCAAACAAGTATAAATGTGATATATGTGAGTACAGCTCTATGAGCAATAGAGATGTGAGGAGACACATTTCTGTTGTTCATCTCAAGCAGAAGCCTCACAAGTGTCCACAGTGTGACGCCTGCTTCCATTGTAAGCGTGATGTAACCAAACACGTCGCTACTGTTCATAACAAAGAGAAACCTTTCGAATGCTCTCTGTGTCATAAGAGATTTTCGCAGTCTCAGCATCGTGCAGTTCACTGGAGAACAGTTCACTGTGGAGAAAGGCCGTATACTTGTGACGAGTGTGAGTACAGATGTTCAGATAAAAGATATCTGATGAAACATCAGAGAACTGTTCATAGTGGAGAAAAGCCGTTTGTCTGCATTGATTGTGATTATCATTGTCCATCTCAGGGGAGCCTCACGCGACATTGCACAGCTGTGCATCATCTACAGCAGCCTCACTCGTGCAGTGAGTGCGGTGAAGTATTCTCAGAGAGACTGAAACTGAGTCAACACGTTAGTGAAGTGCACAGTAACCTTAAGCCTCATGCGTGTACCGAGTGTAGTAGTAGATTTTCAGCAAAGGCTGGTCTTAAGAAACATATAAAAGCTGTGCATCGTAAAGAGAAAACTCATCCATGTCCGGATTGCAGCAGTAGCTTCTCAGAGAACGGTGCTCTAAAGAAACATATAAAAGCTGTGCATCTTAAGGAGAAACTTCACTCTTGTCCTGTATGCAATAAGAGTTTCTCTACATCGTCACACGCAAGAATTCATGAAGCTACTGTTCATAATGGTTATAAGCCATTTCAGTGTCCTCAATGTTCTAAAAGTTTTTCACATAAATCTAAAATGAAGCTGCATCTGAAGTCTGTGCACAAAGCAGATAGTTAAGCCGCTGCCGGCTCCTCGATATATTGAAATGCTATTTTCATATGCTAGACAAATATTTAATAGATTCTTAATGACAGATCTACAATTCCGCATGATCATAATGATAATATTCAGTTGATCACATTAATTACCGATTAATGTGATCAACCTGCAACTACAAAGCTGATTTAGTCACAATGATAAATTCAATTGCTTAATTACTTAAACACTAGATGTTTTAGGCCTGCTGTTGTTTAGCCAGTTGGACGGCCGAATGGAACATGCCTGTGACGCAGAAGGCTATTGATTTGAATCTCAGCTTCACTTTCTCTGACAATAGCACTTGTGATACAGAAAAACTTTAAACTTGGCTGTATAGCTAGAAACTTGTGATATCGTACACTATTGCATTTGTCATTTATATTTAGCATTGCCCATCATCATCTTCCCTTAAATCCCAGTTTAACTAGGTTCACGATAATGATGTTTTTAAGTAATATTTGTAAATAATTAAATTAATATATTATAATTATTAAATCATTATTATTATTAATTAGTTTATTTTTATATTTTACCCTGGAAGGATGACGTCAGGCAAGAGAATTGAACCATAAAATAAATTACAACATTTATGTTTTCACATGTGAATATATCACACAATATAGATATGCTTTAATTAATAATGTTTATACATATAAACATCTCGCCCTCTTAATTAGTTATCAAATCATTCAGCATCCTAAGTCTTGGTCTTCCTCTAACCTTTTTCCTTCTGTTCATCCCTCATTTACTTCTTTCAGCAAGCCATTCCCTCTCGGTTCGTGACCCATCCAGTTCTTCTTTCTATTCCTTATGATATCTATCAACTGTCTCTCTGCCAACCATATTTAGTAGAGATGGGAATTTTATGAATTTCCAGGGTTCGGTTCGGTTCGTTGAAAATAAAAGTTCGGTTCGGGTTCGGTTAGCAGTTGACAATTTGAGAGCTCGGTTCGGTTCGTTGAAAATGAAAGTTCGGGTTCGGTTCTAACAAGGGTTCGGTTCGGGTTCGGCTTGCTTTCCAACTCGTAAGAGTTTGATTCGAGTTCGGAATGGTTTGATTTGGATAATGTTGCAATTGTTTAACTTTACTTTTAATAATCAAGGTTATGACAATCATGTTTAAAATGGTTTATGGTAAATATGCTTAAAAATTAATTAAGTCAGAATAGCTGCCACATTTTTTCACCTGGGTAAAAATATGACAATAAAAAAAGGAGAGAAGTGGTATTTATTCCTGTACATTTCTTAAAATATTGTTAGTTGACCAACAAATGTTCATAATATAGATAATTAGCTTTATTATTGTATCTAAAATAGTTTCCTTGATTATAACGAGCAAATAGAATGCTTCATCAATGTTTTAATTTTTATTGTCACTATAGGCCTTTATATTTGATACGTTTATAATTAAGTGGAAATGTCTTGGCTAAAATTTGGTCCAATATTTCAGAGACAAAGTGCAATTTAGTAACAAAAATATCAAATAAAGATGATTTGGTCAACACGTGTACTTCCATAGAAAAATGATCATAATATACACCTTTTGCTATCAACTGACCAGTAATAAGCTTCATAATGAAGATCTTTTATTCGTCAAATTAGACAACTAAGAAATTTAACAAGTGTCGTACAAAGACCGAAACAGTGCAGAATACAAAATACAAGTGCAATAAACTAAACAATCTTACACTAGAGCGCTTCTACAAAAATTGTTATAGACATTTTGTTTCATATTGCGTAACGTTATTTCGATTAAAGATTGGTAATTTAATTCTAAATTTACAATTCTACAAAGACAAAAATCTAAGAAAAGATCGACCGTCTTAATACGCCTAAAAAAACTAAATTACCTGTCTTAATTCCTTCTTTGTCTAATTTCAAACATAAATAAGCACGAATTGAAGCAAAATCCATTCAGCCTAATCCCGCAACGAATACCCTGACAGAATCCCAGCGATTAAAACTAAAGATTCGACGATACACTGAGTTCCAACATGCATTAAGATCAACAAGCTGCTCTTTGGAATAACTAACGGCTGTAGATGAATATAGCAGAATCGGAAGACGTTGCGACTCCATTAAAGCGAGTTTAACTGTGTTGTCGGTACACCATGTCCTGTATTCTAGTTTGACATTCACATTGACATTCACATTCTAAATTAAGGTGTTTTTTCTAAAATTAAAATTCAAAACCAAACTTAGATTAAACTAAGAATTCGAAATGCACAAATTGAATTGCACACAAAATGAACACTGTCCACCTACAACCCGGTGCATTTGCACAATAATATCTCCACAATTGGACGAATAATCTCCAATAAAAGTGGGACTGGTAGAGATTTTAAGGTATTTTTCACTATAAAGCACACATTTCGAAGTGCACAGAAAAAAGTGCAGATAGAATATGTGCACCATTTCAATTGCACACAAAATGAACACTATCCAGCTATTTGCACACAAGTCAAACTAGAATACAGGACATCATCTCTTGGCATTCACAGCTTTACTGACCAAAAAGGAGTAGTACTCTTACTTATCATTAGCAATAGCAGTACGATAAATCTTGTGTTGCAAATTAGAAACAGTTTTCCAAAAATCGGAATGGGTATGACGCCACTCTCCTTCAGCTCTACAGCATGCAGCCTTTAGCTTTCTCAGATCAGAGGTGTACCAAGGGTTAGATTTCTTAAGCTTCTTGGTAGTTAGAGGTGCATGCTTATCAAGTAGAGATGAAAGAGTATTGTTATACTGTTTTACTAATTCATCAAGATCATTAGCAGGAGACTTGATCTAAGTCGAATTTCAAGATCAGAACAAAAGAGATCAAGATCAACGTTATTTACACACCTAAATGAAACAGTAGGTGAATTTTTAATAGTATCTGGCTTAACATGATTATAAGTGAATACAACAGGAAAATGGTCTGACGGTGAGTGAGAAAAATATTAACACTTAAAGGATCAATAGAAGAGAGACTTGGTGTAATAACAACATCAAGTGTATGATGGTCAATATGTGTAGCAACATTCACATGTTGAACTGCATTACAAGAGGACAGCAAAGTATTAAACTGCTAAGTTAAGGGATCAAGAGGATTATCAAGGTGAATGTTGACGTCACTTGTAATCACAAAGTCTGATTTAGAAGTAGTAAGGAAGGAGAGTAGGGTAGAAAACTCCGATAAAAGAGAGAGAAAGGTTTGGCATAGGGGGAAGAAGATGGTGGTCGATACGTTGCAACAACATGCAGAGTACATGTGCTAAATTTACCAGTGACTGAAATTGCTTCAAATGAAGAAAATTTATGACAGTCATTGCTAAGCAGGGTAAATGGCTTCCTTAGTAGGAGAGTAACTCCACCACCCTTAGCACCAGATATCCTAGAGTCACAATTTGCAATAAGCATATCATAACCTGGAGGAAGAATAGACATCGGTTCAGAAGGAGTGGTTATAGAGGATAGCCAAGTTTCACTGATAGCAAAACAGTCAAACTTGTGAGTCTCAGCCAAATCATGCAAAGCAATGATGTGATCTGAGTTAGAGAGGGATCGGATGTTAAGAGAGCAAAGAGAAATACTGCTTCGAAGAGAATTAACCGGAATTCTTTATCGAAACATGCTTACAAAACTGACTAATCAGTAATTGTAAACAATACAGGAAGTACAATATATATTACAATATAGTATTACACAAATACAGAAAGTACAATATAAATTGCAATATAGTATTACACAAATTACATAAAATGATAGGTGCCTATAAATATGCAATAATTAACTAACGATCAAAACATAAACACTATAGCTTTAACAATTTAAAAAGTAAAAGCATTATAAAATAACTGCAACGGAATCAACTATAACGGTAAAAACGGTCAAAACTGTAAATTGATTTTTCAACAAAATAACTATATAACAGATTAACAATATAACATAGAACTATGAACTAAGTTAATAGTACGCCAATGTACTTAATCAGGTCTAAAACTATTAACTCAAGACGTTAAATTTAATCAAAAATCTATTTATTTATAATAAATAAATAAATAAACAGTCCTATCAACACATTACGTCACAACAACCCAATTTCCAACACTTCCCTGCCGTGTGCCATTACCAATACTAAAAGATGACGACACTGAATTACGCCACATTATATGTCAATTTTGATGACTATACCAATATGCCAAAATGCTAATTACCTTGAAGTTTACATTGTCATCCAGTAGTTTTATAAACAATTTCCAATAATTAACACTGACAAATGCCTTTTTAAAATCTATAAAACAAGTGAACACGTGACTACCATAATTTCTATAATGGTCCACCGTTTGTTTCAGTACACTGGTCCAAAGGCTAGTAGAATGCCCTTCTTGAAAACCAAACTGATAATTATCATATATTGAATTAGTATGCAAAGATTCAGCCAAAAGGGATTCAAATATCTTAGAAAGCACATTAGAGATTGCAATAGCCCTATAATTATTAAGATCTGATAAGTCACCTGACTTGTTTTTAACTAAAGGGACAATAACCGATTGCATGAAAGAAGCAGGTAAATATCCAAATTTAAGAAAAAGATTAAACAATATGCTGAGGTGCACAAATAAACTACGACACGAGTACAAAACAGCCTCACTACAGATGCCATCAGGACCAGCACTCCTACCTTTTTTCAAACCATAGCGTATGTCCCGAATACATTGAACAAATATACAAAAATCAACAGCTTTAGCCTTAGTAATCTCAACATTATTTAAATGCTCAATAAAAGATTGCTTATCAGCACTGTAATCACAGCAATTATATAAATCATTATAATAAATCCTCCATCGATCAACTATATTTATTAAATGCCATCATTGTTAATTGTTTCCTATGAATTATATCATTTTCTGTATCCAACATACTACCTAGATATTTAGTATTTTCCACTTTACGTCTTCGTTGTTATTTGATATTACTATTTTCTCTCTCTTATCTTTATTTATTTTTAGATCCCTTCTTATTAATTTACTTTCAACGAATGTTATTAATTCATCAGAATTGTTTTTTCCAATAAGAATCCATCCTATATCATCGGCAAATTGTTGATCTATTATTTCTGTATTACTATTTCTATTTCAGTGTGTGTGATCATTAAGTTCTTTAGGTATGTTCTGTTCTGTTTCTTTTAGCGACATTGCAAGGTAGAAAGTAAACAGAATTAGACTTAGACAGTCCCCGTGAGGTACTCCTGTGCCGGTACTGAATTCTTTACCTTTAAAATTGTCGTTCAAAACCTTTATTTTTACATTTTCAATTAGTATTTTGATTATGTACAATTCATCTTCATCTAGAAACTGCTTTAAATTATCTATTAATAGATTTCTATTTACGCAGTCAAAAGCCTTACTCATATCTAGAAGTAGTATTGTTAGCATTTTGTTCAATTATTGCTTTTCTATTAATAACTTCAAAGAGCACACGTTTTCTGTAGTGCTTCTTCCTCTTCTATATGCCGCCTGACTTAGTGGAATTGATTATCTATTTTATCATATACTCTATTAAACATTATGATGCATAAAATCTTTCTCAATGTATTTAGAAAGATTATGGGCCTAAGGTTTTCTGCTTTTCCTTTGATTTTTCCAGGTTTTTGCAGAGGCATTAGTAGTCCTTCTGTTATTTCTTCTAATTTGTTCATTTCCTTCGGCTAGCTTATTAAACACTTATCTGCTATTATTTTAATTACTACTTTGGGACAATGTTTTAATTTTTCAGCGTATATGCCATCTGGGCCTGCGCTTTTATTGTTTTTTAGTTTATTAATTGATCTCTCAACTTCACATGACATCAACTTTACATTTGGCAGTGGTAAAAATGGTGCACATCCAAACCACTGCGTTCTATGTCAGCTGACGCCACCTGCCGAGGTCTGCGCACTTCAAGAGATGGGCCGTTAACCATGGAACTAACCGAAGTTTCAATCAATCTATCGATCAATCAATCAATTAATCGAACGATAAACCCCTTAATCGATGAATCAATCAGTCAATAAAACCATTCATTCATTCATCTGACATGCATTCTTTCATATTATCGTCAATTCATTCATCTAGCTCGCATTCCTTCTTTTTATCATTCAGTCATCTATGTAATTAAAATTTATATGTGGCAAGAAACAAATGAATGAATGACCAACTCCAAGACAACCACAAATCAACAACGTCAACAACAACTCGATTAGAGTGCTACTGCTGTCCAACACACTTGCGTGTAACATCTATGCAAAAAGTCAGCAGTGGGATTTTTGGAGATCCGCTGCAGCCCTATCTCCGCAGCAGCTGTGAGCTCAGCCTACAGCTGTCACTTAATTTAAGATATAGCCTAATTTATGTTTTATATAATAATTGTAGATTTTTTATTATAGCTTACTATATTTTATTTTATATTATATTATTAGACATATTTATAGCTTTGAGATACTGCATAGTGCTAAATATTATGATCATTTTTCCGTGTCGTTTTGGCTTTATTTATAAGATATTCTAAATGTCGCATAGCGCACTGGGCCGTGGCTCAGTGGATAGCGTAGATATCTTCCAAGCAGCAGGTCGTGTGTTCCATTCGTAGTTGCGTCATAAATTATTTATTTAGATCTATTTAATATTTTCTATTTATAGAGTAATAATGTACGTTTAGCGTGTTGGGTTAGGGTTTACCGTAAAAAACTTAACTAAATACTTTGTTATTACTGTCTTTTACTTATAGGCCTATATAGGGCCCTCAAATACAATTAAAGAAGGGTTTTGTACTGTTAATTAGAAAAAGAACCTAATTTTTGTACATAGGCTACATTTTGTTCCGTATGATTATTTCCCCGCTAATCACCTAAAATATTATACAATCATATTTTATTTAAGTAACTGCCAATTGCTGGCATATGTCTGAATAGATTAGCCTGTAAGTACATTAGGAAACGTCATGATTGTCTATGACTGTACCTGAGGTCCTGGGATCAATACCCGGCAGAGCTGATCAGAGAGTAACATCTCGTCTATTCACAGGACTGGTAGCATGACTATTTGACTAAACAATCTAATGATTAAACATGTGATGCTTAAGGTGCTAGATGTCACAGATAATCATTTCACAACAATGCTAATCTTTAGAAAGCATAACGGATTATCACATAGAGGAAATACTGTTTAGGAAGTGGAAAAGTAGACAATAAGCATGAGTATTATAAAGCTGCTATTTGCTAGAGGCAAATCGAGAAACAACATATTTCTTTATAAATTGTCTCGCAGAAAGTGTAAATAAATGAATTTAGAAATATTTCAACAAATCAAATTCAACTCAGTTTTGCATCGCATACTTAGTGGTTTTATTCACAAATTAAAACAAATTGCTTACAGAACAAAGTTTAACTGTCTTACATGAAGCAGTCGAAATATCAAACACTCAGATTTCAGCACATCTTTGCACAGATTAAACAGGAATAAAAGTGCGCATTTATTTATTTTTTTAAATTAAAGGCTTAGTTCACTTATTGAAAAACTTCACAGAACATAATAGAACTGATAGCTTTGTAGCGCTAATTGTATTTAGTTCTTGGACTTTAATAATTCCAACAACAATTATGTATTTGTTTCAAATCACAGCAAATCAAATCAAATAATTTTGTTTCAGACTCAATCCAAACAGGTCCATATAACAAAACTAACATAAACTACAAAGGGAGTGTAAAGGAACAGAAAGAAAGGAACTCTTAAAGCTATCTACATGAGCAGGCCTGCATAATAGTCAGAATAATGCATTTTTAAATATAATGAATACTATAATTATCCCCAGAAAACTCGGTCAAGAGGATTACTTAATTAATGAGTAGCAACACACCGCCTATGCAACACAGTCGCTATATCTGCAGTGATATCCGAACAGGCTTTTAAAACATTTATAGTAACAGGATTTCATTTTACTTGAATTTATATTGAATAACTTCCCCAAATTCCAATTTCATATAAACACATGAAGTGCATCTTTAAAAGTGACTTTTTAACCGGTACTGAGCATTTAGCAAAATGTATCTTTAAAATGTTTGTACGAATGAAAAGATTGAGGATATCTTTCTCAATTTCATCATAATCATCAAAATTTTTTATGAATTACTTGTCATAAAAGATGAAATTAATCAACATACTTAAGATGAACACAGTAGAGTTTTGAGGTGGATATTCACAAATCAAAATCGAATTTTTATTGGAAGGTTACAAAAATCATTCTGAGTGTTACAGTCGGTTTTATCAGTTTAACATGACATGAGTGATGGGCCACGACAATTTTTGCAAGACCATGGCACTGATCTAAAATTCCAAGACACTGACCCGCAAGATCATTACAGTGACTTGCAAGACCAAGACCATTACTGTTACGAGACTTTCTTGAGATAAGACATGTCTTGTCTTGACGTATAGTAGATTAGGTTTTCATTTTATTCTATCTACATGGGTAAACAGAATAGATTTCTCAGGGAATGATGTCCCTGCCCAGTAAATGTTAGTCGAAGCTGAGCTGTGGACAGATAGATAGATAGATAGATAGATAGATAGATAGATAGATAGATAGATAGATAGATAGATAGATAGATAGATAGATAGATAGATAGATAGATAGATAGATAGATAGATAGATAGATAGATAGATAGATAGATAGATAGATAGATAGATAGATAGATAGATAGATAGATAGATAGATAGATAGATAGATAGATAGATAGATAGATAGATAGATAGATAGATAGATAGATAGATAGATAGATAGATAGATAGATAGATAGATAGATAATATGTTTATTTTTCAGCAAAGACACAAAATGCATATGTGACATTCAATGCAGCAAATAACATAACGGCACACTGGGTAAGGAAGCACAGGCGCTTGTTTAAGACCCATTTCCTCCTTCCTCTCTATGGTTATAAGTAATCGTTGCCTTTTGACGGCGCATCAATGCAGTTGCAGCAGGCGCGGATTTAAGAATAACCTTCCATCACCCTGGGATTTTTTCCTTCCTAAGCTTTTACCAACACTCGGTCTTCCAAGGTGGTCACCCACAAAGTACTAATAGAGGCCGATGCAGCTTAACTTCGATTATTGACGTGCAACCAAGTGCGCTAATCCCGCCGTCTAAATAAAAATATAAAATGCAGCAAATATAAAATAAATTTAAAAAATTTCAAAATATTGAAAGGAACAAACACCGTGAAACTTACATTACGTCAATCGTACAAATTAGCAAATTCACATAACTTCGATCATACAAATTTGCAAAACCGTTCATCAAAAATGTACCCTTTATACTGCTTAGACAACTCAGTTGTAGATTTTGCATTGCGTATTTCAGGCAGTGATGGCCTTGGCCTTGAGTAGTTCTTATAGTAGTTTTTGAGTAGTAACATTAGCTCTATTAATACAGACACTGTCAAGTATGATACGCAGGTTGTATGTACGGATAAAGTCATCATCCTCTTTTGTAGGGTAAAACAAAACGTAGGACGATTTAGAGCGGTTAACATTTAATCTATTGGTTTTAAACCAGTTACTAATTTGAGAGCATGCTTGATCAGCAGACATAAACAAATCAACAATATTAATATCTTTAACAGATACATTACAGTCATCAGCATACAATTTCAGAGACGCGTCATTACACGCATAATGAATGTCATTTATATAAATTATAAAAAGCAATGGGCCCAGAATTGAGCCTTGAGGGACTCCAATATTAAGTGGTAACACATTAGATTTACTACCGCCAACCATTGTAAATTGATTTCTTCCAGATAAATATGAGTTAAACCAATCCTAAGCAATTGAGGAAGGCATAAGGGGCCCACCTCATCATAAACAGATTCCCCAAGAATAATGATATATCATACCATGTTAGATGATTTAAAGATCCATCGGTATGTGGCTAACTCTAACATACACACACACTCTCTCTCTGTCTCTCTCTCTCTCTCTCTCTCTCTCTCTCTCTCTATCTGTCTCTCTCTCTCTCTCTCTCACACACACACATTTGAGTTTAATGGCTAAAGTTTATATTCAAGTCTTCTTCCACTCATTTATACAAGGAGTGGACTTGAACAAAGAGGACACCGAGGAATGTCCAGATGGTTGTCTTGAGGACTGAGCGGAGGCTGGAGGAGGAGCTGGTTTTGACGACCCATCAGGGCCTGCCGTATCGGTAGACAGCACTGAAGTGAGGATGGGTTCACAGCGAGACAGCAAGGTGGATGCTCCCCAAGCCACCATGGCAGAGGTCGTTGAAACCCTGCGAGGACGACGGTATATCTGGTTTTTTCGGAAACGGCACCCGGGGAAGGGAAACAGAATGAGCTGGGGAAGGTCTGGAGGGAAGAACACCAGGCCCGATCAGCCCTTCCTCAAACTCAATCAATCTGACCAGCTCATTAATGGGCGAGTGTCGATCAGTCTCATCCAGAGCTGTGGACGTCAGGATGGATCTATTCACGGTGATGGAGTACACACCAGAGACTCATCCAAATCCATGTCCCCTATTACAGCACTCAGTGGGACTGTGGACTGCTGACCCAGCCAATGTTTAGATATCTGACAGGTGTTGTCGGCTCCTGTGTTGTAATAAAGATCCTGTGTATCACTAGAATCTCTCTCGTGTTGACAAGCGACTGAAGACCCCTCTCCTCTGCCGCAACTCCTGGGTATCGACAATGACCAGGGGGGAAGGTTGCCAGAGTAGCCGGAAAGCAGAGAGGGACCGTAGGAGTCACCAATTCCCACAGAGCCCCTTTGAAGGCGTAAGGAGGTGGATGGATAGCCAGAACTGATGTTGAGGGAATCATGGACCTGGGGAAGGGTGTTCTGGTGTACCTGATGGACCTGACGCGGTGCTCCACTAACCTTACTCTCTGCCGAGTCGTCGTTGTTAGCGCTAAGAGACAGAGATCTGTTCAGTGGAAAATCTGGAGAATCACACTCCACTTGAGACACCTGTGAAATCAGCAACGAGCTCTGCCCAGTCATCTCGCCTGAATCAACAATCACATTGTCTGCAGCCCACTGCAATTGGAATGATCGCCTGTCATCTGAGGTAGGTTTAGACAAAGAGCATTTCTTTCTTATTCTTTTATTTTGAGTAGATGCAAACCTTCTTTGTTTTAACAAACGTTTATTTGAAGGTTCCCTTGCCGAATCTTCTACACACACAAATGTATTTGACTGACTGGCATGGAATGCTTCAAGTTTTGGGCGAATAGCTTTTAGAGAATCGACTATGTTTTTTAATGCATTGATATCATTTTCTCCAACAGCTAGAGCATAGGTCTCATTTAACAATTCTCGTATTCTACTCAGCTCTTTCTCTGCATCAGGCGTAAGCTGAGCGAGTTGTTCTATATGAGCGCTAAGTTGATCAACCCGCTGGACCTGTTCCTCAGTATCTTCAGCAATCACCATCGAGTCTTCATTCTCATCACTGTTCTCAGCTACAACCTGATACACAACAGGGTACTTGCTGCACACAAGATGTATGTGGTTGCACATATTGAAACGCACTGAGTGATCAAAACAAGTACAATTAAATTAATGAACACATGTCTTGCACTTAGTGCATAGCAACTGACAGTAACAACGATCCTTCACCCTGGACACTGTGTACATCTCGTCACTATTAGACTCCGACTGCACCACCCACTCCTTACCCTGCTCAGTTTCTGCCACACTTTCAGACATATCTAAGCTGTGCTTATGCCTCCTTCGTAGCGCCAAAAGCTTTGGTGTGTACTTTCCTTTCACTAGAACAATGATCTTTTCACAGTGCCTATCAGAAATGAAGGAAATGACACGTGTCAAGGCCCGATCCTTTCGCTTATTCTTCTTGCCGCCTTAGTAATCGTACTTAAGACGGCCGTGCATTCTTTCCAGAGACATGTTAGTATTAACGCCACAGCCTACTCTGTAGCAATATGCCCACTTGTCAGCTACCTTCTCGTAACTCTTTGTGAAAAATTCGGCAAATGGTGCTGACTTAAAACTTGCCTTCAATTCAGCAACAAATTTTGGCAACAGAGCCTCAAAAGTGTTCTGCCAGGAACTGTGTTCTGCCAGGAACCTGTCCTCAGAAACAAACTTTCTTATCCAGTCATAATTGGGAAAATTACAATCTACATGCATTACTGTATTACAGTACTAATCAGCTCTATAACAAAGTTTATTTTATCTAAATCATTGCAATATAAAGAGCAATTTTATACAAAACAGTGCTCATCCAACCATCGGTATTCACTGACGGAGCATGTTGTTGCGGTGCGAGAACTGTTGCTCACAGATATCACACTTAGTCGAGTCTGGACATGCTGACTTCTCGCTCTTGCTATGACTGGGTAGCTTTACTGCAGATAGAAAAATGAGAGAGTAATTACAAGAGTTCATAAAAAGTATCAGAAAAAAACCTATAAGTAATTAAGATAAATACAAATTATTTATTATACTGTACCATGCATGCTTTCATAGCTCGACAAATTATGCATAGGTCGCTTCAATCCATTCTTTCGTTTATTTTTGTCAATATTACAATATTACTATATCAAGTAGGTCTACACCAGGGTTTCAGAAATAACTACAATAATACATATTTAGAGTACATTTCCTCAATCAAGGAGAAATCCAGTATTGAACGTGTCCGTATTTAAATTAACACCGTGGGTTAAAATCAGAGGGCCTATTAATCAGATGGTAGGCTAAATCCTATATTATTTTTTACTAGTTAATATAAGACATTTTTTATATTTACCTTGGTTGAATTCATCTTCCATCATTTAATAATAACAATAGTAACAACAATCATATCATAGAAGATTATAAAGATACTGCAAACTATTTTAATAAATATTTTTCGTCTGTATTTGTGGAAGAAGATTTAGGTAATATGCCAGTACCGGCTAGGATCTTCAAAGGTAACTTTGAATGCTCCTTACATAATATTGAGTTTGATATTGATGATGTTATAAATTAAATTCGCTAAATATCAATAAAAGTCAAGGTCCAGATGAGATTCATGGAAAACTGATTTCGGAGCTAAGAGATGAATTAGCACTAGCTCTATTAAACCTACTAAAAGCATCAATGAAAACAGGGATGGTTCCTCAAGATTTCAGGTGCCAATGTTGTACCAATACATAAAAAGGGAAATAGGGATAAAGCAGAAAATTATAGGCCTATAAGCTTAACAAGTATAATCGGTAAGACATTTGAAAGCATTAAAGCATTATTAAGGATAAAATAATTAGATTCTTTGAAGAATATAACTTAATTAGAAATAGTCAGCATGGTTGTATTAGTGGGCGTTCTTGTTTAACTAATTTGCTAGATTTTTTAGAATATATTACAAAGGAAGTAAATAATAATAATAGCATTGATATCTTATATCTAGACTTTGCTAAAGCGTTTGATAAAGTTCCACATAAAAGATTACTTAGTAAGTTGGAAGCACATGCAATAACGGGCACACTTTTAAAGTGGATAGGTAATTGGTTAAGTAATAGAAAACAAAGGGTGTGTGTCGAGGACGAGTTCTCGGAATGGGCAGCAGTGAAGAGTGGTGTGCCAAAGGGCTCTGTTTTAGGACCTCTATTATTTTTAGTTTACATTAATGATATGATATTGACATAGATATTGTATCTAAATTTAGTAAATTTTCAGATGATTCTAAAGTAGCAAAGATAGTAAACAACATTGAAGATGCTGAGATTTTAAAGTACGATATAAAAATATTACAGAACTGGTCTAGGGATTGGCTAATGGTGTTCAATGCTGAGAAATTTAGAGTTATGCATATAGGGAATAATAATTTAGAAGTTGAGTATACGTTGAACAATATTAAACTAAAATCCACAAACAGTGAGAGGGATTTAGGAGTCTTTGTGGATAGCTCTTTTAATTTATTGAAAATTGTAATTGTAATAAAGTTGCAAATAGTGCTAATTGTGTATTAAGAATGATTAAAAGAACAATTGCATGTAGAAATAAAGATATTGTGGTAAGGCTATATAAGGCTCTTGTACGTCCCAAACTTGAATACTGCGTTCAGGCTTGGTGCCCATATCTTAAGAAAGATATCGATAAATTAGAAAGGGTACAAGCCAGAGCAACAAGGCTGGTATTTGACTGTCAAAAACTTAGTTATGAGAATAGATTAAAATTCGTAGGATTAACCTCTTTAAGTGAGAGAAGAACTAGAGGAGATTTAATAGAAGTTTTTACGATACTCAAAGGCTTTAGCAAAGTTAACCATAGTATTTGGTTTAATTTATCAAACAATAGAAACACAAGGGACATATTTATAAACTTAGGAATGTAGAAGTAGACTAGATTTAAGGAAATTTTTCTTTAGTCAGAGAGTTATAAATGCTTGGAATAGTTTGCCAAGCGAAATTGTGGAAGCAGAATCAGTGAATGCTTTTAAAAATAAATATAATAAACATAAGAACATGTAAATTCGATGCTAATTGCATGTTCAGGGTTATACATAGGCTAGGCCTATGTATAAATTTGGCATGTTGACATTAAGTCTGTATGATTTGATTAATACTAATTGGTTTTAGTTAAGAGCCTGATGAGTCTTAAACAAGCATATAATTGCTTCCTGACTCTGTAATGTTATGTTAATCTGGTGTTTCAATGCATATTTATATATTTTATATACTAGCTTTCTTGTGAGACCTAGCTTACCTTCATGCTCTAAGCTTTCTAGGCATTCTTTTCAGCATGCTGCACCGCAGATCTGGAATTCTCTTCCATCCAATATTCGGAAATCTTCCTCTAAATTGCATGGGCCTTTGCTTTCCTATGTGCAGTTCCATAGGCAGTTGAAGACCTATCTTTTCCATCTCTCTTTTCCATCTAGTGTCCACCAGCGCCTAAACCTCCTTTTCTTTAATTCCCTGTATCTTTGAACTGCTTTTTTAGATTTTTGAATTTGCGCCGTTTTTGGACCCTTTTCCTCGCCGGCTTGATTTTGTCTCAATAGTGCTCGATGTGGTCATGTATGACTGTAGCAGTCTAATTGTTGACGTACTATATATACTATTAACTATAATTAGTATAATTACTTAATAATTAGTTACATAGATACTAATCCAACTTATTCAAACTTATTAAGAATTAATTTGTTGAGACATGGCTGTAACATTAGTATTTTTGATATATCAAATGCTGCCTTTTGAAGGTGAATCGATTACGGAAAAAAATTGTTCATTAACTGAGTTAGACGTTCATGGCATGGATATTTCTACTTTCATTGTTGCCGTTGTCAAAACTGAAGCTTTTGTATATTCAGTTTAGCTTTATGCTATTGAATTGCTTACATTCATATAATGACAGGAGTCCTATAAAATGGAAACTCAAACGGTGAAACACATGTTGAAGCAAATGTTGATCAATGCTGGAATTAAACTGCCTGAAAAATCAAGAAAAATAGAATTGTTATTTTTAGTGGTTCAAAATGGACTATTAAAAATGGACCCACCAAAGGAAGAAGCGGAGACTAAAAGAAAAATAGGAAGACCTAGAAAATATCTTCCAAAAGAGGTAGACCCAAACAAAGTGATAGACCGAAATTTAAGCGCTTATTGACTATAAGAACCAATCCAAAACGTGTAAGGTTGGAAAATACAGAAAACGGCGAAGTTACACTATACAAATCTATGTATGAAGCTGGTAAAAAAACAAACCATCACACAATGTATTTTGCTAAAAACGATGGAAAGATAATTGATGGGTGTTTTATAGTTACAATCATTTGATTGATTAAAAGTTTTAATAGTAAATATACCATTAAAACTATATCAGCTTTTGTATATAGGAATATATATGTGGGCTTTTACTTTCGCTTTACATACAATGTTATTACAGCAGCTGAGCGGCCGTCGGTTAGCTTCATTTTGTGACTGGGGTTTTTTCCAGCAGTTTAATTATTAAACTTTTAGCTGCACAGTACAGCAGATCAAGTTATGCTCAAGGCAGAAAAGGCTATTTTGTCTTAAAATAAACATGGTGATGTATAAATTTGCCTTAAAACTGCGATTTTGTCCCAAACAAGTAATTATTCTACTACTGTCAGTCAATCAGGAAATCAGTCAGTCAGCCTTCCAACCAGCCAGCCATCCAGCCAACCAAACAGCCAACCTGGCTGTCAACCATACAACCAGCCAGCCAGCCTGGCCGTCAGTCAGTCAGTAAGTCAGTCTGTCAGCCAGATTGCCGGCCATAAAGTCAGCATGGCTTTTAGTCAGTCAGCCAGTCAGTCTGTCTGTTTGTCAGTCAGTCAGTCAGTCAGTCAGCAAGTTAGTCAGTCAGCCTGCCAGCCAGTTAGCCAGCCAGACAGCCAACCAGACAGCCTGGCTCTCAATCAGTCAGTCAGTTAGTCAGTCAGCCTGCCATCCAGCCAGCCAGCCAACGAACGTGGCTGTCAGTCATTCAGTCTGTCAGCCAGCCAGCTAGCCAGCCAGAAAGCCAACCTGGCTGTCTGTCAGTCAGTCATTCTGCCAGCCAGCCAGCCACCTAACCAGCCAGCGAGTCTGTTAGCTATCCAGCCAGCCAGCCTGGCTGTCAGTCAGTAAGTCAGTCTGTCAGCCAGCCTGCCGGCCAGAAAGACAGCATGGCTCTTACTCCGTCAGCTAGTCAGTCAGTCTGTCAGTCAGTCAGTCAGTCAGCTAGTCAGCCACTCAGTCAGTCAGCCAGTAAGACAGCCTGTCAGCCAACCCGCCAGTAAGGCAGCCAGTCTGCCTGTCAGTCAGTCAGTCAGTCAGGCAGCCATAAAGCCAGCCAGCAAGCCAGTCAGACAGCCTGGTTCTCGGTCAGTCAGACAGTCATTAGTCATTCAATTTCTCAGCCCACCAGTTAGCCAGCCAGCTAGCCAGCCCTATATCTTACCCGGTTACAATTTCATTCACTGTGTCATGCTCTGTGCCACTCATTCACTCTACCACTCTTATACTCTTCCACTCTATCACTCTTCCACTCTTAAATTCTAACACTACCACTCTTCCACTCTACCAACAGCAGGTCTGGCTGTCAGTCAGGCAGCCAAAAAGCTTGCCAGCAAGCCAGTCAGACAGCCTGGCTCTCAGTGAGTCAGACAGTCATCAGTCAGTCAATCTCTCATCCAGTCAGCTAGCCAGCCAGCTAGCCAGCCGTATAGCATACACGGTGACTATATCATACAATGTGCATATATCTAAAACTGTGACACTCTTTCACTCTAACACTCTTCCACTCTACCACTCTTAAACTCTTCCACTCTTCCGGTATTCCACTCTTCCAATCTATCACTGTTCCACTCTTCCACTCTACCACTCTTCCACCCGACCACTTTTCCACTCTACCAGTCAGTCATTCTGCCAGCCAGCCAACCAGTCTGGCTGTCAGTCAGTCAGCCAGCCTGCCAGCCAGCAAGCCATCCAGCCAGCCTGCCAGCCTGCCTGGCTGTCAGTCAGTCAGTCAGTCGTTCAGCCAGCTAGCCAACCTGCCAGTCAGGCTGCAAGCCAGCTTGCCATCCAACCAGCCAGCCAGCCTCTCTGTCAGCCAGTCAGACAGCCAACCTAGCTCTCAGATAGTCGGTCAGTCAGTCAATCTGTCAACCAGCCAGCTAGCCAGACAGCTAGTATATCATATAATATATCATACACGGTGACTATTTCATTTCATACACTGTATCTATATCATTCACTGTGCCACTCTTTCACTCTACCATTGTACCTCTCTACCACTCTTGCACTCTTGCACTCTATCACTCTTCCACTCTACCACTCTTCCACTCTTTCAGTCTATCACTCTTCCATTCTTTCACTCTACCAGTCAGTCAGTCAGCAAGTCACTCAGTCAGCCAGCCAGCAAGCCAACCAGCCAGCCTGGCTGGGAACCATCCAACCAGCTAGCCAGCCAGCGAGCCTGGCTGTCAGTCAGTCAGTAAGTCTGTCTGTCAGCCAGCCTGTCGGCAAGAAAGCCAGCATAGCTCTTAGTCAGTCTGTCAGTTAGTCAGCCAGCCAGCCAGTCTGGCAGTCAGTCAGTAAGACAGCCTGCAAGCCAGCCAGCCAGACAGCCAGCTTGGCTGTCTGTCAGTTAGTCAGTCATTCTGTCAGTCAGTCAGTCAGACAGTCAGCCTGGCATCTAGCCAGCCAGCCAGCCAACCAGTCTGGCTGTCAGTCAGCCAGCAAGCCAGCAAGCCTGGATGTCAGCCAATCAGTCAGCCATCAGGCCAACCAGCCAGCCAGCCTGCCAGCCAGCCTGGCTGTCAGTCAGTCAGTCAGTCGTTTCGCCAGCTAGCCAGCCTGTCAGCCAGGCTGCAAGCCAGCTTGGCATCCAGCCAGCCAGCGAGCCTGGCTGTCAGCCAGTCAGTCAGTCCGGCAGCCATCTAGCCAGCCAGCCAGTCAGACAGCCTGGCTCTCAGTAAGTCAGACAGCCTGGCTCTCAGTCAGTCAGACAGTCAGTCAGTCAGTCAATCTGACAAGCAGCCAGCTAGCCAGCCAGATAGCCAACCATATATCATACACGGTCACTACATCATACACTGTGTCTATATCATACACTGTGCCATTCTTTCAATCTACCATTGTACCACTCTACCACTCTTCCACTCATCCACTCTTTCACTCTATCACTCTTCCACTCTATCACTCTTCCACTCTACCACTCTTCCACACTACCAGTTAGTCTTCTAAGTGACTAAGTGACTCTACTAAGTGACTGAGTGACTGAGTGACTCAACTCAGTGACTGAGTGGCCAAGTTATAGATATGTGACTAAGTATATATATATATATATATATATATATATATATATAGATATATATATATATATAGATTATATAATATATAATAGATATATATATATATATATTATATTATATATATATATATATATACTTGTATATATATATATTTAATTATATATAATATATTGCTATATATATATATAAGATATATATACAGTATATATATATACATGTATATACATGTATATATATATATATATATATATATATATATATATATATATATATATATATATATATATGTCTATATATATTATATATACGGACTGGGGCAAAAAATCCCCTAGCGAAATCTCAATAACTTTAAGAAAACTCAAAATATATCTTCGAAATTAACAGACCTTCTAGGGGAGGAATTTGTACGTATATCCTGCAAATTTGGTGAAAATAATTTCATTAGTTACGAAATGACAGCATTTCTAAAAGAATAGTCCTAAAATCAATTTTAACAAGGCATTTCGAAATGTCAGTCGTTCCTTTTAAAGATATTAACGACCCTGAAAAGGGTCGTTTACTTAAGTGGTGGAGTTTAAGACTGCACTACCTTGTTATCTACTCCAATAGAAGATGCTCAAATTACGTTCTTCTATTAAAATTATTCCTAAATTTTGAAAAAATTGTCCGGTACTTTTGTTTAAAAAAGCCTTGTTAAAATTGATTTTAACATTTTTTTTCGAAGAAACGCTGTATTTTTGTTACTTCTAAATATATTTTCACCAAATTTGCAGGATATGTGTAGAAATTCCTCCTCTTGAGTCTCCGAAAATTCTGTAAGACTATCTTGAGTTTTGTCCAAGTTAGTAAGACATTTAGTAAAAAGGCCTTGTTAAAACTGATTTTGCACTTTTTTCGTAGAATCGCTGTAATATATTTTCCTGCTCAATTGATTTTCATATATTTTGCAGAATATACGCAGAAATTCCTCCCCTAGAAGCTCCGTAAATTTCGTAGAGATATTTTGAGTTTTCTTAAAGTTATTAAGGTTTCGCTAGGGGATTATTATTTTTGCCCCATTCTGATTATATATATATATATATATATATATATATATATATATATATATATATATATATATACACATATATATGTACATATATATACATATATATACTGTATATATATATATACAGGGTGAGAAAAAAAAGAGATTACACCTGCAAAAAATTTGAATATCTCAGGCGATTGTTAATATTTTTCAATAAAACTTTTACCAATTACTAAAGGACCAATTTTTGATGGAGTGGCCAATTTTCATCCATTTTGGTACATAGATTGGCCAGTTATGAAAGTTTTAGCAGAGCAACCCCGCATTTTTTACCTAAAAATGGCGTTTGCTACAACGATACAACGATAAGGGCAGATTGCACTTCATTGACGAGAAAGTAAAGGTGAACTCTCAATATTATGTCAATACTTTGCTTCCGGAGCTGTTTGATGATTGCTTTGCTCTTCTAAAAATGGTTTCATCATTCAGCAGAATGGTGCTCCGGCTCATGCATCTCGTCATGCACAGGAATGGATCAGCGAGAGAAACCCGGATTTCACTAAGAAGAATAAATGGCCTCCAAACTCTTCCGATCTAAATCCTCTGTATTACTATGTCTGGGGAACCATGCTGCATCGCTATCAGAAACACCAGCCGAAGCCTAAAAACAAGACAGAACTGCAGGAAGTGCTTTACGCCATTTTTAGGTAAAAATGGGGGGTTGCTCTGCTAAAACTTGCATAACTGGCCAATCTGTGTACCAAAGTGGATGAAAATTGGCCACCCCATCAGAAATTAGTCCTTTAGTAATTGGCAAAAGTTTTATTGGAAAATATTAACAATAGCCTGAGATATTCAAATTTTTGCAGGTGTAATCCTTTTTTACTCACCCTGTATATATATATTTTTTTAATTATAATTTTTTTGCCTCTTTTCATATCCCTCTTCACATTTCCTATCTTTCCCCTTTCGCCCATAGTTCTCACATTCCATGTGCTAACATTTATCCTTTTGGGGGCATGGAATGTCCTCTTGGTATATCTGTGGGGCGCCCAAAGTGCCGACTGGCCGTGGGATTCTTACCACCCCCTCCCCATTTAAGGGGTGCACGGGACTGGGGGCGTTCATTTTTGTCGTGATATACCATTATTTCTTGGGGGTTTGAGGGCTAGTAATTGGAGATTTCGTAGGGCGATGAAATTAGAAATAAATATCGTACAATACAAGCCACTCCGAGGTAGCTCTTACATTCCACTTCCTGTAGAATTAGCCGCTAAAAAGGCTATTATAAATATGAAGAATGAAGACAATCAGTGTTTCAAGTGGCGTATAGCGAGAGCCCTAAATAATATAGAAATACATCCAGAGCGCATTGATAAACATTTAAAGGAGTAGGCTGAAAAATTTAACTGGAGTGGGATAGAGTTTCCCGCAGGGTGGAAAGATATTGAGAAATTTGACAAGAATAACAATGTGAATATTAATGTGTTTGGATATGAAAAGCTAGAGGCGTGGGTCAAAGAAGAAGAAATAATACCATTAAGGATTTCAACATTTAATAGTCAAACGCTGTAGATTTGTTTCTAATTTTAGAAGGTGAGATTAATCATTACTGTTGGATTAAGAACTTTAATAGATTGATGGCAACAGGAAATGGAAATGCAATGCATTACTGTAGGAGATGCTTAAACGGTTTCACAAGTGGAAATGCTCTTAATAATCACACTGAATATTGCTCACAACAAGACACTCAAAAAATCGTGTTGCCTAGCCCTGGAACGTTTATGAAATTCAATCACTACAAAAATCGATGAGAGTACCATTCTTACTTTACGCAGATTTCGAGTCATTTATTAAACCGATTGATACAGGTCAACCGGATCCAAGCGTGTCTTATACTAATCAATACCAGAACAACACCAAGCTCATTCTGTTATTACATCAAGTGTTTTGATGATACTCTATACTCACAAGCTCTAGTCACGTATACAGCAAAAAATTATAATGACGATGTTGCCCAAATATTCTTTAATAAATTAGAGAAAAATATAAAACAAATATACAATCAGTTCAAGTTTTCTAAACCAATGATATTCACAGAATCTGACGAGAAGAAATTCAATGCAACAAAATTATGTCATATATGCGAAAATGAGTTGGGTAATGATCGTGTCAGAGACCACTGTCATCTCTCCGGCAAATTCCGAGGAGCAGCACACGATAATTGTAATTTACAATACAAGATTCCAAAATTCTTTCCAGTAGTTTTTCAGAATTTATCTGGATACGACAGTCATCTGTTTATAAAGAAGTTGGCAGGTAGAAACATTAATTGTATTCCATGCAACGAAGAAAAGTACATAAGTTTCTCTAGGGAAGTGCTGGTTGACAAGTTTATAAATAAAACAGGTAAAGAAGTCCCAGTGAAACGAGAATTGCGGTTTATCGATAGCTTTAGATTTATGGCTTCGGGTCTTCATACTCTTTCAAAGAACCTAAGTATAAGGATCAGTGTAAAAATATTGCAAGCAAGTACTCTGGAAAGCAATTGGATTTGCTGTTGAGAAAAGGAGTTTACCCGTACGACTACGTTAGTTCGTTAGAAAGACTTGATGAAACTAAACTACCGCCAAAGGAGGCATTCTACTCAAAACTTGACAATGTAGGTATTAGTGATGATGACTACGAACATGCGAATATGGTTTGGAGAGGGTTGGCTGTACAACATTTCGAGACTATCACGACTTGTACAATATATCTGATGTGCTTTTACTAGCAGATGTCTTTGAAAATTTTAGAGATGTATGTATGACCAACTATAAATTGGATCCTGCCTGGTACTACACATCACCAGCACTAGCTCGGGATGCTGCTTTAAGAGTAACTAAAGTAGAGCTTGAATTGTTGAGTGATTACGACATGCTATTGATGATTAAGCATAGAATTAGAGGTGGCGTAAGTACTATATCAAACCGATACGCAAAAGCTAATAATAAATACATGGATGGGAATTTTAACGTTGATGAACCTTCTAAATTCATCAAATACCTAGGTTCGAATGATCTTTATGGGTACTCGATGACTAAACCTCTACCCACACACGGGTTCGAATGGATGACAGAAAAAGAACTGGAGAACTGGAAAGAAATGAAGTGTATCCTCGAAGTTGGCTTGGAATATCCCGCTTCATTGCACGATCTCCATAACGACTACCCTTTAGCCCCCGAAATTGTGTCAGTGAATAAAGTAAAGAAATTGATATCGAATTTGAATGATAAAACAAAGTACACATTACATTACGAAAATTTGAAATTGTACGAAAGCTTAGGATTGAAAATTACTAAAATACACAGAGGCATAAAATTTGAAGAAAGTTCATGGCTTAAGACATACATTGATTTAAATACACAGCTACGCACTAAGGCCGCCAACGATTTTGAAAGAGACTTTTTCAAACTAATGAATAGCAGCGTGTTTGTTAAGACTATGAAAAATATTGAAAAGAGGATAGATTTCAGATTGGTTGATGATAGGGAAAAGGCTGTTAAATTAGCTGCAAAGCCGTACTATGACCGAACAGTGATATTTGATGAAAATCTTGGTGGCGTCCACATGTGCAAAACTAAATTGCTGTATATTAAGCCAATATACCTAGGTATGACAATATTAGATTTAAGGAAAACTTTGATGTACGACTTTCACAATAATTACATAAAGGAAAAATACAATGATAAAGCCAAGCTGTTATTTACAGACACGGATTCGTTGATGTACGAAATACAGACGGAAGACTTTTACACCGACATTTCTAATGATGTTGAACAAAAATTTGACACTAGCGATTACCCTAAGGATCACCCATCTGGCATTAAGACTGGAATTAATAAGAAAGTCATTGGAATGTTTAAGGACGAAGCTTGTGGAAAGGAAATTGAAGAATTTGTTGGATTGAGAGCAAAGTTGTACTCGCATAAATTAGCAGCCGAGGAGCACAAGAAATGTCAAGGAGTTAAAAAGAATGTTGTTGAAAACACAATAACGCATGATGATTATAGAGATTGCCTGTTTGAGAAAAGAGATCACATGAGAAGCATGAATGTCATCAGGTCTCACTTGCATGATGTCTACACTGAACAAGTAAATAAAATTGCTCTCAGCGCAGACGATGACAAGCGAGAAATTTCAGATGATCGGATATATACTTTTGTATGTAAATATTTATGATGGAATTCATACGTTTGCGTATGGCAATTATAGATCAAAGAACGAAGAGAACTGATATTGTATTTTTTTACTAATATTTCCAAACCACATTTGATTTGAAAATAATAAATCGTTATAGCCAGACAATCCCAGTATCATCATTGTCTGGATTGAAACCATCAATATCTGGCCACAACTTTCCTTCATATTTTCCTTCAGTGAATTTTCTTA
Organism: Enchytraeus crypticus; assembly: GCA_905160935.1. NCBI lineage: Eukaryota > Metazoa > Annelida > Clitellata > Enchytraeida > Enchytraeidae > Enchytraeus > Enchytraeus crypticus. Next base: position 320,139 of record CAJHZI010000370.1, on the reverse strand, counting down.
CTGTAAATTCAAATCTTTTAGGGTTCCCTATCAACTGTTTCTCTATATAGACTTTGATACTGTCTGTAGACCATACCTTTAAAGGGGTATCATCCTAATTTTGTATAACGTATAAAATATACGATTTTCTATATATTCCATTTACTTCCTTAAATCCTTTTACAATATATCTATCTCCAGCGTTAAGATTTTGAAACTGGAGTACGACAGAATTTGTTTTCGTCTTAGAGTTTGTAGTTTCCATTTTATATATACAGGAAAATAAATTTAAATAGAAATCATTAAACTAAATTTTGTAAATTTGATACCGGAATCCATTTTGTCGTGTCTTTAGTAATAACCCACCCATTTCACCAAAGCATGTTTCACACCTTTAATCAATTTCCGTTGTAAAACCTTTTCAATTCTATAAATTTCTTGATGTGTTTTCTGCAATTCTTCTGCGTAAAATCCTCATTCTATCTCTTCGCCTAGCGAATCTGTCAATTTATAAGTGATCGGAGATGTGTATTGCACTTTGGCTATCTTGTACACTTCTTCAGACCAATTGGGCAGGAAACCCTTTTCAAACACACCTTTAATACGACTAATTCGAACTCTGTCGCCAACCTCGAATTTTCGACTTGCGTTATTGTTTAGATTTCTATATTTCCTACTATTAATTATAAATGCTTCGTTTTCCCTTTTACTCGCCTCAATGGGAGTCATTTTTACAGTCTTCGTGGCTTCGTGTTGTTATACTCTGCAATTAAATCGTCAATCATATCAATCCAATTTCTCGTATTTACAGCTGTAAATCTTTTCCACATTTTTTCCTAGATACTTCTATTAAATCTTTCAACAACTGCCGATTTATGTTCTCCAAATGTAGAGTATCTATTAATATTATTTTTCTTTAACCAATCATCCATGTTCTTGTTGTAAAATTCTTTACCCTGATCAACCCACATATGTCTAGGCTGTCTTCCAGACGATGACACTATTTGTTTAAATGCCTCTGTAGATGTTTCATCTCTCTTGTCTTTCAACGGAATGCTCCACGCATACTTGGAAAATAAATCAATGACGTTAAGCATGTATCTGTATCCCTTATTTACTCTACGCCACTCCTCCATTTCGATTAAATCTGATGCCCATATCTCATCAACTTCAAACACATGAACTTGTCGTCTTGTAAATTTTCAACGAATCGGTTTGTGTAATTCCTTAGCCAAATCTTCAAAGGGTCCAACGTTTTGCTTCGAGCCTTTTTCTTCGCTGGACCCCTCTATACGTTTTATGACTGGCCAAGACCATACTTTACCTTATTTTTCATGATGTGAAATACAAATCGAGCATCATTTCTTTGCTCACTATCAAGGCTTGAATCGTTAGCAATTTCCAATGCTCGATGAGCCAAAGCTTCGTCGCTGATATTTCGACTTGCAGTATCAGGATTTTCAGTATAAAACTGATCGTGCAATTTACACATTCCGTCGAACTCACTAATACCCTTATAGCCTTCGCGATTTTTCTGTTCATACTTTGTGCCTGGTCCGCAATACGAATACTTATTTAGATTATTAAATGATCCGTTGGGCACATACTCTCCACGTCCGGCAGGTAAATGTAGTTCTCCAACTGTGTTTCCAACTGCCGATAACACCTTATTAAGTACACCCTGACCTGAGATGAATCTTGACTTTTTACTTCCACACACTCTACAAATAGCAATCTGTCGTTTTCTATTATTAGTTGTGATCCGCTCTTGCGTCTGTATAGACTCAGTTTTCCTTTTACATTTCAAGCAATACATTTTAAATTACATTATAAAATTTTATAACGTAATTTTCATTTTAGAAAACTTATTAATTTATAATAATTGGAGTCTGACCATCGGATGTTAGGTACATCACTCTATCGGAAAGTATCGTAACATACATATGAGTATGTTCTGGAACATTTTGACTAAATTTAAAATTAAGTTTCATATTCATAACATCAGATTTGACTTTTTCACTCTGATGTCGTACATCAAAGACTACAAGTGGAAATAGCTTTTTGTAATTCATCATATCGATCTGTGTACCTCCAATTCAATGATTAAAACCAAAGTGTTCTTTCTTAAATTCATCTGCCATAGCGCAGAAATCTACAAAGTCATTTGTAGCAAAGTTTATTCTCGGTTCATCTTCAGGATATCTCTGATCATTCAATTCCACAAAAGCACTCGTCAAGTTAAGGTGATCAAACACAGCTGGATTTTGTTCCTGTGTTCTTGATTTGTCAGTTTGAAATCCAACAATTATCCATCTAGGCTTTTTACTTCCAGCGTCTCTATTGATCATCCATTCAAATTCCTGTACATCGCGCGTAACTGTAGTATGCTGATCACTTCTTCTGCTAAAACTTATTGAAATTTTCCTTTTACTTACAACAGACTCTCGCAGTGAAGTTACCATTTCAACTGATGGTTTTATTCTTGATACCATCCACCTAATATCCGTTAGTGAAACTTTACCATCACACACGTTATTCGCTTTATGAATTGCTAATGTGTCAGGCGTTCTAGTGAACCTCAACGTATGTCGCAAATTGTAAAGTACTTTGTTATATTCGGAAAATCCAAATAGATGTGAAAATGGAATGTTGAAAGAAAATTGGCCTGGTGCATCGTTGTTCATTAGAAGTTGTCGGCGAATCGCAAATCCTTCATTGTAATCTGGATTTTCTTGCGTTGCAAAATGATTGGCAACAATGGCTGCGCCAGCTGCAACTGCTGGTGATTGTCTATATTTGGAGGATACTGCGCCGACATTTGTGTCCTTTCTCCAACATTGATTCAATCCCGCACTACTATTGAAATCATCAGGATAAGACAAATAACCCAACATTGACGTAGTCTGTCCTGGAAAGTGTAATGATTCAATTGGTTTACCTCTTAAATCGTACTCATTACTAGAAAAGAGGTATGGAATGGCATTATTAATCAAAGCTATTTGAGCTGTTGCATCATAGGCATTGTTATTATCAGTTCTTAGAATTCTTCCCTTAATTTTAAGAAAGCTCTTAGATGTGTTGTAATACGAATCACTTGCAGGTATATCAATTTCAATAACATTAGAGTTATCATTAAAACCAGCTTTAGTCTGTGGAATAAAAGACGAGTATTGAAAACTTTCTACACTATTGTCAACATTATTGACGATGGTTGTGTGAAAATTTCGTTTGGCACTTGAGTTTCTATTTTATATATATGTAATAATAATTTTTAAACTAAAATCGTTTTAATCCGCTGCACGTTTTTAGTTGTTCTAGTATCTGTTCCGATTCAGGAGTTAGACGACTATTTTTGCTTTTTTCGTTTGCTATCTTTCTAATGAGTGCTTTATTACCCTCTGTCATTCCGAATGCCGCAATATCACCTACTGCTCCTAGAATTTGTTTTGCAATTAAATCTTTATTCTGATAGACGTACGAACCGAAACCTTTCAGTGTATCGACAAATCCCCGTCCATGTACCAGAGTTTGTTTTGAACTGTATGCTTTGCATTTCTCTTTGACAATCATTTTTACTAAATACAATATATTTTTAATTAGATTTTTTCTCTAATTAGTAATACAATAGTAAGTCTTTCGCCCATCAAATCTATAGGATTGTTATCTTGATCAGTCAGCCGTAGGTTAATGCTATCAATTTCTGGTCTATTTACTATTGGTAAAAATATCAATTCAGGAGTAGGGTTCTCTATTATCTTATACCCTGGATTTACTCTCTGTGTAAATGTATGTATAACATTAGATTTGTTGCTATTAAGATAGTTCCCAGTAGCAATATCGCAATGGACTTGTATCGAATTAACTTTTTCTATATCTATTATATTTGGAGATTGGTGAATTCTTTCTGACAAGCAGACATTATCATTATTGAAGCCGAGAGTTGACCCTATTGAATTTTCCAATCCGAAATCAACCATGTACTTTTCGTGTGATATAGTCAAAATTGTCTTGAAAATTAAATGACTTATATTTATATAATATTTTTCATTAATTGCATCGTAGTCGCCGTTTGCCTGCATTACCCTTTGAATCGCAGCGTTAATATCTTCTAATTCATATGCACCCTTTGAAAGTGTGATTATTTTCCAAGTATTTCCATCATCGGTGGAATATTTAAATTTAATGTTGGCCTCCATGATGTTTGGTATTCAATTGTACGTCTGCGGAGATATAAATGCTACTTCGTACTTTCTGTCAGGATCCAATCTTATTGGAGGATATAGATTTGTAGTAAAATCTGTTGATGTGCTCGACAGAGTTAATTTCGCCATTTTATATAACTTTAAAATGGTTTTTATATATATGTATATCATCATATTCCCCCTTAGTGATTGCTCTAATGTTTAATAGCTCATCCAAAATACTAGCTGCGGTATTATACACTCCAGTGTTTCCAGCTTGTAGAGCCGCAATATTTTCATTCAATAGACGAACCAATTGATCTGGGCTGTCATAAATTATAACCTGGTCTGTTTTACGCCTGCCTCTACCACGCTTTTGTTTACCAGCAGGCATAACAAGTTTTTTCTTCTTTAATCCTTCGCCGACGAGCTCGCTTCCTGCTTTTACCTTAGTCAATATGCTCTTGTACTTTTCCAGTGATATAGTCGTCTATTATGTGTACTTTTCCAGTGTTTTCTGCTGAGACTCGCATATCACTTTATCAGCTGCAGTCTTTTTACTGTTATTTCCCAAGAGCCCTATTCGTCTATTATGTGCTTGAATCTCCTTCAATGTTGCTTCTATTTCGTTGTTTTCATATACCTCACTTGGAAGCTTCAGGTCGAGCAGATCTAGATTCTCTCGATCACTTTCATTGAGATTTTTGTCTAAATTAATAATTAAAGGACCTCCTTGGTGTGGATTCTCGATCAGGAATTAGCGAATCATAAAATGGCATAGCCTGTATAGCCTCTCTCTGATTAGTTGCATGCATCAATTCATTAGTAAAGGGAACTAAAAGATCACTCAAGTTTTGTCTATCGTCGACAATCTTTTGTTCTAGAGTCTTAGCTGTCTCTCTTGTAGTATCAATTAACGGTTTGAATAATTTTGCTTGGCTCTCATATACCTGTTGATTGCCAAGTATGTCATTCCGAAACATTTGTTTCGCTTCGTTCTTGGCTTTTGTAAACCGGCTAATATCAAATTCCTTCATCATTTTGCTAGGTACATATAATTGTTTATTATGTATTTTAGATATTATGTATTTTTAGGTATTATTATGTATTATTATGTATTATTATGTATTATTATGTATTATTATGTATTATTATGTATTATTACGTATTATTACGTATTATTATGTACTATTATGTATATTTAGGTATTATTATGTATTTTAGGTATTATTATGCATTATTATGTATTTAGGTACTGTTCAGGTATGTAAATTACATTATAATTTAAAATATAGCGACCGCATTCAGGATCTTCCCACAGACTTATTACAATATATCCATGCTTTCTTGTCCACGCTTCCTTACATATTTATTTAAACTCTTCAAACGTCATATAACCGCTTACACACGTAAGCGTATCATAGATATATTTCAGCGTCTTCTCATCTTGATGAAACAATATAAAAATATTTGCATTTTGACGTATTCCATGCTTCTTCAGTTGACGCTCTGACATAGATAGAATACATTTGCATTATTGTGTCTACCTTGACAAAAATAATCGGTCATGACTTTCTGATCTTCATTCATAACGTCATCAAAAATTACAACGTGAGTCTTATTACTATGGAGTTGAGATGGGTGAACAATTTCCACGTCAGGATTGTCAAAAGTAACAATATAATTATTTGTTTTAAATTTCTTTTTTGATTCATCATTACAAAGTCTAAGATATTCGTATGCGTCTTGATATGGCGTCGTTGTGTATACCATTATATTGTTGTAATACACGAATTTGCCCATTATAAAATCCATCATCAACTTAGTTTTACCACATCCACTACTGCCTGCTATTATCATTCTTATATGTGCAGGAAATATGTCGTGATGTTTCTTTTCGTAGCTTGTACCAATAATTTCCTGATACATTTTCGAATAATCAATACCCGAGTCTACCATTTTTAAGTATTAGTTATTTTAAATTGTTTCTTTCATTTAATTCATTTAACATATCGGTAAATTTAGATCCATTATTAAGTTTATAAAGCACGTAAATGCAGTAATGACCGCAGATGACTTCGTTCGGTGCTTGAATTTTGAATGTGTTGTAATAATTTTCTTTTCCTTTACAATAACGCTGAATTTCTAAAGGAGGTACGAAACCGTAACTGTCAAAATATAAACATCTACCATCCATGCTGTAGACGCATGTCCAATGTGTTCCGTCTCCTGAACTATCGTCAATATTAAGAATTAGACATTCGCTAATATTAATTGATCCTTTCAATTCATCACGCAATGCATACACCTTTTAAATGTTTAATTTTCAATTCTTTGCATTTTTCTATTATATCAAAATTACTTAGCGGTTTAATGGTTTTGAATAATTTTAGAAATTGCCTGCCTCTATGCCTCCCCCTGTCTTTCTAAAAGAAACTCCTGATCCGCCCCTTTCCAAATACAATCCATTACCCCACTGAGCTCCTTTCAAATTCTTGACACATCCACCGAGTCCAAATTTGTTTAATGCATTCGATAGCGTTTTACCTACAACGGGGATTGGAGTTATTGCGTCGCTGATTAAGCCTGCGCCGAGTTGCTGTTTGGTTATGTTTTCCAATTCTTGACTATGTCTCTTCAATTCATTAGTCTGTCTTGTCGAATTCACTGCAGAGCTAATTCTACCTGCCAATCCACCTATTGCTCCCACGATGGCAGGAATGGCTGCTGCCAACAGCGGCAGGAATCCTCCATTCTTTTTCATGTACTTTAATTGTGCTCAGCTCAGACACAATTCTATTCCCGAAGTAGCCCTTTTTATTTTATTAATTTGAGTTTGGGTTAGAGGAATATTCGTATTACCCGATAAATTCTTTTTTGATATTCGTATTTTAACCCCTCTATCACGATCGCATGCAGTCTTTAGTTTTTTACGCTGACCTTCAGTGAACGTTACACCATAGTTTGCATACTTTGACATTTTTTATATAAATTTAAATTTTTATTATATAAAATGAGTACTATATCGAAAACTGGTGGCAAATCGCATTCAACAACTGGTGATTTGATGGAGCATGTAGATTCAGTTTTCAGGCCTATTGTCACTCTTGTTGATAAACTCGACAGTATAAAAATTAACAAAACTGGAGGAGAAATCCCTGGAGACATTAATATGAACAACAATAGAATTTTAAATGTTAAACATCCTCCAGAAAGTGATGTGGATGTCATCAGAAAGGTGTACTGCGACCGTTATGTTAACGAATTTGGTGAAAATTTAAAAAAGAAGATATCCTAAAGGAAGTCGAACAAAACGTAGTTGCTAGTGACTTTGCTCTACAGGACAATATTGATACGAAACTCAGTGTGAATGGTGGTTCAATGAACAGAGATTTAGATATGAAGCATAATTTAATTTTTAATGTCGGTTTCCAAAGTGAAAGATATGATGCGCTAAACAAAAAATATCTACAGATTGCGAGCATGAAAGATAATGTTGATTTGAAGAAATTAATGGCTATTTGTTCTTATGTATTGACCATTATATCAATATATTCCATAGAACAAGACCTGCGAATTAAATACGGCGAAATATTTCTTACGAAATACAATCAGTTGCAAAATATTACTTTTGAAAATACTAAATATAATAGTGAAGAAACATAGAAACTAGATATATTTCCAACTCACCAAACATATTTCTCGGTAGTTCTTCAATTGCTGATGTAAGTAAACATTTCAAATCAGTCGTAAAAACTGAAAGAATTCCTTCGATGTCAGAATTGACATCGAAGGAATTGATGTAAGTAAACAAATTGATGTAAGTAAACATTTCAAATCAGTCGTAAAAACTGAAAGAATTCCTTCGATGTCAGAATTGACATCGAAGGAATTCTTTCAGTTTTTACGACTGATGTCAGAATTGACATCGAAGGAATTCTTTCAGTTTTTACGACTGATTTGAAATGTTTACTTATATCAGCAATTGAAGAACTACCGAGAAATATGTGTGGTGAGTTGGAAATATATCTAGTTCGTGCTAAATTAATAGCAACACCTGAAGAGGGTACACCTTTATTGAAAATTAGGCAATTTATTTCGAAACTTGTAATAGATCTAGACTCAGATCGAAAGAATTCAGACTTGAAATTAATATTAGGAAAAAATTTAACGTTTGTTGATTTGGGATTACATTACGTTTCAGATTCTCTGCTAATAAAGTTTGTGATGTAAGCGTAGCCGTAAATTGCGATATTTAAAATCGTTAATAAATGTTTTAACGAATTTTTATGTGAATTCAGAAATAATCTGATTATAGGCTGCCTCGATAAGATTTCCATTACAACTGACAACAAAATCGTACTTTAAGCTTATTCAATAAGCTTAATAAGCTTATTCAGTTTTTCAATTTATGTATTTAGTTTATTACTTTATCTTGAAAATAGAATTTAACGCTGATTGCTGATAATATGCCGCTTGTAGTCGACAAAACTATAATAGCGATAGGTGGGATTGCGACAGCGATTGCTGTTACAGCCAGTACTGTTGAAATTACGATAGAACTAACTGTGGCTGTGTAGGAAATTGTCTTTATAATTGTCCTTTTTCGTTTCAACTTTTTTTACAGTAGCTTGCCTTTCTTCAAGCTTCCTAGTTAAAAATACTTTCAATTTATTTGAAAGCGACATGCCATCGATGGTGTCTGACATTTTTATTATGCATAGTTAATTTTATTAAGTCTACAAACATATAACGTTATAAGCTGCCTGTCCTTTACGGACTTTATTTATTTTAACCAGATCTGATTTAAGATTCGGATTATTCTATTGATTTCATTATACGAATTTCAATATGGAGTCATTTACTCACTTTTTAAATTTCATTTGACACTTGATGCCCGTCATGTTATGGACCTTATATAGGGTTTTGCATTATTACTGACAGCCGACTCAGTATCACGCAGCTGCAGCTCATCTTGTTTACTGGTCTCCTCTGAAAAGACTCTACTGTAACCTACAAGCTGTGCAGCTGGAGCTTTATAATAACTGAACTGCTGGAAAACACTAAAGTTAAAATCACAGCTAGATCGACGGCTGTTGAAGCAGAGTCTCGTGAAGGAGACTCTGCTGTTGAAGCAGTCTCGTGAAGGAGACTCTGCTGTAGCAGCTGGAAATAAATGTTATGTGGAAAGTGAAAGTAAAAACCCTACGTGCATATTTCTATATACATATAGACTGTAGTTCTAAACTGTAGTTCTTTTATGAAGCAGCCAATATATTAACTGTTACCCAATATAAAATGAGCAGGTAACCAGAAAGTAGACTAACTGCCTCTTTTTCAATGTTAGAGGACTTTTGACAATTAGGTACAGCGAAGAAATTAGGTTCCGGATGTTGATGGAATAGGGTCAAAAACTGGCGGTGTTGAAGGATTCGGTGGAGGAGCCCATATGTGGATGTCTCCTTCAATAAATTCCAGCATATCCTCATAGTTATCCAAGAGCTTTTGCAGAGGAATTGTTGTATGCTTCATCGATGGAAACGTCACACATATGTTATGCAGTTTAATCAATTTGTAGGCGTAGGACACTGAATATCCTACCCTTTTAGCCATCATTTGGAACATTTTCATTGTCTTTGTGTAAACTTTCAGATTGTATAGCGTTAATCCAATTTGAAATTGGATTAACCTAGTGTCTGCAAGCTTACCTCTTTCCTCTCTCTTTAGCGATTTGATCATGATCAAACGATCTTCCACGTTGCTTGGCTGAACATATTTTTTATTAGTCCCTACTCCTTTTTAAGTAACCAAACTCTCTTTAAGCTCTTTGTAGCATTTACGGATTCTAACTTGCTCATTTTGAACCATAAGTTCCGTATCAATACCAGATTCTGTACTTACGTCAAAGATTTTTGTCCACTTTCTCATATAACTGTTTCCTTTAGTCAAAACCGAGTCTCATTTTTCCACTGGTATTGATTCCATCATAAAACGATGTAGCTCTTGAGTATCCTTTACAAAATCATTTTGTTCTATTGTACTAATAAATCTAGTCATCTTTGCAGTATCGTAATGTACATGTGTACTGATCTAACGTGCAACGTGGCACGTTAGTAGGATATCAACTTTTATATAAGGCAGCAGAGACTGCGGGCGACTGCTGCAGCCTGGTAAGGAGACTGCACGCTGTAAACAACGCGCATTAGCAAGTAACTTTCAGCAGCTGCTGAAAGTTCAGCTATGATACGCGAAGGTACTCATTCTATGAACTTGCAAACATAATTAAATTAAAGTAGACAACTTTAAAATAAAATATTAATTTTTTTGGTTTAAATTTATTTTTCTACATATATAAAATGGAACCTCAAACGGTGAAACAGTTGAAGCAAATGTTGATCAATGCTGGAATTAAACTGCCTGAAAAATCAAGAAAAATAGAATTGTTATTTTTAGCGTTTGAAAATGGACTATTAAAAATGGACCCACCAAAGGAAGAAGCGGAGACTAAAAGAAAAAAAGGAAGACCTAGAAAATATCTACCAAAAGAGGTAGACCCAAACAAAGTGATAGACCCGAAATTTGAGCGCTTATTAACTATAATAACTAATCCAAAACGTGTAAGGTTGGAAAATACAGAAAACGGCGAAGTTACACTATACAAATCTATGTATGAAGCTGGTAAGCAACAAACCATCATACAATGTATTTTGCTAAAAACGATGGAAAGATAATTGATGGGTGTTTTAGAGTTACAATCATTTGATTGATTAGATAGTAAATATACCATTAAAACTATATCAGCTTTTGTATATAGGAATATATATGTGGGCTTTTACTTTCGCTTTACATACAATGTTATTTACAGCAGCTGAGCGGCCGTCGGTTAGCTTCATTTTGTGACTGGGGTTTTTCCAGCAGTTTAATCATTAAACTTTCAGCTGCACAGTACAGCAGATCAAGTTATGCTCAAGGCAGAAAAGGCTATTTTGTCTTAAAATAAACATGGTGATGTATAAATTTGCCTTAAAACGGCGATTTTGTCCCAAACAAGTAATTATTCTACTACTTATACTTTGTCACGAATAGATGAAAGATGTTGCAATTTCAAGTCAGAATCTGAGCTAGAAAATGAGATGTACAGTTGAGTATCATCAGCATAGAAATGAAATTTTATTGAAGCATTGTCTAAAACATAACTGAGTGGGGTAGTGTAGAGGGAAAAAAGAAAAGGTCCAAGTACAGATCCTTGGGGCACACCACGAAGAAGAGGTAGTTCAGGGGAGCGTTCATTGTCTATAATAACAGATTGATTGCGACCAGAAAGATAGGAGGAGATCAGAGAGAAAGCGGAATCAGAGATACCAAAGCACGTTTTAAGTCTACTGGTAAGAATGTTATGATCGATGGTGTCGAAGGCAGCCGAAAGATCAAGTAGTACAAGGGCTGATACCTTTTGAGAGTTTAAGGCTAAGCAAAGGTCATTATGAATGCTGAGTAAGGCAGTTTCAGTGGAGTGAAGCTTTCGAGATGCAGATTGGAAACAAGATAGAGAAGGAAAAGATTCGAGATGGCTACATAAGCGAGTGCAGATTATTTTTTCCAAGATTTTGGAAATGAAATTTAAGTTGGAAAAGGGACGATAGCCAGAAAGATCATCTTTAGGAAGTGATTGCTTTTTAAGCAGAGGAGAAACAACAGCACTTTTAAAAGTAGATGGAAAAATTCCTTCAGAAAGTGAAAGATTAACCACATGGGTAATTGGAGGTAGGAGGGCATCAATGCAAGATTTAAGTAGTTTGGTTGGAATGGCATCTAGCGAGCAAGATGAGTCGGTAGAGCAGAGTATTAAATGACGGATTTCTTCAAGAGAAGCAGGTTTAAAATTTAACAGCAGAGGAGGATTTGGCCTAGACGGATATGAAATAGTCTCCGGACAGAGAGGAATAGAAGAACAGAGTCTGGTAATTTTGTCATCAAAGAAATTAAGAAAATTGCTGGCAAGAGTTGACGGAGAATTGGAATTTGGAAGAGACTTGGGGATAGTGCGACCAATCAGTGAATCGAGGGTTCCCCAAAGTTTTTTGGGGCAGTTTTGATTCTGCAAGATCAAGTTCTTAAAGTAAGAACTCTTGGCGGAGGAGATCATATCATCAACTAACTTACGTTGTTTAACGTAGTTAGCCTTGCTCGTGGGGTTTTGCATTTCAGGAGGATTTTTCTTATCTCTCCTATATTGAGATTCTAGTTTGGAACGAAAGATTTTTGCACGAGAATTTCATCAGAAATAAAGGGTTTCCTAGGATTGGAGCGACAAGAAATAGTTAAGAGAGGAGCGTGCTTGTTTAATAAAGACGAAATCACAGAGTGAAATTGTTGTGTAAAATTAGCAACAGTTGAAGTTGGACTGGAATATAATGAAGAAGCTATAATATCGGCAGAAAATAAAGAAATATTGATGGAGGAGAGTTTACGATAGCTTTTAATAGTTAATATTGTAATATTGTATTTAAAAATGTAGTTAATATTTGTAATATTGTATTTTAAAAAAAGCAGCTGAGCACAGTGCGACTTAATTAGTTCTAATCCTAAATATAGCCACCATCTCAAACTCCATATTTCAGCTGTACATTAGCAAGAGTAATCCATCAATCAATAAGAATTTAAAGTTCGATTCCTCGCCATAAGGCAATGTCAGGGACGTTTCTTGCAGACTCTGCACAAACATACGCCAAAACACCACACAATGACGACTGTATGAGTAGACAAAGACTCTAAGGGAGTAGCGACACCATTGTTCTATTTTCAGTCATTCTAGTTTCTCATAGATAGGCAGTCTCAAACAGCATATTACATCTGTTCATCTCCAGGAGAGACCCTTTCAGTGTTCTCATTGTCAGATGAAGTTTTCACAGAAGCTGCACTCGCGTGATCAACAAAATATATGAATCTTCGCAGAAGGTACGTTATCTCACGCGACAAGAGAGAATTGTTCATGATGGCATCAAGCTCTTTCCCGTTTCTCTGACAACTTTCTGACTTCAACACATAGTAAGCCCAGGCAACATAGGAAGTCTGTGCATTTAGAAAAATCTTAATACTTGATGATTAGTCTAATAATAATAATAATCATAAAGGTTTAAAGTCCGTTTCCTCATACAAGGATGATGTCAGGGACGTCCCCATCACTTGTCACTACAAATCGATTCACCCCAAACTATCTGTAAAAAACATGTGAATTTAATTTTAAACTTTACTCAGAAAAATAAGCTATCTTATTATTTGTTTTGAGTTACTAACAGAAATTTACTAAGAACTAATTTAATATCGGTTTCAAACATGTAAGCTGCATAAGCAGTTTCGCATGTTATATAGAAATTGTGGAGAAATTATGTTCTGGAATAGAATCATCCACCTTATTAGATGTTGATTAAATGATGTCATAGCAGCCAATATGGAAAGGCCTTCGTGTCCAATGCGCATCATCTTCCCTTGAATCCCAATTTAACTAGGGTCGGGATTAGAAATCAATATGAAGCATCACAGGGATATCAATAGTGTATCCCAAAAATAAAACAGCTAATTATGCATTATTAAAATGGTTAGAACAGCCCTCTGAATATACAAATAAGAATAGTTACATAAATTTAACGTAGTTTAATCCTGAACTAATAGTTCCATTTCAGAAGTACTGAAATATAAATAGATTTAATTACTTTAAAGTAAAACTACTTAAATTCTAAATTAGTATAAAATAGTAATTCATACCACTGTCACGCCTGCCTTAAAAAGCAATAGGATATTTACTATATAGTATATACAACAAGATGTTACTTATTCATGTCAATGAATTTAAAAGACAACACACTGCCATTATTTAGTAGTGAAATAGACGAGCCTCCTTTGTACTTAAAATGCTTTATTATTGTGTATATTTACTACAAACGTAATAAGTTAATAACATCGGATACAATTACTAGTCATATTACAATAGCAAAGCATCCTCTATGTCACTGGTGAAATTACATGTACTTGTATAAAAAGGGAATTAGACAATTATATCTGTATGCAGTAAGAAAGGAGAATACCAAATGAAAAAATCTACAGCAGTTCAATTAACTGTTTAACCTAGTTTCCGTTGTTTTCAAAAAATTAGTAGAACTCAAACAAAATGACTGACTAGATAGTTACCTACTTTAATTTCTAACCAACTTAAATTTTTTTAGTACATTTAGAGATGCCACTCGCGATTTCACAGAACTAACTGGATTAAACCACAATGGAGAACGACCATGAGCAGCAACAAAAGAGTTTTGCTGTATCGTAATACTATGCTAATATTTAATGAGTCGCAGATTCCAAGAAATTTTCCACATCATAGTAGTAAAAAATTCTCCGTGTTGTTCTCGGGTGTGGTTGAACCACTGCAAAATAGGGCAGCCGCAAACAATCTGCTGCGAGTACGTAAGAGGCGACTAGGGCAGGAGCTGAGGATGTCAAGATGGGACCAACCTCACCATGAAATATTTCCCCAGGATTAAATGGCAATTAATCCATCTAACTGAGGAAGGCAGAGGGAAATCACCTCAGTTGCCGTACTTTTCCCAAGCTATAGGCTACATAATGTATGGATAAGGCATAGCCTTTGTGAAGGGATTAACTTGTCGACCTAAGGAGTGACAAAGCAGAATTTGAGTATGAATATGTACCTTGAACCAGCCACTTGACAGTCCACTGAAGAGAAGAGAAGTAGTAAAAAGTGAAGTGTAAGGGTTGATGGTAGGGTTGTGTGTACGGATTGTTGGTGGGGTTGCACGTAGTAATTGATGGTTGAGTTGTGTGTAGTAATTGATGGTTGAGTTGTGTGTAGGAGGTTGAAGGTTGAATTGTGTGTAGGGGTTGATGGTTGAGTTGTCTGTAAGGGTTGATGGTTGAGTTGTGTGTAAGGGTTGATGGTTGAGTTGTGTGTAGGGGTTGATGGTTGAGTTGTGTGTAAGGGTAGACGGTTGAGTTGTGTGTAAGGGTTAATGGTTGAGTTGTGCGTAAGAGTTGATGGTTGAGTTGTGTGTAAGGGTTGATGGTTGAGTTGTGTGTAGGGGTTGATGGTTGAGTTGTGTGTAAGGGTAGACGGTTGAGTTGTGTGTAAGGGTTAATGGTTGAGTTGTGCGTTGATGGTTGAGTTGTGTGTAAGGGTTGATGGTTGAGTTGTGTGTAAGGGTTGATGGTTGAGTTGTGTGTAGGGGTTGATGGTTGAGTTGTGTGTAAGGGTAGACGGTTGAGTTGTGTGTAAGGGTTAATGGTTGAGTTGTGTGTAGTTGATGGTTGAGTTGTGTGTAAGGGTTGATGGTTGAGTTGTGTGTAGGGGTGATGTTGAGTGTGTGTAAGGGTGATGGTTGAGTGTGTGTAAGGGTTGATGGTTGAGTTGTGTGTAAGGGTGATGGTTGAGTTGTGTGTAGGGTTGCTGGTTGAGTGTGTGTTGATGGTTGATGTGCTGAGTTGTGTGTAAGGGTTGATGAGGTTGACGGTTGAGTTGTTGTGTTGAGTTGAGTTGTGTAATGGTTGAGTTGTGTGTAGGGGTTGATGGTTGAGTTGTGTGTAAGGGTAGACGGTTGAGTTGTGTGTAAGGGTTAATGTGTGTGAGTTGTGCGTAAGAGTTGATGGTTGAGTTGTGTGTAAGGGTTGATGGTTGAGTTGTGTGTAGGGTTGATGGTTGAGTTGTGTGTAAGGGTTGATGGTTGAGTTGTGTGTAAGGGTTGATGGTTGAGTTGTGTGTAGGGGTTGATGGCTGAGTTGTGTGTAAGGGTTGATGGTTGAGTTGTGTGTAGGGGTTGATGGTTGAGTTGTGTGTAGGGGTTGATGGTTGAGTTGTGTGTATGGTTGAGTTGTGTGTAAGGGTAGACGGTTGAGTTGTGTGTAAGGGTTAATGGTTGAGTTGTGCGTTGATGGTTGAGAGTTGATGGTTGAGTTGTGTGTAAGGGTTGATGGTTGAGTTGTGTGTAAGGGTTGATGGTTGAGTTGTGTGTAAGGGTTGATGGTTGAGTTGTGTGTAAGGGTTGATGGTTGAGTTGTGTGTAAGGGTTGATGGTTGAGTTGTGTGTTGGGGGTTGTTGGTTGAGATGATGGCACAATTAATTAATGTGACGTGCATCAAACGATAGTACGAACATCAGTAGGATTGTGTCACTGATAAGGAAATATTTAATAAAGTGCATATAACGATTTCTAAGAAACCGCTGCCTGTGTAATCATTCGCAATCAGCTAAGGTACGACAAAAAATCTACTACCGAACCACAGTTAAACATTTTCAAAAGTTCAATTTCGAAACAATAACTATATAAACAAAAGAAAATAGTTCAACAGTTCACGTTAATAGTCTTTAGATCAAAGCCTTCAAAACTAAATAGCTTGTGGATCATTCAGTCTAAAAGACAATCATTATATAATAATTCAATTAACCAAACACAATATGTTACATTACAATGTAATATTGAAAAGCATACATAGAAGCAAATATATAATGCATAAATTTATTCAAAAAATACCATTATTAAGCAATGGATCAGGACAACAAATCAGTCAATATGACTGCTTAATATCATAAATCTGTCTACTCGTATCGGTTGGACGACAGATAAAACACTTATGAGTCCAGGCCACGTGTTTGAGTCTCATCTCAGCCGCCTCAAAGAATACCCTCGTAGAACGAGAATAGACGTTAAACTGAGCAGCTTTTTCTAATAATAACAATAAAAGTTTAACGTCTGTTGCTTCGCACAAGGATGATGTCAGGGACATACCCCATCACATGTCACTACACATCGATTCACACCAACCGATCTGAAAAACCTGTGCTGAAGAGAAAGAAAAAGATCGTAAACGGTGCCAGTCCGACGATCAAAAAAACAGTCAGGCAAGATGAAAAAAGTCTATGGTGCGAAGAGATGTGTTTTCAACCTACAAAAGAAAGTGGAAGTAGTAGAACATGAGCGAAGATCAGGAGGCAGAGAACAGTAGCAGCGGAGAAAGAAAATGAACGTCTACCTCACGAAATGAGAATATTAGAAATTTTGAGCAGTTTGGCATCGGAAGAAAGAAGCCTACGAGAGAGTTGCTATTGGATTAGGAGATCAGAAAGGTAAGAAGATTTGTAAGACCATTCTGTCTGAAATAAATCAAAACTAGAGACCTTTGAGTAAAAAAAATTCTAATAATTATCTTTTGATGACACGGTGTTTATAAACACCAAACCACCCATATGCATTTTAAATTAAATAAAAATAGTTCAGCATACAGAGTAAATACTAGATTTGCAACAACTTTCTAGTTTGCAAAATTTGTGAGAACAAATTTGTAAGACGCTATTTTGGCAGACACTATACAATAGTATGCCGCTCCAATATGCAGCACTGCATATAGCATTCTAGTTGAACTAAGTATGGGTTCTAATAAATCAATCAGTTGAACTAAATATGGGATCTAATCAACTAATCAATTAAGATCTATAGTTTCTCATCTGACGACGTGTTAAACAGAAGACTCGATGCCTCTAGTAACTCACTGGTAACATCTCTCTCTCTCATCATCATCATCTCTCTAGTGTTCTGCAAAGTGAAAGGTCCAAAAAAGTAAAGTAAACACGCATTATAGTGAAATGATCAACTATGCCGATATCTATCACTTTTAATACCACATGTTTAAACCATTAGCGCAATTTAGTCCATTTTCCGTATATCCATTCCTGCAGTGAATGTCCGAGATTTTACTCTTAGATCAGCGCGGCTGGGATTCAAACCCGCGAGAGTTCAATTCACCTCAGGATCTGTCATTTAAAACTTCATATTCGTCCAAGCTACATATTCGTACTCACATATGCTTTCAGGCTCCATAAAGAGAACTTAACGAGTCAAATTAACTCAATTGATTAACGAGTTAATCCCTTCATAAAAGCCTATGCCTTATCCACATTTATGTAGCCTATAGCTTCGAAATAATATGACTTCTGAATTGGTTTCCTGTTTCCTTCCAACGCATCATCATATGCACGAATTAAACTATCATCGGCTTGCAGTAGAGACTCCAAAACGGAAGCATACAATAACTTGATGCTATTTAACTCCTCTCAATGGCCAATACACAAGTGAAATACAATATATATGGTCAAAGTCAAATTGTCATTGCTAACACACTCTGATTAGACACCAGGAGACCTAAGAGATCTTTTTAACAGCATGGAACAATTAACTGCGACGAGTGACTAAGGTAAAGGTTGAAAGCGGTGGATACCAGTCTACCAAGATGGTATGGGATTAAGTTGAAATCAGCAGAAATAGTGAGGCTCTCAAAGGATTGCGAACACCCACAGAGTTAATAAAATAAAGAGAAGGACTGGAAATTGAGGGACCTGATGAAAATTAAAGGAAAAAAGTAATGATGTTTAGACTAAAAAATCATTCAACGACAGAACGAAAAGAGGAAAGGAGAAAACTGCTGAGGATGGAGAAAAATGTAGAAGTTACTTCATATGTCATAGACCTGACACTAGGCAGTATATAGAGAGGTGACCATTAAAATGACATTAGTGTAATAATTAATATTTAACAATTCCGATTTAATGTAGTGTTTATAGCTTAACAATTACAATTACGCTAACATTTAGTAACTCCTTCACTCAATTCTCTTATACTGTCCAACTAACCATTCTAGTTATGCTTCCACATTAAAAATCTGCCCTAAATGCTAAAAATAATCATTAAATCCAGCCACAAGCTGATATTATCACATACCTACGACATCTCTACCATTTAAAAAGTCCCATCTATAAACAACTTTCTGAAGAAACTTTCAGAGATCTCTGCAATATTTTAACGTTGATAAAAAACAGGCTGAGTTTACAACACTTTACAATAATGTTTCAGTTCACAGAATTATTATTTCATCTACAAATATATAATGGTATAATGAAAATATGTATAAATATTATAATCCTACAATTTTTATTGCATCATCTTTCCAGACTCAGAAAGGAAACCACTTGATACACTCATTGAAATAAATAATTCACATTTAAATAACAAAAATTTCAAAGTAGGATTTTAAGGCTGCCAGATGAAGTAAATTCATTTTCTATAAATTATCACAAGTGCACAAAACAATTTCCTCAACGAGTATGAAATGTGAGTTTACCATCCGTTTCTGTACCAGATTCTGTGAGACAGTTGGATCGGGATTCAAACCCATGATGTCTTGCTCATTGAGCAACTAAGCCAGTTTAGCGCTTTTCAAAAATTTAAGAAATGAAAAATAAATTTAGCATTTATGGTCCAATTAGGGTTAAATGAACATTACAAAAATATAATAGTAATTACTTATATCATTTGAAGCATGTCACCGCTTTACCATCAGCTCAGCATTTAATACCATACGATGAATACCTTACAGTTTAGTTATCAGCCTTGATATGATAATCGCAATAGCAATATACAAATCGTCTACATTATCAAATTCATTATAAACACAAACAATTAGCAAACGCAACCTAGACCAAGTTACTGAAACTAGATATATAATACTTTTAAGCCTAATCAAATCGACTTTCATCAAACAGAAGCGGAATCAACTGACAAAGACGTTTCACTGCGACATTATCATACGGGAGCATTTTATACATATACCTATATCAGTAGAGTTGTAAACTACTCGAGTGAAGCACTCACAGTATAACTGTCCAGAATTGAACTCATCTTAAGAATATTATGATCGGGTATGTTGGACAGACATTTGTTTACTTATTACACAACACTCAGTTATTTCATATCAAACTGTCGTTGAGAATTATTGAAACTACTTCACGTTACAGTCTCCTACTATTAAGCTTCAGCGTCTAACAGATTTGGCAAACGTTATTCATTTGAATTAGAAGATTCCGTTAAACCAATTTCTGATGAGTTTTTGTCTTCAATCTCATCTTCAATAGTCAAATCGTCTTGGCTTATACTGTCTTGACTTAGACTGTCTTGATTTAAACTATCATGGTTAAGACTGTCCTGGTTTACACTGTCTTGATTTAAACTACAGTCGACGTTTAAACTGCCTGAAGTTAAACTATCTTGATTCAGACTGTCGACGTTTAAACTATCTTGGTTCTGGCTGTCTTGGCTCAAACTACCCTTCTTTAAACTGTTTTGCTTTGAACTGTCTTTATTTGAACCTTCTTGATTCAGAATATCCAGCACGTGATATACTCGTATGTGATGGGCTAGAGACTTTTGTGAGGAGTAGCTCTTACCACACACCAGACACTGGAAGCGTTTCTCACGTACACTCGACCCCTCTCGGGCTGAACCGTCCTCGCCGTTGTCCTGAGTCAGAGAGTCGGAAGAATGAAACGACTTGAGATGCTGCGAGACTGACTGACGCGAAGATAACCGCTTATTGCAAACTGGACACTGAAAACGCTTCTCACGATATTTATCCTGATTATAACCATCTTCAGTAAAACTGCCCTGACCAAGAATGTCAGGACTGAAACATGTCTGCACCGCACTGGTTTGATTAGCGCTCTCCTGAGCCAAACTCTCTTGCAGCAGGCTCTCGATGTTCAGCCCCTCTGAGCCGTGGAAGGCTCTGAGATGTTGCTCGAGGGACTGGCGCGTTGAGAGCGGCTTGTAACACACCGGGCACTGGTAGCG
Source organism: Enchytraeus crypticus (assembly GCA_905160935.1). Classification (NCBI taxonomy): domain Eukaryota; kingdom Metazoa; phylum Annelida; class Clitellata; order Enchytraeida; family Enchytraeidae; genus Enchytraeus; species Enchytraeus crypticus. The sequence continues at coordinate 299,293 of CAJHZI010000370.1, read as the reverse complement.
CTTCTCCCGGTTGTGCACGGCTCTGATATGTGTCTTGAGAGACGTCTTCCTCGAGAAACAAGACTCGCACTGAGGACACTTGTGAGTCTTCTCCTTCAGGTGCACTGCGGAGATGTGCAGCTTGAGCGACTGACTGTAAGTGGAACTAAAACTACACTTGTCACAATTATACTTCTTGTCTCCGTGAGCGTATATCATGTGCTGCGTGAGATCGGACTTGACGCTGTAGGATTTCTCGCAGTGCGTGCACCGGTGTACCCTCTCGTCTGCGTGCTTGCGCTGAATGTGCCTCTTTAACTTTGTGCGCACGCTAAACGTCTTCTTACAGATAGGACAGCAGGTAACGAGAGTGAGGTTCTCTCCCCTCAGCATCACCTCACCAGGCTCTCCTGCGTCACATCACATAGATAACATTGCATCACATAGATAACATTACATCACATAGATAACATTAAATCACATAGATAACATTACATCACATACAGGTAACATTATATCACATAGATAACATTACATCACATACAAGTAACTTTACATCACATAGATAACATTACATTGCATAGATAACACTACATCACGTACACGTAACATTGCATCAAATAGATATCATTACATCACGTACATGTAACATTACATCACGTACACATAACATTACATCACATAGATAACATTACATCACGTACACATAACATTACATCACATAGAGAGCATTACATCACATACACGTAACATTACATCACATACAGATAACATTACATTAGATAAAGATAACATTACATTACATACAGATAAAAACATTACATATAGATGACATTACATACAAATAACACTACATCATATACAGAATCTATATGTCATGCAATGTATAACATTATATGTAGTGTAACATAATAACATTACTATCACCACACAATAGCATCACTTTCGTATACAGATAACATTCCAACATTACTATCATATACCGATAATATTACGTCACACCCCGATAACATTAATTACAGCACAAACAGAATTCCAGTTAGCATTACATTATATACAGATAACATTACTATCACTTAGAGACATAAAAAAAGTTTAAAAAACATAAAGAATATCTTAATGTCAGCTTCATCTATCAAAAGCACTATCAGTGACAGGAGAGCCCAGGATTTGAATCCCGCACATATTGATCCGCAGCCTGATATCCACCGACATAGCCACTGATACCAGCCAGACATCATTTTCAATCAAATTTGAAAATAAAGAAGTTTCATATTACATTATTGTCGTTTACTGTTAAATTAAACTTCATGGAGTAAGTCAACGTTGTAAACTAAAAATCCATTTCGTAAGTAAGAACAAGCCACACAGAACTAGAAAAATAAGATAGAACATGAGGAAAATCAATCAATCAATCATTACCTCCTCCAGATCCATCAGTCCATCGATAGCCGGTGGCTGATTTAGGATAGCAGCGCTGCAGCAGTTCAGTGAAAGCCTCCCCATCAGACGCCGCCTCGTGCGAGTCCTCCGATGAACTGTCGCTGTGGACAGGTGGCAGCTCTTGCTTTATTGTCTCAGCGACTAGCACAGCGTCCTCCTTCAGCTCTCTCCGGCAGTCTGCTTTAGCTTTAGGAAGGTGCTGCACATTGCTGAGTGAGGCAGCAGAGTTCTGTGAGGAGTGCCGTGAAGTCTTGTGTCGATCATTCAATGGGTGGGAGGACTGCTTCGAGGTGATAGTCGAGCTTCGCTTCGTTTGATTCAGCTCACACGAAGTTTCTTGGATTATTATACCCTCCACCAAGTGTTCTCTTTTAGACTTTTCTTCGTCAGTATTTTCATTTAATGAAATTTTACCCTGAAAGAAATTCTCTGCAATATCATTAAAATTTGTGTCATCACATTTGTCATCAATTTCACATTTAATTTTCACTTCACCTTCACACTCTTCTGTTAAACTCTTCTCGAGCGACTGATCCACAAATTTCTGCCCAGTAAAGCTACTCAGTGAAGCTTTCTGACTCGCACGACCACCCTTAGAGGAGTTCAGGCCAGTGCAAGGAATCTTTCTCGTCGGCAGCCTGTGATCATAAATGTTCTGTATTTGCCCATTCTCAGTCATCACGCAGTCTGAAATAATCAACAGGCACTCGTCAGCAACAATCACAGTATTTAACTAAGAGAAGTCTTTTACAGAAATCTAACAAAACCAACAAACCATGTGTATCTTTAATTTATACCATAGTTTAAGGTAAAGTAATAAAACATCCTTTGTTGCTTAAAAATGTAGAGAATAGGAAGAGGTAATATTCACATAAATACTAAACATCGAATACATAATCTTGAAACAGTCATAAGATACTTAGGGGAACATAGAGTAACGGTTAGAGTGTTCGCCTTGGTGCAAGTGGGGTGAGTTCAAAACAGGTTCAACGTACATAACTCAGACGCGCTCATCCGAAATACTTCACTTCACAAGCATGATTATTGTCGGCAGAATAGAACCTAACAATCAGCCAAATTTCACATCTAATTTAAAGAATCTTGACCACACTCATTTCAACAGCCAATTGTTAATGCAGTCATCAGTCTAGAGTGATGTCTTACCTACAGTTGAATGAGTGTGACATCGGCTAAGAACATTAAACACTGAAACACTACATTAATTACAACATTTGCATCAATTTTCAACAGTCTAGTATATAGACTAGTAATAAACATATATAAACAAGTAATTACTAGTTTTAGCTAGGTAAAGTGCCTAGCAATAAAATAAGAAATCTTACAGATGAGTTTAGTCATTAATAATTAATTACATATCAGACGCGCTCATCCGAAATACTTCACTTCACAAGCATGATTATTGTCAGCAGAATTTAAATTACGTTCATCAGCTGAGCGGTGCTGTTCAGGCTATTAAAAGGCACAAGCTATCAACATTGCGCTGTTACTGACTTACAAGACAAAGCTATTAGCAACACTAGGAGGAAAGATAAAACAGCCTCGACACAGAAGTTTCTTCAACTGATGGCAACAGTAGCGCTATCATCTGTGAGCACATGTAAAATGTGGAACTGCTAAAGAAAAGGTTAAACCAAATAAATAGTACTATCAGTAATAGGAAAATATCAACTAGCACAATATAAATAAAAGCAATAATAACCTCATTCCAAGCAAAAAAACAATAGCGAGATAGTGTAAGAGTCTACTGACCATGCAGAGCAACCATGTGACGCTCTAGATTAGACTTTTTAGCGAAGCCCTGACAGCAGAGACTGCACTGAAACGGTTTATAGCCGTTGTGCACCGCATCCACGTGCATCTTGACATGAGCCTGCGTGGAGAAACTCTTGTTGCATATGGAGCATGAGAAAGGCCTCTCCTTCAGGTGTACAGCTTTAACATGCTTCTGTAGAGCAGCCTTCAGCGCAAACATGCGTCCACAATCGTCACACGAGTGGGGCTTGAGACCTCGGTGCACGGCTTGTATGTGGGATCTCAGGCTGTATTTATGAGCAAAGTTCTTATTACACTCATAGCACAGGTGCTGATCATCGTTATTGTCTCCAGATTTAGTTTTCTTTGATGGTTTTAGAGTGGATGGCATAGAGCTGCCCTGATGAGCAGTCTGCAGATGTAGCTCCAGCTGAGTCGTCTCGCTGAATGCCTCGTTACACACAGGACATTTGTGTGGCAGCCCGAGTGAGTCCACTCCAGCCTCAGGCTTGTCAACTGCATCTACGAAACAGTACACATGGTTGTCAAGCTGCGTAGCAGGTCCAATGAACACATTATTATACTCTCATCTACCGCATTCTAGCAGAGAAAATCAATTCCAAATTTAAGAATTTAAAAATTATATCATTGCATAGGTAAGGTAACAATACTATCAACTAATATTAAATACAATTCATAATGGATTGAATGGCAGCACTAATGAGTTTAAGAAGGTCCTTACTTCGCCATAATTGAGTTTTCAAATTCTCATGCACTTATTGCTTGTCTAGATTCATAAGAATAAACCGAAGCATCTTTAAGCCCATGTCTATTGGATGCAAGCAATTAATTGGATTTAGGCTAATATTCAAATTTAGTTAGATTTACAGTTATGATATGATATTTACAGTTATGAGTTATGATACAGTGGTATTATAAATAGCTTCAAGTCCTGGGCTTACTGCTTATCAAATGAGAACCAACACCAATTCATTCCCGGTTAGATAGCCGAATGGATTACACGCTTGCCTGAGAAGCGGGAGGTTTAAGAGAAGAACATGGTAGAAGAACATGGAGGCATCTCTGAATGTATCCCTTGTGACAGGACTTCACAGTCATCCAAGAGCGTGACTAGTCTATGTATGAGTGACATTAGTTATAATATGCACGTCACAGTTAGTTTAGCCAACTATTCCACGGGTTAACCATTAATTCCATTACAATACTAACTAAAGAACAACATCTACTCACACACCGCTTATCATGCAACAAATCCACCATACCATTCAATACATCTCCATGATCCACTGACTCTGCTGCAACGTTATTGAATTTGGCAGAGTAATGAAGCATAATGTCAGCAAGCTCATCATGCAATTCAGTGTTGGGATCATCTAACGAGGCAGTGGCTGGCTCACAATGCTCTTGTTGAAGAGCTGGATTAGCTGTTGAGTCAAGGCTAAATAGAGGGCAGGATAGATTGTCATCGCCTTGATGAGAACTCTCCAAATTCTCTTTTATATAATTTGCTTCTTCTGCAGCTTTTGTAGTCCCACACTCGGCCTCACATCCCCCTGATAAGCTTTTCTCAGTGACTGATGACTCGTTCAACAAATCTTCATCATCCGTTGACTCGTTAAAAGTCTGCTCCAAAAAATTCTTTTCAGCCGCTTCCAACGTAGCAGAACCATCCAGATTTTCTCCAGCGTCCATTGGATTAGTATCGTCCATTAACCAGCCATCTGTACCATGTCGCAGCATTAACAAAATAGAGTGCAATACAAGATATACATACAATATATATATACTTAAATGTAACAACAATATACTAAGTATACAAGATCTACAAAATTTAATTAAATGGAAAAACAAGTAGCAGGGAAACGACTTAGAGGAAGAGTAAGACAAAGGCTTTGGGACGATCTCATAATGCATATAAAAAATAATAGAAAAGATAGAACTAATTTGATAAGTTACATTAATGTACGGGTGAGTGAGCAAGTGAATGATAAGATTCACATCGAGAAATGTAGTGTTCTGCCAAGTGGCACGTACAATGTATATATACCTATTCGCAATTAGTATTCATGCTCCATAGAGAGCACTCCAGTGATCAACAATTAAAAAAAAAAAAAAAAGTTGTGCCTTAAAGCAACACTAATGATAATGTTAGTTTCATCTCTTGAAAGTAATATCAGTGATGGGAAAGACCAGGATTTGAACCCCGTACATACTGATCTGAGGTAAAATATCTTACCGACATAGCCACTATGAAGCACTTAGCTTAGTCACACTTTACTGTAGCCTGTCGCTTATAAATAACGGATTCTGAATTGGTATCCAGTTGCCTTTGGTCTATTTTTCAGAGACCCGGATATAACACTTCACATAATAAATAGAGTTTTACCGATCTATTTTGTCAGTTAAGTCACAAACTACTGATAAAATCACTACAGGCCTAACATAGCCCTGGATTTTTTGGACTAGGCAAGTAATATAAGTCTCGCAATAAGTGTCAATAACCCTAATATCTAGTCCAGAGAGGCTACTTAATACACAAGTTACATAACTCAGAGAGTGGATTCACTGGTAACTTTCAATCTAGAGCTTCTTGACTATAATCATGGAGAAACCTCAGAATTTTTCAGATTTGATACCTTGAGATTATCATGTTTGGAAAGAAATGAGAAGTTATAGTAGTCTAAAACTTAATCATCCGACGCCAAACAATTAAAAGAAGCTTTACATCTGTATTGAGCTACCAAAACAAAAACTTCGATCAAAATGGTAAGTTTCTCCAAAGGATGTAATCATGCATGAAGGTAGATATTTGAATAATTACTTCGTTAGTAATTATTTTTCCTAAGCTAGCCAATTGGTTGTTTTAAGGGCCAACAAAAGTCTAGTAATTTGAAATGCATCTAATATAAATATTTTGAAATTTAAAAAGTAGAATTAATGGGCAAAAAGGGGTATAGTTCGAATTGCATACACTTAAAATGAAAGTTGGAGAAAACGTGTGAAATTAGCCTTGGAATTATCACAGAGATTTACATGATAAACATTCCTTAAGTGGAAACGTTATGAACAATTTTCTTCAGGGATTTCCTTTTTGTGCAGTCTGTATATTTATACACACACTTACATATTGTCAAGCATATTCAATTAATGTCAAACCGTGTATAGATTTCAAATGCCGCTCCAGGTTAGATTTTTTTGAGAAACTTTGGCAGCATTGGTCACATTGAAATGGCTTAACGCCTTTATGCACCGCATCAATGTGCCTTCTGACGTTGACCTTAGTTGAGAAGAACTTGTTGCACTGCGGACAGCTGAAGGGTTTCTCCTTAAGATGAACAGATTTTACATGTTTCTTGAGAGAGTTCTTATCTGAGAAAGTGCTATCACATTGAGTGCAACCATGAGGTCGATGATCCCTGTGAACGGCTTCGATGTGCGCCTTGAGAAGATACTGATGGGAGAAAGGCTTGCTGCACTCAAAGCACACGTAGAACTTCTCACTAGAGTGTACTGTCTTGATGTGTCGTATGATGTTGCTCTTAGTGGAGCTCGTGTACTCGCAGTCTTTACACGAGAAGAAATGAACGTCCTCGTGCACGGCTCGCTGATGCTGAGCGAGGTTACTGAACTGAGCGCTCTTGTAGTCGCACTGGTCGCAGGCGTACGGCTTCTCTCCGCAGTGGACTGACTTCCAGTGCAGGTCGTGCGTCTGACGCGACGTGAACTTCTTGTCGCACGCTGAACACGTGTAGGGTCGGTTCTGATTGTGCACCGAGCGTATGTGGCGACTCAGGTGACATCGCTGAGTGAAGAATGTAGTGCAGTGCGGGCAGTGATGATATATCTTCTGTATAGGTACTCCTGTATTGTCGCACTTGATTGCATGGTTATAGTTGGCAGTGGAATTGAGAGTTACGAAGGTGAATTTCTCCGCGTCAGATTGATTGTTTTCATGCGCTGTTTGTGCATCTGAGTTCATGGAACTGTCATTGTGTGTAGAGTCTTGTTGCTCAATTCCATGAGCAGCAACAAGATGCTGTCCTAACTCTCTCTCGTCTATAAAGATGTTGTCGCAGTGAACACATTTGCGTGAAGAAACAGACAGGAATGAATATTCACCCGCTTCATCCATTTCATCTGAAATTTCACAAACACACAACACTGATTTAAAATATCCTGTATTGTGGCTGGGTTGCAGAAGAATATACCAAATGTGGACTGCACACGTAGCAAAACACAACAAAGCACTAAGGTCCAGACCAACATCATAAAGGGCATTTGGTTTGTGAGCACTTAGGCTCTAGAAAATGATACATAATTTTATAATCCCGACTCTAGCTACCCTGGGATTCAATGGAAGAAAAAGATAATGACTGATTTACAATATCATAAAGTCACACATCATGCCATTGAAAAACTGGATAATAAATTTTCAATACATTAGATAAGCAATATGAATATAATACAGCTTATTCTTATTTCCTCATCCAAGAATGAAGTTGAAGATGTCGCTGCAGCACATATGCCTATATCAAATGATTCAAAAAACCGATTGGGCAATATTAACAAGTATTATAGATAAGATTTTTAAAATTATTATTATTTTATTTTATTTTTTATATTCCGTATATTAACACACATGTCATATGCAGGTTCAGTAGAGTTTCCTTTCGTTTGGTTGTTGCTTTTGTAGTTTTCGTTATTCCTTCCTTTTCCCCTGGAAGGTTATTAGTAATTGTTGCCTTTTGTTGGCGCTTCAATAGCAGCAGACGCAGATTTAAGAATAACCTTCAACACCCTGGGGAATATCCACATTCAAAGCATTTGACACTGGATCTTCCAAAGTGGTCACCCACAAAGTACTAACCACACGCAACGTGGCTTTACTTCGTTCAATTGGCATGCATCCTAACCATGTGAGCTAAATCCCCTCCCCTATGTGATCCTAAACAGTGCTAGCCCAGTGATCAAAATGAATGGAGAAATAAAATCTATATCCATGGTAAGAAATAATATATTCTTATTTAATATAAGATATACTTAATATAATCTAATTTACTTAATATAATCTAAAGTTAAAGTAATCTTATTCTAGCAGAGACTAGTAAATATTCACATTTCTAGTATTGTGCCAGGCAGACAATTATACACGTATGTGTAGTGGTGGGTGATGGCGCAGAGGGTAAAATCTAACTTCTATCAAGATCATTATCAGTCATTATCAAGATTCTACAGATTGTACTGATTGCTTTGCATTTGAAGTTTTAATAAGCAACATGTAAAGTGTTCATAAAGCTTTTGGCTTTTTTCTGTCCTTTAGTCATATTCTTCATACCAATGTTTATTGGTAATTTACTATTTTAAAAGAAGAGTGGAGGCGTTATTTACTATGGAACTGCCAGTAGGCAGTGCACTAAGAGAGACAGCAATGAAATGTTACCTTCAAAATCATTTCGTATATCTCTACATTTCATTTGATACAAAGCAAACAACTAATAGTGATTTTATTTCTTAAATCAAGATCATATTTTTGCAGCCCTGCAAATGGAGACTAGTGACATATAAGAACAAAAACAAACAAACCTTCACTTCTGCCACCACCTGTTGGTTGTGAAGCTATGTTGCTGCTGGATTCTTCTTGACATTGTGATTTATGTAAATTAGAAAAGCTTTCATCAAACGATTCATCGATTGTGTCTTCTGTTGATGAATCACTTTGGCAAGAGACTAACTCCTGTTCCAAATTCTCTATGTCTGAGTTTTCATTTGTCAATGGTCTCACTTGTTCTGCTATTGAGTAATTTCGTGACGATGTACCTTCATAAGGATTGTAATTCACTTCGGACCATTGATCAGCGTCATAGACACGGTTACATCCACTTGATGAACCGTTCTCCATTTTCAGTTAACAAGTTAGTCTTTAATTTAATATGGACTTAGTCAAACAAACAGTTCTAACAATATTCAATAGAAGAGTTTCATATGAGCTAAACTTAGTCAGCTAGATTGCTAGAAGAGTAAAGTCTGTTTTTGCTTTCATCTCTCAAGGATACTAAGAGACAGTCCAGCTGTAATTCAAATCCGTGGCTTCCTGATTGAAGGAGAGGCGTTAACAATCAAGTCATCATATTATCAACCTGGCAACCTAATACAACAATTAACTGCCATATTAATGAGGACATAAGAAATCTTTGTAGAAATTTATTGTAAGAAACATTCTTGAAACATTAGTAGAATAGAATTGTTAAATTATTCTTCAAATTTGTAGTAACTATTTGGATCATAGAGCAAAATCATAATTTTTACAATAAAACTTGTTCTCGATAACTAGTTTTCATACTTCCGTAGCCGCTTAAAATTACAAACCTAAGACTCCAAAGCGATTTTATATATATAAATAATTTTCGCATTAAATAGTTTTAATATGAAAAATTTGGAAAATGGTATAAGGAAAATTACAAAAAAGTAGCAAAACACCTACTGTGTGATAATGCTCTTACCTTTCCAGAATTTAAATATTTTAATAACAATATAACTAATGTTTACTAATTATTCAATATTTCAAAACTTCCTATTTTATTAAATTTAACAAGCACAATACATCAAATATGGCGAAGCTTTATTTACATAGACACCACTTGTTTTATTTGTCTTGCTGGGCTTGGAATCTACATGTAACAACAACAACAGCAACAATTAGAGTGCTACAGTCATCACTGACAACACCAATCACCATTGAGACAAAATCAAACCGGCGGGCAAAAAGAAGGTTCAGAAACGGTGCAAATTCCAAAATCCAGAAAATCAATAAAAAGTGAAGGGAATTAAAGAAAAGGAAGTTTAGACGCTGGTCAAAAACTCTGGACACTGAATTTTAAGGAAATTAAGGATTGGTTTTCATGGAAAAGAGAGATGGAAAAGGTACGTCTTCAACTGCCTATGAAGCTGCTTATAGGAAAGCAAAGGCCGATGTGATTCAAACGAAATGAAAATGAACAGCATAACTTAGGAAATTAATAAGTTAAATGTACAATATAACTTAAGATCGAGTGTCTTACCGACTTCGCCAGTGGCGAAGTCGGTACGATATTCGACCGCGGATCAGTATGTGCGGGGTTCAAATCCTGGGCTCGTCCGTCACTGACATCGCTTTCAAGTGAGGAAACTGACGTTAACCTTAGTTTTACCAGCTTTAAGGGTGGCAAATCAAAGATAAGTTTTTAGATTAAGGTTTCTTAAGTTAACGAATTTCGTTTTAAAAATCTAAAACTCTCATAGATCAAAAAGTAGGTCTTTAGGTTGTAAAAAACTGAAATATCTATGTTTTCTGACAATTTGGCAAATTTAAGTCCGGCAAATTAACTGACATATATAACCTTTGATAAACGTTACAAATTAGTATTTATATTTTACTTTGGATTGATTTTGTAGATTCTGGAATTTGCACCGTTTTTGGACCTTCTTTTTGATCGTCGGCTTAATTTTGTCTCAATGTTGATTTTGTCACTGATGACTGTAGCACGCTAATTGTTTTTATGTTATGTTATATGTTATGTAATCAACAGCTTCTACGGGGTAAATACCAATATGAATGTCAATTTAAGGAACATTTTATAAATTTTCCTGTATTTATCATTATGTTCAATGCATTGTTTCGAACCTAGCGACTATGATCAGCTGTTGCGTCGTCACGTAAACGGTGACTTCATGACATTTATGCAGGATAGCACTCATAATAATAATAATAATAATAATAATAATAATAATAATAATAATAACACACATTATAGTGAAATGATCAACTACGTTGATATCTATCACTTTAATACCGCAGGTTAAATCCGTAAGGCAATTTTTTGCATTGTCCGTGTAGCCAGTCCAGTGAATGTCCGAGATTTTACTCTCAGATAAGCGCGACTGGGATTCAAACTCGCGAGGGTTCAATTCACCTCAGGATCTGTCATTTAAAACTTCATGACGTTACCCCTACGCTATTGAGACATTCTACTATTCACTCGTCGTTACTCTTTACTGTTACTCTTCTTGTTATTATTTTTATACTTTCAGCAATAGAAAAATATTACTCATGCTCGTTTCAGTGTTTTATTTCTATAACCTCCATGCATATAAATTATTATGCCAGAACACCTCTCCGGTTTTTAAATTCCAATACATTTCTCTGTCGGTTTAGTTGAGTGATAAAAAAAGTTTTAACTGCAAGTTCAGGGTTAGTCCGAGTTCTTTTATGTTTGTAAACAATCTTTAGCAAGCTTTTAAAACGCATTTTCGTGCATTGAAGTTTGTGAAATTTAACCGTAGCTGGTTTTTAAATATTGGCTTGCTATGGTGAGTGTTGTGCTCGGGTGTGGTTGGACCACTGCAGAATAGTGCAACCGCAAACAATCTGCCGCGTGTACGTAAGAGGCGACTAAAGGCAGGAGCTGAGGATGGCAAGAGGGGACCCACCTCACCATGAAATATTTTCCCCAGGATTAAAATGGTAATTAATCCACATAACTGAGGAAGACAACGGGAAACCACCTCAGAAGCCATATTTTTCCCAAGCTATAGGCTACGTAAGGTATGGATAAGGCATAGACTTTGTTAAGGGATTAATTTGTTGATCTAAGGAGTGCTCTTATGGAGCGAGAAAGCAGACTTTGAGTATGAATATGTACCTTGAACCTGCCACTTGGCAGTACACTGAAGAAGAAGATGGTGAGTGTAGAAGTTGGCGAGTTTGGAGTTAAAGTGTTAGAGGAATATAATTAGACAGTTGTTGTCTGGTGATTACCCAGATTTTGGTTCGCACCGTTTCTTCAACCACCTACATTCTGCTCATAGGTTTTGATTTGGTTCTATATTGCTAGATGTGTCATGGGCAACAGTAGCACTCTAATCCAGTTTTTGTTGAAAAGTATGATTAATAAGATAATTAAGATAATTAAAATAAAATTAATTAAGATGAATGTTATTTAGGCCTATTAAAATAATTAAAATATATTAGAAATAGCTGTACACATGGTGCCTGCTAAACAATCAAGAACAAAAACAAGTTCCTGTATATAAATAATTAATACTTTCGGTTCGTTTTTTGAGTTTTTCAGATAGTGCAAACAAAATTTTTGTAAACTATGTCACGCAAAAAATTAAAGAAAAGTATTTGGAAAATACTTAAAAATGCTTTTTAAAAGTATTTTAAAAATACTTTTGAAAATACTTGTTGAAAGTATTTTGAAAATATAAAATAAAAAGGTATATTAGACTCTTAATTTAATCCATGGTTTAAGCCACTGTTGTAATTTAAAACACTGCTGAGGGGTAAAATGTCTTAAATATGCTAAGAAAATTAGAGTTAATAGCTTGGGTTCTAGCTATCTTTTAATTGTAGTTTTACAATTTCACGAATGATGAAACATAGTGTTCATTGACAGAGTATATTTTGCTTTGTTTATTTAGGCAATGTTATGTGTGTCTTACGATGTCACAAGTATATAGTCATTGGTTACGACCATTACACTGTCATGTGTGTCTTTGGATGCCTTGTGATTATATGACCTGATAACTACTGCAGATATACTTTATAATTTATTGTACTATATGATGATTTATCTTTTACTATAATTATCCTTGTCAATATGTGTATAATGTATATTTTCAGGACAAAACCTTGTATTAATAAACTCATTTGCATTGAATCACTGAAACAATGTCTGAATCTGTTAAGAGCAACGTGAGTCGAAAAAAATCTCGTTCCGCCGATAAGTCAACTGAGCATCCATCTATAATGTGTAATAATGATTTAAAAGAAAAAGGTATAGCTAAGTAAAGAGATGCTACATTAGTAAATATAATATTTTATGCATGATTAGACTTTAAAGTTTGAAAATTTATTAGAATTTTCCAGAACTACTGCTATATTTCGTTATTCCATTCTTTCTTCACATGTTGGTAGCTTGGAAAAAGGACGAAAGCCAAGAGCTAATTTCAATCCCCAATCATACATGATTACAACATCCATCATGTTTTTAAAACTATTCACCAACACCACATTCCCAACCTCCACACTCAGAGTTCCTCCTATCTATCACCCTATGAGAAAAAAACTTTCCTCTGTCTGTCCTTACTCTAGGCTTAAACAACTTATAGATACGCCCTCTTAAACCATTACTAGAAGAATTTTTAAAAATCTGTTGCTTTAATTTGGTAAGCCCATGCAGTATTTTATAAACCCATATAAGATCACCTCTAATTCTCCTGGCGTCTAGGGTAGTTAGTTGAATTGCTGTTAACCTCTCATCATACCTTAATGCTTTGATTCCCCAAATAGTTCTTAATGCTCTTCTTTGCACTACTTCTATTGGTTCAGTATCCTTGCTGTAGTGTGGCTTCCACACTGACATACAATACTCCAGGTGAGGTCGAATCAAAGATTTATACAATCTTAAAACAATGCCTTTATCTCTACTTCTGAATGTTCTCTTTATTAGTCCTAAGGTCCTATTGGCTGCTTTATCAGCCGCAGAACATTGTTGCCTCACTTTGAGGTCCTGACTAAATATTACCCCTATATCCTTTCCTCATTCACTTCATGCAGTATCTTATTATTATTTATTTATTTTCACCAATTCAATGGTAGACAAGTACAAAAGACAAAATTACAAAGCTATCAAGTGAGCAAGTAACATGCAAAATGTCAATATTGTTAAATAACAAAAAGTGAATAGCAAAATGTGCGACCAATATCGAATGTATACATACATACAAACGAATACACATACATACATATATACATACACACAACATACATCCATAAACATATATACACATACATACACATCTACAAATATAAATATAAACACACACATATGTACATACATACATCCATACATGTATGCACATATACACATTCACCACTAGTCATGTTAACATCATGCGACATTAACTATCACAATTCTAAAACATTTTTAATTACTAGCATGTAAAATATTCTCAAATTTATTCCATATCTTATGTTTTATTTTCTTTTTGAATCATGTGGATTTAGACCATATTCCAGTTGCAATGCTGTATAATATGTAATGTCATTTTGATCCTCATTCATATTTTGACTAATTAAATTTAAATTATATAGTTTATTTAGAAAACTATACCTATGATAATGATAGGTATACTTGAATGGCAAAGAGTTTGTAAAGTACTGACAATTCAAGATTACTTCATCGCAGTGAGTATGGAATGTCTTAGAGAAAACGCTGTTATACACAAAACTTAGCCTATGAATGTCCTTTTTTGATAATGCAATAGATGCAATACCGTACAGTATATGAGGGATAGCTTGTGATATCAGTTTTAGCAGAACCCCAACCGGTGCGGATGTACCAAGGTGACTAAGTATTGAGTTGGACTTCCAATAAAAACTTTTTATACTTGATTCCCATGAACATTTAAAAACCTTATTATTTAAAATTGTAATTCCTAAAAACCTAATCTCATTTACCCACGGTACAATTATGTCATTTATTTTTAGGTTCTTACAAATATTCTTACATCTCGGACCGATTCTAAGACATTGACACTTAGAGTTATTTATTGGCAAATCCAAAGAAGAAAATAACATCTTACATAAATCAAATAGTTTTTGCATGTCAGTTACGGTAATGCTTAGTAAAATCAAGTCATCAGCATACAGAAAGCTTTTATAACATTTTCAACCAACAAAGCATCCCAAACGTGATTTTTCTAATTTCTCTAAAATTGTAGCAACATAAAGTGAGAATAGGAGAGGTGAGAGTATCCCTCCCCATATTAGGCGATTAGTATTATTTACAACATATTCTTTCTAAGGAATATTTTTACTGAAGTGAAATACCTTACACTTGTCTACATTGAAAATTCTCAATAATACGTTTATATTGTACAGATAATTAAAATGATCAGTAGTTAGTTAGTTAGATACCTCCTCTATCGATGGGCCCTTGTAATGGGTACAGTTCCCTTGCTATTCTTTGATGCCAGGGGCGGATCCAGGAACTTTTTAAGGGGGAGGCCTGAAATTTTTTTTGGAGAGTACATATTTTTGCCGTCTTCGGGATATGTGACGCTATCAAAAATTGCTGTGAGGGGGGAGGCTCAATATTTTAATTTCACTACTAAATTTGGCTCACATATAGTGAGTGTATCCCCGTATCTTACCCCCCCACCAATCATATTCGTACTAAAGTCAGGGATAAACCTAAAATGCCTAAAATCCTACACTTGTTTTGGAATTATAGGTTAATTTTTTCACCTCTGAAGAAACTCTGCAGATCTGGACGAATTGCCAAAGTGACCTAATTTTGGCGGTTTGTAGGGTGGTTTAAGTCCCTAACAGCCATGGCTGTTTGCACCACTGCTCTGGGACAGAGTCCACATTTTTTACTTACACCCTTTCTCCTCTAATACAGTGGTTGAAGTGAAAATTGAGAGCTAGTGAAACAGTCAACATTTTTCGGCCCCCCCTTCCATTATACAGGACTCCTAGTATAATAATAATAATAATAAAGGTTTAACGTCCATTTCCTCATACAAGGATGATGTCAGGGACGTCAGTCTATCAAATATGGGCCCCTAGTGGGGCCAATATTTGAAAAAGAACCGAGCTAATGAGAACTGCGTTCCCTCTCGTACCCCCCCCCCCACTGCCCTTACAAGCATATTTACTCGTCGAAATTGCCATAGAAACAATTAAAATATAGTTGTAAAAAATTATCTTTGGGCCTAAGGGGGCGAGCCTGGGCCTCCTGGGCCCCCCCTGGATCCGCCACTGTTTGGTGCTCTGTTGTCTCTTGGGTAGTGTAAACTGTACAGTGTTACCATATGGACTACTTTCCAGCGTACAACAAAACCATTGTCTCCGTTATTGTTAGAGGATGCTTTATTTTGAAAGTTTTCATAAATTTGATAAATAGTTACATTTGAAAATGAGTAATTAGAATTCATTTCCTTCATAATTAGAAATTTAATTATACCTTTCATTGTTATTAAGTCTGATGAAACACTAAGTGGCGAGCTGCTATTGCATTCATGGGATCTCTTTCGAAGAATAAACTTCCCAGGATCAACCGCGATTAAGCTGATGGTAGCGAAAAATTTACTCCTAAAGCTCTGAATTTTCGTAATTAATGGGATGCCAACACATTTGACATATGATATAAATTATTTGTTATATCTGTATATTTGTCACTGTATTGTACTCTATGATTTGATATTTGAAGTTGTTTATACATGTATGTGATTGATATTTGATTTTTAATTATCAAATTATCAAAATTAATTATCAAAGTTAAGCTGCATCGACCTCGGTTAGTACTTTTTGGGTGACCACCTTGGAAGACCGAGTGTTGGTAAAAGCTTAGGAAGGAAAAAATCCCAGGGTGATGGAAGGTTATTCTTAAATCCGCGCCGGCTGCAATTGATGCGCCATCAAAAGGCAACAATTACTAATAACCATGGAGGAGAAGGAGGAAATGGGTCTTAAACAAGCAAATGTGCTTCCTGACCCAGTGTGCCATTATTTGTTATTTTGTTAATGCTGGATTAATTTAAGTTTGATTTTGATGTTTGTTTATGTCTGACACAGATGATTCGTTTAAAAAAGAGCAGTCAGAGTCTCAAGTGTTAAAGAAGTTCAAGTGTTCTCAGTGTAAAATGATTTTTAGGAAGAACTACCTCTTGAATCAGCATGTGCGACGTAAGCACATGGCAGATCGACACTATAACTGCACTATCTGCAGAAGATCTTTCAGTTCTGAAAAAGATGTGACAAAACATGTCAAATACGTGCATGGTGACAGACAGTTTCACTGTGACCAATGTAGCTTCTCAGCTTCTTTCAGACCACATCTCGTCATACACATCTCTGCCGTGCACCTCAAGCAGAAGTCCATCAAGTGCCCGATGTGCAACACTAGTTTTGCTAGAAAGGAAAGTCTCACTCGTCACCTGAAATGTGTTCACACAAATGAGCAGGACTTTGAGTGCAATTCTTGCGACAGAAAATTCTCGTCAAGTTCGTCGCTGTGGCGTCACAAACGAGCAGTTCACGGTGGAGAAAAGCCTTATGCTTGTGATCTCTGTGATTTTAGGTGCACGCTGAGGCATAATCTCAAGACACATCGAGGAACTGTTCACAATGAAGCGAAGCGTTTAAATTGTGCTGGATGTGACTATAAGAGTTCAGGAAAGGAGGATCTCAAGAAGCATTGGCAAGCTGTACATAATAAACCAACGCGTTTTTATTGTACGGACTGTGGGGTACATTATACAGAAAATGTTGACTTTCAAAAGCTGATAGACTCATTACCAGAGGGTAAGAAGTTGTATGTATGTGCTGAATGCGGCAGTAGCTTTACTAGGAATTATAGTCTACAAATACACATCAAATCGGAACATCTCAAGCAGGACCCTTTTGAATGTAAGCTGTGTCATAAAGCTTTTCATTCTAAAGTTTATTTTCAGAGGCACAACAAATCTCATCATTAGCTCTTAAGTCGTAATCTGCGACTAAACATCTGAGTACATCGTTCTGTGTATTATTGAGTTAACATTGGGCTTAGAAAATTCAGTACACAATAATAATGTGACAAATCCGATACAGTTGAGTTTTGGCTATTACATTTAGGAGATTATTATACTGGGCATGCATTACTTTGTGTTGCATTGTAGTCATATTGTAATGCTATTTTGTATCAAACTATTCTGAGTTTTAAATTTGCACAAACCGATGACTTTTTCAACTGGCTTTCTTTCAGTAGCGGAATCATTATTGCTAATCTTTACTTTCTTCTTCAGAGCCAAAGAGAAAAAAGATCAGCACGAACTAAACAATCCAGTTACATTTTTTGTAGCTTTTAAATAACTATAATTAAATAAGCCTTTAAAAAAATTTTAACTTTTAACTTAAAAAGTAGTTATGCATATATTATTCTCGGAATCGACTTTAATTTGCACAGATTTGGTTAGTAATTGAACAAAACTTAGCGTGCCTTGTTTTTGTGTCAAATGTTTTAAATCATTCTTACTGTTTTGCAAAAAATAATAATTTAAAACTCCTAAAGCCTAGACAAGCAGAAAAATTCATGTTGAATTTGCTTTAAATATTTGCCTAATGTGTGACTATTCTAGTAAAATTGTATTGATATAAACTATAAACATTAATATGTTCAATACATTAATCAAATTTAGACCTTTCATAAGTAGTGGCAGGCAGCTTTGCACAGATTATAAACAAAACCAGGCGGGGCAGTGGTGTGGGAGTGGGAATGTTGTGTGTGTTTACATTGACGGCAGGCAACGTTTAATACCTAAGCATATATTTATTAGGTATTTCTTCATTTATTAGCAGAATGACATTAAATAAGTTCGAAAGGGAATTATATTTCAATTAATTATCAAATGATTTGAAAATAATGTCTTAATTTACATTTAATATGCCTAGATAAAATTCTAGAGAAGGTACCTTACATTTATGAGAAATCTTACATTATAAATGCCTGCCGTAAAATAGTCAACTGTTTAGTGCACAGTGGCGACCTCCAACGAATAAGAAAATATACAAGGTGATTTTTCAAAATAAAGAAGTTTTATGAAAGGTCTACAATCAGATCAATATAATATATTTCGCATCTTCTATTCGATCAGCGAAGCCGCTGAAAATGGTGTTGTGCTATAGTAGAAGTTGGAACTCGAAGAGTTCATCATAGTTAGTAACTCTTTGAAAGCAGTTAGGAACATTTTAGTTATTAAGTGAAAAAGGCAGTTAAACTTTTAAAGTTGCGCTTTAAAAAAATAGTTAAACTTTTCATTTAACTAAAAAAGCAGTTAAACTGTTAGTTAATAACTTTTAAGCTAACTTTTTCCATCTCTGAGAGAGAGAGAGAGAGAGAGAGAGGGAGGGAGAGAGAGACTAACAAAGCAATATAATTAATTGATCAGGGTGGTGATAAAATCGAAATAATTGCTGGTTTGTGTTGTCGTTATCATTGTACATTTGCTTATTACATTGTGCTTTCATTATTTACTGTTGCGAATTTCTGCTGATAATCATTGAATGACTGCTAATCTTTATTATTATTACTATCGAATGGAATATTTTTAGGAATAGATTTATAGTAATGAGTACACAAAAAACAGAAGCGCGTATCTAATATAATGAGCCAGTTCTGTCTTTGTCTGTCTGAAGTAACCTTAAGGTTGCATTTCCTATCTATAGACCCCTCTGTGTCAATTAATTGGGAAATAACGATACTGAACAAAGGAAAAAATACATTGTGTGAAAATATTTGCTAATACAGCTGTAGGCATTATATAAGCAAACAGTTTTAATAAAATCGATTATATAATTAATCAAATATGGTTTAGGAATCAACGAGGCTCGACCTTTCGTCTCTATTCCTGCAATTTGTGATATAATGAGCGAGATGGAGTGAATGAAGGCAGTAATTCAGGCTGCTAAACTACTTACAGTTAGCTTTCATAAAATTAAAAATAATTTAGTTTATTATATAGGCCTACTTGCTTTTGACCCTGCAGACTTTTGCTTAAATAGTATGTGTAGCCAAAATTCATTAGAAACACAGACATAACTAAATCTGTAGTAAAGAGTGGTTCATCATCATGATCATCTTCCCTTACAACCCAGTTTAACCAGGGTCGGGATACGAATAGAATATCCATTCGTTTAAGTTTTATGGCAATTACTGGAGCCTAGGCGCTCACCAACCGAATGCCTTTTCTGACGTTAGTTATCTTAGTGCTAAAGAGTGGTTAAGGCTAATTAATTAAGAAAATCAATAAATATGTCCACGTGTATAAATTACGCCACTGTATACTTGTGCTAATTGACAACGTGACGTCGATCGATTCAGAGGTGAAATACCGAAATTCGTACAGCAGTCTAGATCTCTGCGAATATACATTTTTATTAAGCGACTGATTGCTGATTGGTCTCATACAAATGTCAATTGAAATGGTTATCAAATTTAAAGCTCCCCAATGCCAGGCCTGCATTAGCCATTCCACAGTTTATTTATGGTTATATGCTATTTCAATTTACTCCTCTTCACTCATTCCTACCACCGTCCTCGACAAAACTGTTCTAGTCAAATAACTAAATAAACTACTTAAAGTAATAGTTATATTATTATTATTATTGGATATTCGACCGCGGATCAGTATGTGCGGGGTTCAAATCCTGGGCTCTCCCGTCACTGACATCGCTTTCGAGTGAGGAAACTGACATTAACATTAATTTTACCAGCTTTTAATATTAGAATATGTGTAAAAGGCAAAATAAAAATGAATCACTATCAATGAAAAATGTAAAGCAATCAACATTCAATTAGGCCTATTTATTCTTGTCAATTTCTTGATTGTTTAAAAACTTCGTCAAAAACTTTTGGAAAGATTAGATGCTTCAGTCTCTCTGTTAATCCAATAGAATTCAAGTTTCCTACAATACTATCTTTATATTCCGTATACTACGAGGCAAAACAATTAGATAATACAACATTTTTAAATGTAACTAATAAAAAATACTAAAAATAGGCTACCACTTGGGATACTGTTGAGATGGTCTGACAGAAATTCAAACCGATAACATTCTGCTCATAAGAATAGTGTCATACCAATTCGGACATCCAACATAACATAACGAAATTAAGAGTGCTACTGTCATTCACGGCAACATCTAGCACTATCGAAACAAATCCAAGCCGGTAAGCAAAAAGAACGTCAAAAACTGGGCAAATTCCAAAACCCAGAAAACCAGTCCAAAGATAAAGGAATTAAAGAAAAGAAGGTTTACGTGTTGGTCGCAACTCATGGCCACTGGATGAAAAAGAGAAATGAAAAATGTGATTTAAACTACCTATGGAACTTCTCAATGCAATGCCAGGGGTGAAGTATTTAATAATATTGTTGGTCCAGACTTAAACATATATAAAGTGAATCCAAAAACGATTTTTAACAATAATCACGTAGCCCACGACACAATTTGCAAACTTTACAGAGTTGATAAAATAACAGCTAAGTTGCAAGGTTAACAACGGATTTAACAACACTTACTACTGTTCCATGGCTTTATAGCGAATGCAATATTGTACAATGCAAAGCATCATAAGTACATATATTTACAACATAATTACAATTAATCATTAATAAGGGAAATTAATCATCATTAAGAGAAAATTAGCCTCACTAAATAAAATATATAATCAATAAATATAATTCTTCAGTGAATCTACATAACTGCAATGAATATATATATATATATATATATATATATATATATATATATATATATATATATATATATATATATATATAGTACAATGAATATAAATCATAGTAGGTACCGTAAATCATTTATGTATATAAAGGTCTCTTTAAAGGAAACGAACTTAAGAATTGACAGCGAAATGACTTCTTAAATGTTTTTTGAAGAGAAATTGACAAACATAAACAAATATTACAAACTCATTATCGCATTGTTTACTCAATGTGGATAAAGCCCCACGCAACTCATGTCACATGACCCCCATAGAAACAAGTCAACCATTTATCAAATGACTACGAATCTTTCTATTATCATAATATCAGTGGTACCAATATCCTCCTACTACACTTATTGGCGCTCAATTCTCAAATTGCCTGAACCCACTCCTGAATGCTAAGGATTGACGATTGAGCACTTTATGACCGGCTTAACTGAAACTTTACTACAGCTATTAGCAAAGTAATATAGAAGTGTATACACATTAGTGACTAGCGACCAGTGCTCAAGCAGAAACTCGTAATGTTATTTTGAAATACTTAAAAATCTGTTGGTTTTAAATAAATCTATAATATAGAGTTATGAGAGTGTCCAATAATAAAGGTGAAGTTAATATCACAATAAATGGTACGAAATTGGAACGGGTAAGGAGTTTCAAATATATGGGTCATACTATAACCGACGACGGGAAATGTGAGACGGAAATATGCAGTAGGATTGCACAAGCAAAAGCGGCCTTTGGTAATAGAAAAGAACTATTAACAAAAGTCTAAAGAATGACCCAAAGATAAAGATAGTGAAAACTTTGGTTTGGACCACGCTATAGTATGGATGTGAGACATGGACCTTAAGGAAGAAAGATATTAGGAAACCGGAGGTGTTGAAAATGTGGTATTGAAGAAGAATGGAGAGGATTAGCTGGACTCAAATGGTTACAAATGAGGAAGTTCTGCAGAGAGTTGGCACAGATAGAGAGTTGTTAAATGTAATAAGAAATAGAAAGATGAGTTGGATAGGACACATTCTAAGGGGGGGGAAGGTCTATTAAAAGAGGTCATAGAAGGTAGAATGGAAGGAAAAGAGGCAGGGGCAAGCCGAGATTAGATATGTTAGATGATTTAAAGACCCACTCATATGTGGAAATGAAGAGGAAGGCGGAAGACAGAGAAGAGTGGAGGCGTTATATGCCATGGACCTGCCAGTAGGCAGTGCACTAAAAGAGAGAGATAGAGTTAGGCCTTATACATGCTAATGCATAATACATTCTACTGGATATTATATCAAACGTAATGATTCAATATAATATAACAACAACAATTAGAGTGCTACTGTCGTCCACGACAACATGTGGCACTACTGAGACAAATCCAAGCCACTGTGCAAAAAATAAGGTCCAAAACGGTTCAAAATCTAATATTTGGAACACTGCAGTAGTGCAGTACAATAAAATTAACAATGACAAATCTACAGCTGAGTGCCCAAATGTTCAGCTCAAATAAATAGATTGAATGGCCAAATGGACAGAACGCTTGTCTCATAAGGAGGAGCCCATCGGTTCGAATGATAGCCAGAATAAACTGTGAAGTGGAAATTGACGTTTACCTTAGATTTGAGGATATTTGTAAAAGTACTTCAATATGATTAAAACAATCATTTTCTATAATTGATTGTAAGTCGGCCAAATTCCCTTAAACAAAGAATCTCGGCCATACACGCTTCAAAGGCAACAATACAGAAATTCTCAGTAATTACTCTTAATAAATACTAGATGCTATCAATAATGACCACTCTAATCCAATCTTAAACCGCTTTAATTTCAACATAACATCGTACATGAAAGCTAAGATAACCATGCCACTCAATACCAATTAGTGTTAAGTATTTAATTTCAAAATGCATAAAACATTAACGAGTAAATTCAACATATTTTACAACAAAAACTTCTAAAAACGCGCAGAAGGTTGAAAAGTAACGTTGGGTTGTACAACCTTACTAAGGCACAATTAATGTTCCAGACCTAATCACTATTGCAAGATATTTCCTATTCTAATGCGGCTACCAATAAATCTATAGAAGAGGCCAAATCTTAGCAATTCCAGCCCAGTGCTAAAACGAATGACAATATGATGATATAGCAATAAGAGATATAAGAATATAAGAGATGATATGATATCTGCAATCTGCTTTTCCTCTAGAATAGACAATCTGAATTAGCAATTGAAAAAATGTGTTAAAAGCACAGCTCTACTTATATTTCATCATCGTCATCATCATCTTCCTTTGAATCCCAGTTTAACTAGGGTCGGGATTAGAAAATGTTTAGCAATTTCTGCAACTTAGGCACTCACCAACCGAATGCCCTTGCTGACGTTCGTTTGAATCTTTGTGCTTTGTTGCCTTTTATGACACATGCAGTACAATGCTGATATGTTGTTCTGTATCCCGGTCACAACACGGGTAAAACACGGGTATGCTCGTAGTTATAATGCAATGTATAGGTTATCATTGTGATGTGTCAGAGTTGTGTGTACTGCCTAGTGACTGGTCCATGACATGTAACTCCACAGAATATTTTGCACAGCAAATAATGCAAGGCGTTTGGCCCATTAGGTAAAATAAACTTGTTTAAAATCCAGTATAGAACCACGACCACGTTTAGTTGCGCTATGAACTGTTCTCTCATGACGTATGAGGTGACTCCTCTGCGCACATCTATAGCCACACCTGTCACACGAGTGAGGCTTCTCGCCGCAGTGAACAGATCTCCAGTGGTTCTCACACGTGTAGCGTGACGGGAATCTCTTATCACAGGAGGAGCACTGAAAGGGTTTGTCGTCACTGTGCGCAGATTTTATGTGCCTGTTGAGAGAACCCGTGTGCACGAAGCATGCGTCACAGTGCGGACATTTCAGTGATTTCTTTTCTAAATGTACATCAGCCAAATGTTGCCTAAGATGAGTTCGGTACTTGAAGCGTAAATCACATTTATCACAACGAAACATTTTCTCTCGGTGTACACCCTTGATGTGCTTGCGGAGGCCTGATGTCGTGTAGAATGATTTCTCACACAGCGTACAGCGATGTCGCTTCTCTACAATGTGCTTGCGCTCTATGTGTCTCTTGAGATTAGTGAGACTGCGCAAAATCTTGTGACACATCGGACACTTGTTCAGCAGAGACGTGTCATTGGACGAATCACACGTTCCTATCAAATTTAGAATATAGACCATTCGTAAGCAACTTTTTGAGCAGTTATTATTTAATTAAATTAATTAAAAGTTAATCATGCAGAACACCATTGACGTAATAAATATAGAATATCATTAAAAAAGCAAAATGATTTATTAATTTCAGAGGTATTGCACTTTGCTTGCACATATCTGGTAATTGTAATGGTTTCCTGTACGAAACAACACATTCATTTCGTGCCTACTGCTCACTCTACACATCATCATCATCATCAACATCATCATCATCATCATCCCTCAAATCCCAGTTTAACCAGGGTCAGGATACGAATAGACTATTTTGCATTCGTTTAAGTTTTTGTAGCATTTCTGAAGCATAGGCGCTAACTAACCGAATGCCCTTTCTGACGATGGTTTGGATCTAGTTTTTATGTTACCTTCTACGACATGTGCATACTTACACGGTTGGTCTATTATTCTTTATTCTATTATTCCCGGACACGTCACGGGGAACTGCTCACTCTATACGTAGATGAAAAGCCCATTATTCTGCTGACTATAGGAGAACATTTGTTTATTTGAGTAATTTATCGCAATTTTGCTAAGGGGATTATATTTTTAATGCGAACCCTGTTATTTAACTTTACTAATTTAATTTAATATTAAACTAACTAACTATTTATCTTTACTAATCGTACAAATTTCAATCAAAATGTTATAATTCTACTCATGAGGTGTCAGATTTTTATACAGTGTATTGAATGTATTCATAGACATTATCACAGGCTTCTTTGATTAAATGAAAGCACGAATTAATGAAATTAGAAATAAAATTTTATTATACCTTCTTTAAAATCTTCGCTTTCATCAGTTGGAGGTATGGTATCTCGGCTGCTGGATTTAGAATTAAACGCCTGAAGTACATTGTTTATCTCCTCGTCATAAGATAATTCACTGCCTGACTGATTGGATGAGGATTCCTCAGCAATATGTTCTTGCTTAATGCTTTCACTGCACAAAGTTAATGCTCCTATAAAAGTCTCAGCTGATTGTGGGAATGTCTCATTACAAGAAATTAAACTCTTTTCTGAACACTCGTCTACTTCCTTCTTTACATTTAAAACTTGCTCATGGCCATATTTATTAGATATTTCACTATTGCTTTCATCATAACATGCTTCCAAGTTCTCAGCATCTGTATGGGTTGATTGTGAGACTGAGGCACTACCCAGCTTTGTATAATAACACATCAGCAAATCAGCCAACTCATCGTCATCACAGTGGTCATCACACTGGTCATTACACTGGTCATCAGAGTCATAGGATAAATGATCACTCTGCTCTGACTGGCATTCAGTCTTAATATTCTGTAAACTAGAACTATATTCACTAATTCCCTCCATGGACTCAGCTATGGCAGATTTCTGAGAAGATGCTTCACCACCAGTTGAGCTGCTGGCTTCATTATCCTCTACTTCACATTTAACCTCTGCTTCACGTTCACTTCCTCCTGATAAAATAGTCTCAGATAGAGCTGATTTGTTCAAACAACTTTCAGCAAAGCTATTCGATGTCTCACATTTTTCAGCAGTAGTAGATATAGCAATTTTACCATTGACAGGACTAGATGATTCCTTAGTGTCAGCCAATTGGCAACCTAAGTCAAAAAGTAGAAATTAATACATAGAAATTAATATAATATAGTACAACATGTTGGTACATCTTTAAGGGGATGAGAGCGTCTAGAAGTTTAAGATGAGGCGTTTAAGTAATACATACGACCAGTTCTAATACACGATTAGAACAGGTCAGAAGCTTCAAATATCAGAGCCACACCACCATAGCATTACTGATGATGAAAAGTGTGAAATGGAAATATAAATGTAGAATTGCAAAAGAAAAAGGACCTTTCGAAAAGAGGAAAGAACTCTCAAGTACTAACAAAAGGTAACAAGAAAAGCACAATGATAGAGATTGTGAAAACATTGGTGTAGATTTGCATACAGAGTCAAAAAGGGAAGGCTGAGAATATAATTGGTAGTATGAGTTTTATGCCATGGACTTGCCGTTAGGCAGTCCACTAAGAGAGAGATAGAATGTAACATGCAGTCTAATTCATTAAAATCAAATTCTTTAGTCTCATAGTATAACAAATGAGTGTAAAAAGGTTGTCAGATACAAGAGTACAAGCAGAGCAGGAAGACTACATACAGCATACTTTGATTTATAACATGGTCTTCTTACTCTCATTCATATTAGTAAATCTGAGACATGTGAGATGGAAATATGCAGTAGGATTGCACAAGCAAAAGCGGCCATTGGTAATAGAAAAGAACTATTAACAAAAAGCCTATAGAAAGATACAAAGATAAAGATAGTGAAAACTTTGGTTCGGACCACGCTATTGTATGGATGTGAGACATGGATCTTAAGGAAGGAAGATATTAGGAAACTGGAGGCGTTGGAATTGTGGATTTGGAGGAGAATGGAGAGGATTAGCTGGACCCAAAAGGTTACAAATTAGGAAGTTCTGGAGACAGTTGGCACAGATAGACAGTTGATAAATGTATAAAAAAATAGAAAGAAGAGTTGGATAGGACACATTCTAAGGGGAAAGGTCTATTAAAAGAGGTCATAGAAGGTAGAATGGAAGGAAAAAGAGGCAGGGGCAGGCCGAGATTAGGTATGTTAGATGATTTAAAGATCCACTCATATGTGGAAATGAGGAGGAAGGCGGAAGACAGAGAAGAGTGGAAGCGTTATATACCATGGACTTGCCAGTAGGCAGTGCACTAAGAGAGAGAGAGAGATTGGTAAATCTAGCCTTAAATATCATTAGAGCATAATGTAAGATAATTTTCATAACTACAACATATTTACATTATTGAAGTTTATTCATGCATTACCAAGAATGCAACTTAAGTTTTAATGTATTTTTAATTTCCTGAAACCGTTCAAGAAAGTAGTACATACTACTACTACTACTTATTCTTATTAATGAATAAGTCGAAATCAGGTAACTAAGGGAAAATCCAGTCAAACAAGATTAAGAATAGCTCATACCATGACCATCACTTAAGTGTTTCTGAAGATGACTTCTTTTTGAAGTCTTGAAATCACACTTGAAGCAGGTAAAGCGCATCACATTGGCATGCACAGTGCTTTTATGTCGAGCAAGGTGACCAGTTTGTGAACACTTGTAATCGCAGAGATCACAGGCGTAGGGCTTTTCTCCGCAGTGAACTGATCTCCAGTGGATGTTCCGATCAGTGCAACGTGAGAATGTTTTATCACAATCGGAGCAGTGAAAGGATCTATCTTCAGTATGAATAGATTTAATATGCCTGTTCAGAGAACTTTTCATTGAGAAACAGGAATTGCAATGTTGACATGGAAATTTGTTATTGTCTGTATGAGCAGTGGATTTATGTAATTTTAAATGCTGACTGTAGTTGGTGCGAAATTCACAGACATCACATGAGTATTTCTTATCTCCATGTGCTGCTGTAATATGCTGCTTGAGATCATACTGCAAAGCATACGATTTAAAGCAGAATGTACAGTGATACTGTTTCTCACTGGAATGATTGCGTAGAAGATGACGAGTTAAACTCTGCAAGCTACTAAAGTTCTTCATGCATACAGAGCACATGTTGCATCCAATGTAGTTGCCTTCGTCAGATAACTGACTTCCATCGAACCAGTCAGGCGAAGTTGAATGCATCAGATATCCATGTGCGGCTTTAATATGTTGTTTGAGATCAGTCTTCAGACCATAAGATTTCGTACATAGGGTACAGCAATGCTGCTTGTCGGCTGAATGATTGCGCAGCATGTGGCGCTTTAAACTCTGAAGACCACTAAAGTTCTTCGTACACAATGTACACTGGATATGCTCTAAATTGCTGACTGGCGTTCCATGCACGGCTTTAATATGTTGCATGAGATCAGATTTAACACCATAAGACTTCACACACAGATTACAATGATGCTCCTTTTCTGTTGAATGAGTGCGCAGCATATGTCGCTTTAAACTCTGAAGACTGCCGAATGACTTCTTACACAGAGAACATTTGTTAGGCTTAATATTGTTTGCAGGCTCACTTTTATCAAGCATATCTAAAAATATTAAACAAAGAATTAAACTAATCAGATGCATTGATAATCATTTATCAGCTAACTGGTCGAAATAACCACAAGACAGCTTTCTTTTCTATCCTCCACTGATTGGAAAGGTTTTACAATGTTATTAAACATTGTAAAACCTTTCCAATCAGTTGAGGATAGAAAAGAAACTGAAAATCTTTTACAAAATTTTCTAACTTTTCTACATATCCGGCAAACATGCTATCCATTCGACTAACAAAGAAAATATCTTGATTGACATATGTACAAATCTTTAAAAAACTTTAAAAATATTTTAAACAACTTAGGTTAAAATGCAAAATGTTAAATTAATACTTTGAAAGTTTAATATATTTTACTTTTAGTACTAAATCAAAAATCTAATAAATATATTTACTACTTATCAGCACAAACCTTTATCATATTCTTCATTGAAATTTTGCATTGCTGCCTCATTATAGGATGTGTGATACATTTGCTGTACTAAATCTGTAAACTCTTTATTATCCGTCAACTCATCAGTGTTTGATTCATCATTCACTGAAGCATCAGTCTGCTCTGAATAAGAGTCTTCTTTAGTATCTTGTTTTATACTGTTTTCTTCTGACATTTCTTCATTAGGTTCTGTCTTGACAAGATGTTCTGACCATATATCACTATCAATAATCCTACCAGCACTCTCTTCCTGTTCGATTTTTATTTCATTTTTCCATGCTTCAGGTAAATTATTGTCACTTCTGCAACACTGATCCATAATAACTAGATTTAAGAAATTCACTGAACTGGTACTTCTCTAAAAATACTTCAGACGTCCAGAACTGAATAGATATTGTTTAAGTATTGTCTGAATAAGTTTGTAACAGCAAACAATAATTCAATCAATGAATCAATAGTGTATTTCTATAACTGTTCTAAGTGTTCCAATCAAAATAGTACTAATTGGAAAATTTGGATTAAACAGCCAGGTTGACTATATCAAAATAAAGTCCATGATGCGTTACAAAAATCTACATGCGGCACTAAAAAATTGTTAGAATTTAGAATTGATGCCATACTCCATCACAGCTACTAATATTGTTGTCATCCATCGTCATTGTCATCATCATCATCATCCTCCTCTTTTGAATCCTAGTTCCGTCAGGGTCAGGATACGAATAGACTTTCTCCACTCCTCTCCGTCTCATACCATAACATATCACATTTTACAATCCTTTATCAGTCTTGTCTCTCTAGATTCCATCTTCTCCAATTTATCGATATCCTTTTCGAGGTTAAGACACCAAGCTTAAACACAATATTCAAGCTTAGGTCTAACCAGAGAAAACATCATATATTGTTATCATTTTGTCTTTGCCTTTCGAAGTTCATAGATTTAAGTCATAGCTAAAACGGCATTTGCACTACTAACTACTTTATTAACCTGTTCAATAGTTTTATTGGAGTGTTTACTAATACATTTCAATGTCTTTCACAATAGGTGAACTTTAGTATTGTATTGTGAGGTTTAGAACATATCAGATACACTCTTTTTACCTAGCTGCATGAACAGGAAATTAAATTTATGAAATTGACATAGAATTTTATGATGTTGATGATCATCAACATCAGTAAGATATAATAATGAATAGTAGAGGGTCTAACACATGTCCCTGCACCTAGTGATGTAAAAAAGGTTTTTTTGGTTCAAGTTTTTGTTATTGGCTTCAGTTCAAGAGGATTTTTTTAGTTTTATGTTGTTTTTCTTTGTGTTTTTTAATATGCTAAAGTCTTTTTGTTGTTTTTTTTAATATGCTAAAAGTCTGTACCAACTTTAAAACTACATAGGGCCCACACAGGTTATTTTCAAGGTTTGTTGGTAAGTTTCATGGTTAGATATAACAATGATAGTTTTGTTAAAGAAGTTACATTATTGTAAACTGCTATCTAATCCAAAATATTTTAACATCTAAACCATTTATTACATTCACCTAAGTGAATTAGTATTAACACTGAATATTCACTATTCATAATCAAAATTTGAAACTAAATACAAATTTTCATTGCCCGCTAAGAGTCATTTGAAAATCGTTCAATATAGTGCTTACTAACCAAGAAGAACAAAAACAGTTCCCTTTACAGATTGTGGAGAATCATAGATTCCATTATCAAACAAGTCAACGGTTGTCCAGAAAAATGATAATCATTGACAATGTTTTCATTAAGTAGGTAAAATATTATATATAATATCTGAGTCTGTTGTGCAAACTCTAAATATGAATGGATAGCATAAAAAAATTTGTATTTAACTTTTGCATAGAAATGAACATATTTAGAGGGTATGAGCATTAAAAATAACAACTTTAGTTTTACTGTCATCGTAATATATAAAGATTATATATATATATATATATATATATATATATATATATATATATATATATACATATATATCTATATTATACTACGTTGTATGAGTAATATTGTATAATTAGTTAACAGTTTCATCATGATTGGAGGCTCAGAGTGGCCACAACACTGCCAGAGTCCTAATTTTAGATTCTTAAGCATGATGAAACTGATGAACGAAAAGAGCAAGAAAAATAAAAAAACAAATATTATTTTAAAACATAATTTTTCAATTATGTTTGAAAAATTTAGACTAACTTTTAACATTCAGGATAATTAGGATTTAATCAGATTCAGTAATAATGAATCATGAGTGACTCGTGAGTCAGTGACTGAGAAATATTCTATTATTATTAGTATTGCAACGGTAAAGGAATAGTGTGAAGAATTCAAGGGCTTATCCAGGAGCCGATGTTAATTCAGACCACAATCTAGTAGTGGCAAAAGTAGAGCTTCATCTGAAGAAAATATCTATAAAAAGATCTATGAAAAACAAACAACATGGCGTTTTAAAATAAATTTCTTTAGTTTTAAGCTGAAATAAGTTGTTTTAGAATAAGACTTTTAGTACTTAGAAGTAAGAATTGTGGTGGTTTTAGGAATTAATACTAACTTTTAGAATATTTTTGTATCTCTCTTTTATCTCTCAGTTTTTACGGCGGTTGGTTGCTCTTGCACAATCTGTCCTTTACTAATTATCCCGAGTATTGATCTGTGCAAAGGTACTCTGGCAGGAGTTAAATCCTTAAATTGCTGGGAGACCAGAGGGCTCAAGAAGAGGTGGCATCGGGGCTCTTTCGCACTTAACTAAGTAATTTTTTTAGCTGTTGGAAATTTTTCTCGATTTGTCTCTTTCGAGTAGTGTAAGAAATAATTAGAGATGAGTATGAAAAAGACTAACAATAAAGTGGGAGTGAGTAAAACAGTACATTCAAAGGGAGCAGATAAGAGTAAGCTAAATATGGGGGATGAGAAGGCAAGTGATTGTGGAGATTGTTGTAAGGAAGTGTCAGTAATAGAGAAGGCGATTCAATGTGAATTATGTGAAGCATGGTTTCACATCTCGTGCGTTAACATAAGTGCAGAAACCTACAATCTCCTAAATCAGGATTGCATACACTGGTTTTGTGTGCAGTGCAATACAAGGGCAATTAAACTCCTGAAGGGTATGTCAGTATTGGGGGAAAGGCAGAGTAGAATAGAAGAGGATCAAAGAAAGACGAAGAAGCAGCTACAGCAGGTATTGCAAAATGTAAAGAGTTTGGAATAATGTGTAGGAGAAGTGAAAACGTTAGTGGAGAACAGCGGAAAGCTAGCAGAAAGTAGTAATGATATGGCAAATAAGGAATCAATGAGAAGTGAGGACATACTTGAAAGGGTAGAGATTGAAAGGCGTAAGAAGAATTTAATGATAATGGGAGTAGAGGAGGGAGATAATGACAAAGAGGTTATAGAGGACATTCTAGTCACTGGTTGGACCAAAAGGAAGAACGGCAGTAGTATGCATAGATAGATTGGGGAAAAAATCAGATACAGTCAGACCTATCAGAATTAGCCTGAGCAATGTTGAAACAAAGTATGAAATTTTGGGGAAGTCCAAAAACCTGAAGGAGTATGAGGAATGCAGGAGGGTATATTGTGTGCCTGATCTAACTAGGAAGCAACAAGCTCAGGATAAGGTACTAAGAAATAAATTGAAGGAATTGAGAGACAGGGGGATAAGGATGTGAAAATTAAGAGGTAAGTTAATAAAAAACGTAAATGGAGCCGAGGTGGTAGTGTTTACACCTCGGAATTAGATGAAAACTTGGGATCTGCAGAGCCGAGTCTATTGTCGTCGCCTTTAGATGTTAAAAATAGCTTAAAATGTGTTTACTTTAATTCCAGAAGTACTGTAAATAAAATGTCTCAACTAGAATTGTTGGTTAGAGATGAAAATATAGATATTTTGGGAATCAATGAGTCATAGTTGTCTGATGACATTAGTGATAGTGAAATTAGTTTTAGTTGATACAGTGTATTTAGATGTGATCGAAATGATTTAGTCAAGAAACGAGGTGGGGGCGCTTTGCTGTATATAAAAAATGAATTGAACCCAAGTCAAGTTAATGATTTATGTGTGTCTAACTTTAAAGAAAATATTTGGTGTAATATCAAATGTAAGAACATTAGTATTATTATTGGTGTTATGTATAGAGCCCCAGATAGTTCAAAAACTAATGACGAGGCTATGTTTAGTGTGTTTGATAAATTGTATGATAAGAAGGTTGTAGTAATGGGTGATTTTAACTATCCTGAATAGGACTGGGGAATTAGAGAAAACATAGATGAATCTCACTTATTTATAGAATGTATAAATAATAATTTTTTAGAACAGTATTGCAATAAGCCTACTAGAGGCAAAAATTTCCTTGATCTTGTTTTGTGCTCTGAAGAAATAATTAACGATATACTTATAGGTGAACCTTTTCAGACAAGTGATCATCTAACCATTAACTTTGTAATTCAGTGCAGTTGGATCTGTAGAAAAGTCCAAAAATTTGATTATTTTAAAGTAAATTATGAAGAAATTAAAAGAAATATACAGCATAGAAATGTATTTATGGTTTTAAGTGATAATGATAATAACGATGACGTAGAGGGCTTATGGAATAATATTAACACAGGTCCCAGGATGATTCGTGATGAGTTTATTAAATTGAAAGCCAAAAATAGAGATAGATGCAAGTGGTTTACTAAAAAGGTAAGAAGAAAAAGAAAAGTCAAAAAAGATGCTTGGAACAATTATAAAAAATAGTAATAATGATGAATCATTATACTGTGAATATAAGAAAAAGCTTAATAAATTGGTTGCAGAAAATAGAAAAGCCAAGTTAGAATTTGAAAAAAGCTAGCTCGTAATATAAAGAATGATGCAAAGAGTTTTTTTGCCTATGCTAATGCTAACAAAAAGGTTATTAAAAAGATTGGTCCTTTAAGAGATGAATATAACAACATTATAGAAGATAATAAAGATACCGCAAACTATTTTAATAAATATTTTTCGTCTGTATTTGTGGAAGAAGATTTAGTTAATATACCAGTACCTGCTAGGATCTTCAAAGGTAACTTTGAATGCTCCTTACATAATATTGAGTTTGATATTGATGACGTTATAAATAAATTAAATTCGCTAAATGTCAATAAAAGTCAAGGTCCAGATGAGATTCATGGAAAACTGATTTCAGAGCTAAGAGATGAATTAGCACCAGCTCTATTAAACCTACTGAAAGCTACAATGAAAACAAGGGTGGTTCCTCAAGATTTTAAGAATGCCAATGTTGTACCAATAAATAAAAAGGGCAATAGGGATAAAGCAGAAAATTATAGGCCTATAAGCTTAATAAGTATAATGGGTAAGACATTTGAAAGCATTATTAAGGATAAAATAATTAGTTTCTTGGAAGAATATAACTTAATTAGAAATAGTCAGCATGGTTTTATTAGTGGGCGTTCTTGTTTAACTAATATGCTAGATTTTTTAGAATATATAACAAAAGAAGAAGATAATAAAAATAGCATTGATAACTTATATCTAGACTTTGCTAAAGCGTTTGATAAAGTTCCACATAAAAGATTACTTAGAAAGTTTGAAGCACATGGAATAACGAGCAAACTTTTTTAAAGTGGATAGGTAATTGGTTAAGTAATAGAAAACAAAGGATGTGTGTCGAGGACGAGTTCTTGGAATGGGCAGCAGTGAAGAGTGGTGTGCCACAGGGCTCTGTTTTAGGACCTCTATTATTTTTAGTTTACATCAATGACATTGACATAGATATTGTATCTAAATTTAGTAAATTTGCAGATGATTCTAAAGTAGCAAGGATAGTAAACAACATTGAAGATGCTGAGATTTTAAAGTATGATATAAAAATATTACAGAACTGGTCTAGGGATTGGCTAATGGAGTTCAATGCTGAGAAATGTAGAGTTATGCATATAGGGAATAATAATTTAGAAATTGAGTATACATTGAACAATATTAAACTAAAATCCACAAACAGTGAGAGGGATTTAGGAGTCTTTGTGGATAGCTCTTTTAAATTTAGTGAAAATTGTAGTAAAGTTGTAAATAGTGCTAATTGTGTATTAAGAATGATTAAAAGAACAATTGCATGTAGAAATAAAGATATTGTGGTAAGGCTATATAAGGCTCTTGTACGGCCCAAACTTGAATACTGCGTTCAGGCTTGGTGCCCATGTCTTAAGAAATATATCGATAAATTAGAAAGGGTACAAGCCAGAGCAACAAGGCTGGTATTTGACTGTCAAAAACTTAGTTATGAGAATAGATTAAAATTCGTAGGATTAACCTCTTTAAGTGAAGGAAGAACTAGAGGAGATTTAATAGAAGTTTTTAAGATAATCAAAGGCTTCAGCAAAGTTAATCATAGTATTTGGTTTAATTTATCAAACAATAGAAACACAATGGGACATATTTTAAACTTAGTAAATGTAGAAGTAGACTAGTTTTAAGGAAATTTTTCTTTAATCAGAGAGTTATAAATGCTTGGAATAGTTTGTCAAGCGAAATTGTGGAAGCAGAATCAGTCTATGCTTTTAAAAATAAATATGATAAACAGAAGAACATGTAAATTAGATGCTAATTGCATGTTCAGTGTTATACATAGGCTAGGACATGTGTATAAATTTGCTATGTATAAATTTGACATGTTGGCGTGGGGTCTGTATGGTTTGATTAATATTAATTGGTTTTTAGTTAAGAGCCTGATGAGTCTTAAACAAGCATATAATTGCTTCCTGACTCTGTAATGTTATGTTATGTTAGTATTGCAAAGGAAAAGGAATAGTGTGAAGAATTCAAGGGCTTATCCAGGAGCCGATGTTAATTCAGACCACAATCTAGTAATGGCAAAAGTAGGGCTTCATCTGCAGAAAAAGAAGAAAAGCAGTAAGAGATGGAATTTGAAAGGATTGAAGGAGAAAAGAAGTCAGTTTCAGGAAGCAGTGGAAAGAGACAATAAGGAAATGAAGGACTACGAAAGAACAGGGGTAAATGAAAGATGGTGTCAGCTAAAGGAGGTTATTAAAATAGGTGCTAAAGAAGTTTATGGTTTTCTTAAAGCAAATACAGCTAACAAACCTTGGATCACAAGCGATATGCTAGACAAAATGGATGAAAGGAGGAAATGGAAAAGTGTTGACACCATTCATGGCCGAAGGAAATATAAAAGCTTAAACAATGAACTTAGAAGAATTACAGACAATGCAAAAGATCATTGGTGGAGTGAAAAGTGTGATAATTTAGCAGAATATGATAGAAGAGGAAGGTCGGATCTATTATACCAGTAAGTCAGAATATTAACAAAAACCGAAAAAGAAAGGAAATGCAAAGAACATTAGTATAATGGGTAACGATGGGGAATTGAAGACAGAGCTGGAAATAGTAAAAGAAAGATGGAGAGAATATGTAGAGGAATTGTATGATAAGGCTGGGAAACCAGTTCAAGAGGATTTTAAAATAGAGGATGAAAATATCATAGAAAACAATAAAAGGGGTCCAGATATAATGAAGGAAGAAATTTATTCTGCAATTAACAATAAGAAGAAGGGGAAAGCAGTTGGAATAGATGAAATCCTAGCAGAATTCTTGAAAATGTTGGAAGGAGAAACACTCAATAAGTTAATGGAGTTATGTATGGAAGTGTACAATACAGGTATTTGGCCAGACGACTTTACCAAGTCAGTGATGATTCCAATTCCCAAAAAGCCAATGCTGGAGAGTGTTCAGATTACAAAACAATCGGTTTAATACCTCATGCATCGAAGATCTTATTAAAGATAGTAAATAATCGCATTCAGTCGAATGCAGAGATGATACTGAGCAAGACACAATTTGGTTTTAGGAAAGGATGCGGCACAAGGTACGCAATAGGGGTAATGCGGGTTTTTGCGAAAGAAGCTTAGAATATGGAAATGACGTTTTTGTATGCTTTGTAGACTTCGAGAAGGCCTTTGATACGATTGATGGGATAACGATGATGAATATCTTAAAAAGAATAGGAATTGACTAGAGAGATAAAAGACTAATTTTGAACTTGTACATGAATCAAAGAGCAGTAATCAAAATCCAACAAGA
This sequence comes from Enchytraeus crypticus, assembly GCA_905160935.1. Taxonomy (NCBI): domain Eukaryota; kingdom Metazoa; phylum Annelida; class Clitellata; order Enchytraeida; family Enchytraeidae; genus Enchytraeus; species Enchytraeus crypticus. The sequence goes on along the minus strand of CAJHZI010000370.1, from coordinate 261,927 downwards.
ATACTTAGAAGGAGGTGAAATAGGACGTGGAGTAAGACAAGGATTTAGCATTTCGCTGCTGCTGTTTAACATTTACGCTGAGGCAATGATAGAGGAAGCCATGGAAGACTTGGAGGAAGGAATAAAAGTAGGAGGGAATTTATTACAAGATGTACGATTTGCAGATGACCAAGGAATGGTAGCGGGCAGCGAGATTGGACTGCAGAATATAATGGATAGGCTGAATGATACAGCATTGAGATATGGCAAGAAGGTTAATATAAAAAAGACAAAAGTTATGAGAGTATCCAATACTAAAGGTGAAGTTAATATCACAATAAATGGTATGAAATTGGAACAGGTAAGGAGTTTCAAATATTTGGGTCATACTATAACCAATGATGGGAAATGTGAGACGGAGATATGTAGTAGGATTGCACAAGCAAAAGTGGCCTTTGGTAATAGAAAAGAACTATTTAAAAAAAGTCTAAAGAAAGACACAAAGATAAAGATAGTGAAAAGTTTAGTTTGGACCACACTATTGTATGGATGTGAGACATGGACCTTAAGGAAAGAAGATATTACGAAACTGGAGGTGTTGAAAATGTGGATTTGGAGAAGAGTGGAGAGGATTAGCTGGACTCAAATGGTTACAAATGAGGAAGTTCTGCAGAGAGTTGGCACAGCTAGACAGTTGATAAATGTATTAAGAAATAGGAAGAAGAGTTGGATAGGACACATTCTAAGGGGGGAAGGTCTATTAAAAGAGGTCATAGAAGGTAGAATGGAAGAAAAAAGAGGCAGGGGCAGGCTGGGATTAGGTATGTTAGATGATTTAAAGACCCACTCCTATGTGGAAATGAAGAGGAAGGCGGAAGACAGAGAAGAGTGGAGGCGTTATATACCATGGACCTACCAGTAGGCAGTGCACTAAGAGAGAGAGATTAGTATTGCATTAGCAGCATTACTAATTTTCAATAATGATTTATAATTAATGACTCAATAATAATGTTCAATTATTGGCAAGTTGCAACAGCCATAAACTAGAAAAGAAATACAGGCCTAACACTATTCTATTTAGTTTGTAGGAAATTTAAGGCATTTTGTGGTTTTTTAATTGTCTTTTTTGTGTTTTTTGGTTTTTTAAAAACAAAAATCAGGTTTTTAAAACTAGCTCACATAATTAGTAATTACCTACATCGCACCCCTTTTTACATTTTTACATCATCCGATTCAGAATGCTCTCTCTCTAGGAACACCTTTGTTCTCTATTGGCCAACCAACTCTCCATTCTTCGAATTGGCACATCGAAATAAGTTGGTATTTACTAGTTATGGAAAGGGTCCTTATGGACTGTATAACTAAATATTCGCTTTTTGCATTTTATGAGCATTTTTCGACTCATAACTTCAAGTCGAGTCAGTAACTTTAATTTTCCAAGAACTCTAAGCTTTGCTATTGGCTCGCGCCATACAGCGTTTAAAACTAGCGGCCAAGTGACAAGGTTATAAATTCCATTCACACGCGCCTAATTTAAAGCACATCTCCTCCACTCCTGGCTCAGGTAGCACGCTGTAACTGACAACAATGAAGGCTGTGGTATTACACCAGGCAACAGAGGCTTAACCGATGGAATTAGAGACGATAAGTCACTCGGTTAATATGCAGACTTTAGTGGCTCAAAAACTGTTCATAGGATCCAAAAGGGACTATCCCATCGATAAAACCATGGGTAGCTATCTATTAGAATGTCATAAAATTGGCTATTAGTGTATTTCCCGCTATCACCGCTATCGCTTGTAAATTTGTATTAAATCTCTTGCATATATATATATATATATATATATATATATATATATATATATATATATATATATATATATATATATATACAGGGTGAGTAAAAAAAATTATAACACCTGCAAAAAATTTGAATATCTCAGGCTATTGGTAATATTTTTCAATAAAACTTTTACCAATTACTAAAGGACTAATTTCTGATGGGGTGACCAATTTTCATCCATTTTAAGTCATAGATGGGCTAGTTATACAAGTTCCAGCAGAGCAACCCCCCCCGTTTTGACCTAAAATGGCATTTGCTGCAACAGTAAGGGCAGATTGCACTTCATTGATGAGAAACTAAAGGTGAACTCTCAGTATTATGTCAATACTTTGCTTCCGGAGCTGTTTGATGATTGCTATGCTCTTCTACCAAATGGCTTCATCATTCAGCAGAATGGTGCTCCGGCTCATGCATTTCGTCATGCACAGGAATGGATCAGCGAGAGAAACCCGGATTTCATTAAGAAGAATAAATGGCCTCCAAACTCTTCCGATCTAAATCCTTTGGATTACTATGTCAGTGGAACAATGCTGCATCTCTATCAGAAACACCAGCCGAAGCCTAAAAACAAGACAGAACTGCAGGAAGTGCTTTACGCCATTTTTAGGTAAAAATGGGGGGTTGCTCTGCTGAAACTTACATAACTGGCCAATCTGTATACCAAAATGGATGAAAATTGGCCACCCCATCAGAAATTGGTTCTTTAGTAATTGGTAAAAGTTTTATTTGAAAATATTAAAAATAGCCCGAGATATTCAAATTTTTTGCAGGTGTTATCTTTTTTTTACTCACCCTGTATATATATATATACATGGGACTTAGTCAAAACTTTCGAAAAATCCAAATATGAAAAGTCCACCTTTGACAAATTCTTTAGATACAAACCCCCAAGAAGTCGAATAAGTTAGTCAGACAGGAACGTCTACTAGTACGTTGAAAATATTTCTTATTAGCTTCTTTACTTCCAAAAAGACCCGCATTATCCTTAATAATACATTCTCAAATATTATATTTCGCTATACTACTAGTTAGACTGAAAACTCAGTTTCTGCTTTTTCCTTACCACTTTTCATATATATATATATATATATATATATATATATATATATATATATATATATATATATATATATATATATATAGCAGAATAAACATAGCATCATTAAACCTTGAATCCAACTCTACATTCCAATACTAACCAATAGCTGTCAATATATTAGTCTTATCCCTACACAACTGTTTAATAAAAGGAGAAAACATAATAAAATAGATATTTTAAATTTTAAAATTACGCAGTAAAATAAAATCGAACTCATAGAGTCAGGATAGGGATGTTGACGCTCTACCCATTACAGAACATATACTCCTCGCAAAGCGTCATTTAGAATGCGTTTTGAATACACAGAAAATAGATTTTGCATAAAATTTTTACTATAATGGCTTAGATTTCTGAGATCAACGTGAGTTTTGTCAGTATTTTAGCGCTAATCATATTTGTAACTCTACCATAACAAAAAGAACAAAAGTATTTATTTTACATCTGATTGTGAATTGAAATAAGCCTTGTACTTATATTTCCAATTCCCGCTACAGAGTGCTAAAGGAATATGTTTGCTGAAGGATGATAGCTGTTCTAATAAAATTCTGGCAAAATTCTGTTAAGACTTGAAACATGCTATCCAACGTTATCATTTACGATATTAAAAATATCTAACATTCGCAGGACCAGTGACATGGACCTCTGACTACAAACTGTCTAACTGTTTCAGTCAATTGTATTAAAAGTGATAATGAGCATCGTGGATAAATAATTTCACGACATTTTATGTTTAACATTTAAAATTAAATATATGACAATATACTACTACTACTGAGACTGCACTACGTCCAATTTGGACCCTGCAGTAGGCTTCAAGGTTAATTGACTCCACTTCGCTCTATCCTCAGCCAGATCACAGATGCCCTCATCCAATATGTTGAAATTCTGATTTATATCTTTGAGATCTTTATTTACTAATTTGATCCATGTTTGTTTATTTTGACAACCTATTTGTTTTGTCTGAGATTTTTTATTCTCATTTAAAGCAAGTTTTACAGGCGCATTGTTCGGTAACCTAAGTAAGTGACCTATCCATTTTAGTCTTCGTGTTTTAATTGCAAGACTCCATTTTTTTCATTTGTTCTGATGTATAAGTTATCGTTGCTTATCATGCTATCCAGCGTTATCATTTACGATATTAAAATTCTCTAACATTCGCAGGACCAGTGACATGGACCTGTGACTACAAACTGTCTAACTGTTTAAGTCAATGGTATTAAAAGTGATAATGAGCATCGTGGATAAATAATTTCACGACATTTTATGTTTAACATTTAAAATTAAATATATGATAATATGCCAATATTTACAATGAAACTAACACACTTGTTTTCACTCTTTATTTATTTCCCTAACTGCCTTTTATACAAATAGAATTCTTCAATCCTGTTTAGATTCAGAAACTATTAAGTAGCAGTATTCGTTAAAATATCATCCAAACTCGCAGAAAGGACGGTAGATATTTTATCATGTAGATATTTTTTTTAAACTTACTATTTTGTTACGCCTACTTATTGCATAATTACTAATAACGTCATTAAATAATATTGATTTTGTTTAAGAGCGCAAGCTTTCTCTGATATGAGAGTGTTATGGTTCTAAAGTAATACTCCAGTAAGAAATCGTCCTAACATTAAAACTTCTTATGGAAAAAGCAATAACAAACAAAAACTCAGAAATAGAAATCATGCTTCTAGACATGAGTAAGGCGTTTGATACTGTCAATAGAAATAAATTATTAGAGGATTTAAGTAAAATAATTGATCAGGACGAACTGCATATAATAAAACTTATCATTGATGATGTAATTTTAAGAAAATGGAGATGTAACTGGAAATGAGTTTGAAACTAATATTGGAATACCACAAGGAGATTGCTTAAGCCCGGTACTTTTCATATTTTACCTTTGCAAATAGCTTAAACAAACATGAGAACCAAATTCAAATAGCAAACCAAATTGAAGAGCACTCATACTCCAAAGAAAATATACCATATGAAGAATTAATTCCTAATCATATTATAGAACATAACTATAGCATAAAACGAGAAATGGGTATAAATATTGATCAGCAGTTTGCAGATGATATTGCATATGTAAGCACATGCAAAAATATAACAGAAAAAATTCAAAAGGAAGTCAATGATAAACTGAATAAGAGAGATTTAAAACTAAACACAGATAAAACAGAAAAATATACCATTTTAAACAAAAATGATCAGGAATGGAAGAAATATAAAAAAATTATATCTATTATTCAAATATTTAGGTTCTTACTTGGATACTGAAAGAGACATGATCTATAGAAAGCAATTGTGTACGGCTATTTTTAATAAATACCAGATGAAACTAACAAATAGCAAAATAACAATGAAAACAAGAATAAATATATTCAATGCTTATATTATGCCAGTTTACTTATATAATAGTGAGCTATGGACATTAACTTCAAAACAGGAACATGAAATTGACATATTTCATAGAAGTCTATTAAGAAAAATACTTAAAATATATTACCCTCACATTATAAGCAACGATAACTTATACATCAGAACAAATGAAAAAAGGGAGTCTTGCAATTAAAACACGAAGACTAAAGTGGATAGGTCGCTTACTTAGGTTACCGAACAATGCACCTGTAAAACTTGCTTTAAATGAGAATAAAAAATCTCAGACAAAACAAAGAGGTTGTAAAAATAAACAAACATGGATCAAATTATTAAATAAAGATCTCAAAGATATAAATCAGAATTTGAACATATTAGATGAGAGCATCTGTGATCTGGCTGAGGATAGAGTGAAGTGGAGTCAATTAACCTTGAAACCTACTGCTGGGTCCAAATAGGACGTAGCGCAATCTCAGTAGTAGTAGTAGTAAGAAATGCTCTAAATTATAGAATAACAAATAATAAAATGAAACTACTATGGGAAATAAATATACTTTAATTATACAATATAATAAAAATGTAGAACAAATAGACACTAAATATAACCTAGCACAGAGTGATGTGTATGATCTTGCCCAGGACCGGTATCAGTGGAGACAGAAAGTAAGAGGCTGCTCTGGTGTCCACAAAGTGACGTTACACAGAGAAAAGAAAAAGAAAAGTAATAACAATTTCATATATTAAAGCCTTCCTACTTTAATGCACTGCGTACTGGCTGGTTCATGTTGTACTATATATGCCATGGACAAAAGAAATTATGAGGTTAATTATAAGGTTTATTACAGACTTGTAGTCGAGACCAAAACTCCTTGACCAAGACGAAGACCAGACCCCTCGAGACCAAGACCAGAACTTAGCACAACTGATACCATCTTTCATTATTCCAATCTTTCTTAAAACTTAGGTAGCAGGAAAAAGGGAAGAACTCTAAGGGCTCATTTCAATGCCCAATCATGATTACAACATCCAGCTTGTTTTTAAACTGTTCACCGACACCGCATTCACAAATCACAACCTCTTCACTCAAAGAGTTCCACCTATCCATCACCCTATAAGAAAATGAAAACTTTCCTATGTGTATCCGTACACTAGGCTTAAACAACTTATAGCTATGACCTCTTAAACCATTATTGGAGAAATTGAAAAAATCTGTAGCTCTTAATTCGGTAAGCCCATGCATTAATTTTTATTTTTATTTTTTATTTATCTCTATATGATCACCTGTAATTCTCCTGGTTTCTAGGACTGTCAGTTGAACTGCCCTTAGCCTCTCCTCATGCCTTAATGCTTTGAATCCCTTAATTATTCTTAATGCTCTTCTTTGCACTACTTCAGTAAGTTCAATTTCCTTCTTGTAGTGTGTTGTCCTCACTGACATACAATACTCTTGAGACCAAGACCGGACCTTCGAGGCCGAGACCAATACCAAGATCAAGAAAGACACCTTGCTTCAAGCTGTGATTAATTAGTTTGTCCGGGCACGTCAACTAGGATGTACAACTGTGCTTCAATTGCAAGCCCGATTCTAGGAGGGTTGGTCAAATTATTTATCACTAATTATGTTTCGTTCGTTTTTGCAAATTGCCCTTTCACAACTTATTGAAAATAATCGAAGTAAAACACAGTGGTCATCAAAATATTTGAGACCAATCGCTCTGGACCAAGACCGGAGTCTTCGAGACCAAGACCGGCAAAAACCGGTCTCAAACGGTCTGGAGATCAAGACCAGGTCTCGAAGACTGCAGGTGTGGTTTATTATAAGAATTTAAAAGGCTAATTACATATTATAAGGTTGTGTATAATTAAATTGTAGGTTTGCTTTACCCCTGTCATTTTAAAATATATAAATTTGATAGTTAAGTAGAGTTTATATAGCCTTTTATGTGCAATAACTATTATCTTATTTACTGTAGAAGAGTCATTTGTAGGAAACTGACTTGGATATCGATCATGATATTTAATCTGTGTAGTTTGGAAAAGCATTAAAAGTTCAATAACTTTGTCAATTAAGAACATATCAGCACGCATATTACGTCATTTTGAAAATAAATGATTGCTCTTCAAAATAGCAGTAGCAGAAATTTTATATTGCGTGTTAGCTAGTATTTTTATAGAGATAATCTACGCTAAATATAACACGCCCGTAATCCTGTATTGGAAATTTCTTATCTGACCCAACTCATATTCGCGAAACTCTAACTTTCATGTTTTAAAGATATTCAAACGAAATTTCTCTGTTTTGTAGAATTAGCTGATGGTCAAGTATTGTAAATTTCATGAACATCGGTCAACTTTATTGTTAAAACAATTTGGGGTATCAGTTATAAAGAACACAGTGTATATATATAATTTATATATATATATACGTGTATATACATGTATATACATGTATATATATGTTGTAGATTGAAATATGTATATATGATATATAAAAATATGATATATATATATATATAAAGATATATATACATAAAGATATATATATATATATAAAGATATATATATAAAGATATATATATAAATATATATATATATACATTATATATATATATATATATATATATATATATATATTCAGTCCTCTCTGTCTTCCGTTTTCCTCTTCAAGTCCTAAAATGAGTGGATCTTTAAATCATCTAACATTCCTAATCTCGACATGCCTCTGCCTCCATTTCCTTCCATTCTGCCTTTTATGACCCCATTTAGTAGACTTTTACCTCTTAGAATGTTTCCTATGCAAATCTTTTTCCTATTTCTTAATGAATTTATCAACTGTCTATCTGTAGCAACCCTCTCCAGAACTTCCTCATATGTAATCTTTGAGTCCAGCTAATCCATTCCATTCTTCTCCATATCCACATTTCCAATTCAACTAATTTCCTGCTATCTTGCTTCCTTAGGGTCCATGTTTCACATCCATATAGTAGTGTGGGTCATATCAGAGTATACACTATCTTTATCTTTGTCTCTTTCTTTAGACTTTTTGTTAAAGTTCTTTTCTATTACCGAAGGCCTCTTTTGCTTGTGCAATCCTTCTGCATTTTTCAGTCTCACATTTCCCATCATCTGTTATAGTATGACCTAAATCAGAGATATTAAAGGATTAGTACTGAAACTCAAGATGCCTGATGCAGTTACTTACTCAGACCATATTTTAATCATGACAAAAGTTAGAGTAAGAAATATCGATAAGAATGCAGAATAGGACATGGGTGTACAGTGATTACTGATTAAGAATAGTATCACTTTCTTACTGATCAAAAAATGTAATCACTTACCTGGGTCTACTGTACTTACTAATAAGAAAATTATATCCATCTGTTCTTAGGTGGATCTGTGTTGCTATAGATAAACAATATTTAATCTTTAAGAAAAGTTTCTAATTCCATACCGCAGGACACTTTCAGAGGCAGGCAGGCTACAATTTAAATTTGTGGGCTGTAACAGTCAAAGTCAATCATTGCTTTGGTACAGTATACAGGATTATATTTTGTTTGTAAATTAATTTTCATTACCTTTGAGAAGTTGTCAACATTTCAGTGTCAGAAGTCTGTAAAGTTAAGGTATAAGTAGAAGATTTTATTAACATTGCTATAAGTGAGCACATTGATACAATCACATTTGATTGAGAATTATTTATCAGGAGGATGTGAAAGTCTAACATCTGTTAAACGTGAATTTGAAGAGCTTACAAATATCAAGTATGAAATCCCTATTTCGCAAGGTTGCTTTGATTCTGATCTGATAATTGGGAGTGGTGATCTCTCATCCATTATTAAACAGAAATGTTCTTCACATACTGAGTCGGATGACGAGATATCTGAATATGAGGATAGCATTGAATCTTCACAGCGTTCGATGAATCAACCAAATTTTGGAAGACCAGTCTTTGATGGCGACTGGTATGTTTAGGCTTGATATTTGTATGAAATTTTGAAATCAGTTTGATTTATCAGAAGCTGTTTTATATATAACTTAAGTGTTAACTAAAGCTCAATGCTTTATGAGCATTGAAGTAAAAAATAACTTAGCCAGATCATAAATGATAGCTCTTCCATTAGCTTTGTAAATGAAATGAAATTTAAAAAACAGTTCCTTTGGTATACTATAGTCCACTAAACCAACCACTTCAACATACAGTACTAAAAAACTAACATTAACGTCAGTTTACTCACTCGAAAGCGATGTCAGTGATGGGTAAGCCCAGGATTTGAACCCTGCAGAAACTGATCGAATAACATACTGAAATCGCCACTTGCTCCACAGTTATCAATTCAGCTAAAACCATGAATGATAGACTGTGTTTTCTGACTGCAGCAGACAATAATTCTAAACACTGTGAAAAAATTAAATTGGTTATTTTATGAAAGAGACTATCATTCTTAAAGCAGCTAGGTGTAATAATTTTCAATATATTATTTTGAAAGTCTTTTTATAGGAAGCTAATATTGAGGGACGAAGGGAAATTTAGCAGAAGTTCCTTCTAGAGAGCGGAGTGTACAGGCGATTATAACGTCTTTCAGAAACATAATTGAGCTCAGGCTGCTCAGCAATACACTTCTAATATTCAATGTTGAATGTGTGTAGCCAATTGACTATTGATTTATGGATTTCTTTTGATTCTGTGTCTTCTGGGCCAAATCAAAAAAGGCACTTTAGCTGCGAGGGTGATACTTGATCCTCGAATGAGATATGTTAAAACGTAAAATTAACTAAATATGTTAAAACTAAAGCACTTGGAATAACAGCACACTTTTGAAGTGGATAGGTTATTAGTTAAGTAATAGAAAACAAAGGGTGTGTGTCGAGGACGAGTTCTCGGAAGGGGCAGCAGTGAAGAGTGGTGTGCCGCAGGGCTCTGTTTTGGGACCTCTAATATTTTTGGTTTACATCAATGACATTGACATAGATATTGTATCTAAATTTAGTAAATTTGCAGATGATTCTAAAGTAGCAAGGATAGTAAACAACATTGAAGATGCTGAGATTTTAAAGTATGATATAAAAATATTACAGAACTGGTCTAGGGATTGGCTAATGGAGTTCAATGCTGAGAAATGTAGAGTATTGCATATAGGGAATAATAATTTAGAAATTGAGTATACATTGAACAATATTAAACTAAAATCCACAAACAGTGAGAGGGATTTAGGAGTCTTTGTGGATAGCTCTTTTAAATTTAGTGAAAATTGTAATAAAGTTGTAAATAGTGCTAATTGTGTATTAAGAATGATTAAAAGAACAATTGCATGTAGAAATAAAGATGATGTGGTAAGGCTATATAAGGCTCTTGTACGGCCCAAACTTGAATACTGCGTTCAGGCTTGGTGCTCATATCATAAGAAAGATATCGATAAATTAGAAAGGGTACAAGCCAGAGCAACAAGGCTGGTATTTGACTGTCAAAAACTTAGTTATGAGAATAGATTAAAATTCGTAGGATTAACCTCTTTAAGTGCAAGAAGAACTAGAGGAGATTTAATAGAAGCTTTTAAGATAATCAAAGGCTTCAGCAAAGTTAACCATAGTATTTGGTTTAATTTATCAAACAATAGAAACACAAGGGGACATATTTATAAACTTAGTAAATGTAGAAGTAGACTAGATTTAAGGAAATTTTTCGTGAGTCAGAGAATTATAAATGCTTGGAATAGTTTGCCAAGCGAAATTGTGGAAGCAGAGTCATTGAATGCTTTTAAAAATAAATATGATAAGCATAAGAACATGTAAATCAGATGCTACTTGCATGTTCAGGGTTATACATAGGCTAGGCCTATGTATAATTTGGCATGTTGACATTAAGTCTGTATGATTTGATTAATACTAATTGGTTTTAATTAAGAGCCTGATGAGTCTTAAACAAGCATATAATTGCTTCCTGACTCTGTAATGTTATGTTATGTTATGTTAAAACTTAGACCTCTAAACTCGTCTAAAGACCTCCTAAACTATATCTTTTGTAACCCAAAGATATAGTTTATGAGGTCTTGGGAAACCATTCTTAGAGCTGTCTGCAATATACCAGTAATTAATTCAACCATTATATATATACATGTAATGTCATGTATATATACTGTATATATATATATATATATATATATATATATATATATATATATATATATATATATATATATTAATAGTTTGCAGAGTAGAGGGCCTATGTATATATATATATATATATATATATATATATAGATATATTATTATATATAATATATATATATATATATATATATATATTATTTATTAATGAATTATGAAGTTATTAGCAACCATAGTTTCACACTTTCTGTAATCCTTTTCCAGTCATTTATTTTCGGTCACCTCTTAACGAATCACCCCTCCTCGCCCCCTTTAATTTATTTATTCAGCTTTTTCCTGTTTCATAAAATATCAACTGTTTATTTGTGCCTCTGAAGTACTGCTAAACTGGAATTATTTTGTCACTTTCAGTCATTCCAGTTACGTAGTAGCTTAAAACTAATCTTTCAATAAAAGAGAGCCTTATATAAACTGCACTATAGTACAAGTAAATGGTTCAAACTAAAGTTTATCTACAGTATATCTTCTTAGATTGCATTGAATAATTAAAGTTAATTGGTAGTAATATGATTTAAAGGTGATGAAACGACTAATATGCCTATATGTTTCTGTAACAAATATAATTTAAACAATTAATTTATCTCTCGAATTTGACTTTTGACTCTTGAGTTTTAGTATTTAATACTAGAAAACATTCACAAGTAAATCTGTTCAATATTTTTGAAGGATGTTGAGGCATTTACCTGGGTCGATTATGCTATATTCTTTTCTTTCTTTAAATTGTATTTACTCTTAAAATTTATTTGGTTTCTCTTAGTACTTAGTATGATATTCTAAAATATATAACTACCACTCTTATTGTCGAGTGATTATTACTTTTAGGTGTTAGCGGCTCAAGCAGACAATCATCCTGTGGAGAGTCTGAACTTGTGCGCTGTTTCAGATGTTCTCACTGTGGAAAATCATTCGACAGAGCAGATTATATGAAGATGCATATACTGCGTAAACATACAGATGATCAACCATTTAAATGTGATTTCTGTAAGAAAACATACAGTTTGAAAACAGATCTCAAGCAGCATATTAAACGTGTGCATGAAGAAAAAAGGCACAAATGTGACAAGTGCAATTTTAGCACAAACTATCAGCATAGTCTAAGGGTACACATTTCATCAGTACATTTAGATTCAAAGCCTCATAAGTGTCAGCAGTGTCATTCCTGTTACACGTTGAAGTATGCTCTCACGCAGCATATCAAATCTGTTCATGAAGGTGATAAACCACACTGCTGCACTCAGTGTGACTACAAGTGTACATCGAGGGGAACTCTAACGCATCACTTGAAGTCTGTGCATGACGGTGTCAGACGCTTTCCTTGCACAGAATGTGAATACAAATCATCGACTAGGAGTGCTCTTAGTAGACACTTTAAATCCGTTCACTGTAATGAGAAATCTTACTCCTGCTCTCAGTGTGGAAAGTCATTCAGTCAGGCGTCATCCCTAAGCAGTCACATCGATTCTGTTCACAATGGTCTCAAGCCCTTTATATGCTTCGAGTGTGGCAGTAACTTCTCCACTAAACAATCTCTCAAGATTCACATCGAAGCTGTTCATCGTAAACAAAAGCCTCACATGTGTTCTCTGTGCAACAAGAGTTTCTGCACAGCGTCGCTTCTAACGAGGCATAGAGATTCTGTTCACCACGGCTCTAGACCATATCATTGCAAACACTGTGGAGTCAAATTTGCACAGAAAGTTCATCTTGAAGCTCATATCCATTCCGTTCATGAAGGTATTAGACCATTTAGCTGCAACGAATGTGACTATAAGGGAAAAGCAAAAGGTGATCTCAATCGACATTTAAAGTCTGTTCATAATAACGAGAGGCCACATTCTTGTTTTGATTGTGGCAGTGCATTCAGTCGAGCTTCACACCTAAAGGCACATATTGATTCAGTACATCATAGTAATGCATTATTATCTTAACCTAGTAGTCTATTTCCTCGTCAATTAATGATGTTATTAAAAATATCAACAGACAACAGCATACCGCAATCGTTAAGCAAATATTTTATGACTAGGATCTCCTGTGGGTATTAACATGCACTTATATATATATATATATATATATATATATATATACATGTATATCCCTCTTAGTGCACTGCCTACTGGCTGGTCCACGGTATATAACGCCTGCACTCTTCTCTGTCTTCTGCCTTCCTCTTCATTGCCACATATGAGTGGGTCTTTAAATCATCTAACATACCTAATCTCGGCCTGCCCCTGCGTCTTTTTCGTCTTTTTCCTTCCATCCTACCTTTTATGACCTCTTTTAATAGACCCTCCCCCCTTAGAATGTGTCCTATACAACTCTTCTTCCTATTTCTTAACACATTTATCAACTGTCTATCTGTGCTAACTCTCTCCAAAAGTTCCTCATTTGTAACCTTTTGAGTCCAGCTAATCCACTCCATTCTTCTCCAAATCCACATTTCCAACGCCTCCAGTTTCCTAATACCTTCCTTCCTTAAGGTCCATGTCTCACATCCATACTGTAGCGTGGTCCAAACGAAAGTTTTCACTATCTTTATCATTGTGTCTTTCTTTAGACTTTTTGTTAATAGTTCTATTCTATTACCAAAGGCCACTTTTGCTTGTGCAATCCTACTGCATATCTCCGTCTCACATTTCCCATCATAGGTTATAGTATGACCCAAATATTTGAAACTCCTTACCTGTTCCAATTTCGTACCATTTATTATGATATTAACTTCACCTTTATTATTGGATACTCTCATAACTTTCGTCTTTTTTATATTAATCTTCATGCCTTATCTCAATGCCGTACCATTCAGCCTATCCATTATCTTCTGCAGTCCAATCTCGCTGCCCACTACCATTCCTTGGTCATCTGCAAATCGTACATCTTGTAATAAATTCCCTCCTACTTTTATTCCTTTTTCCAAGTCTTCCATGGCTTCCTCCATCATTGCCTCAGCGTAAATGTTAAACAGCAGCGGCGAAATGCTACATCCTAGTCTTACTCCACGTCCTATTTCGCCTTCTTATGAGTATTCTTGTTGGATTTTGATTACTGCTCTTTGATTCATGTACAGGTTCAAAATTAGTCTTCTATCTCCCCAGTCAATTCCTATTTTTTTTAAGATATTCATCATCGTTATCCAATCAATCCTATCAAAGGCCTTCTCGAAGTCTACAAATCATACAGAAGCGTCATTTCCATATTCTAAGCTTCTTTCGCAAAGAACCCGTATTACCCCTTTAGCTTCTCTTGTGCCACATCCTTTCCTAAAACCAAATTGTGTCTTGCTCAGTATCATTTCTGCTTTCGACTGAGTGCGATTATTTACTATCTTTAATAAGATCTTCGATGCATGAGGTATTACACTGATTGTTCTGTAATCCGAACAATCCACAGCATTGGCTTCTTTTGGGAATTGGAATCATCACTGACTTGGTAAAGTCGTCTGGCCAAATACCTCTATTGTACACTTCCATACATAACTCCAGTAACTTATTGAGTGTTTCTCCTTCCAACATTTTCAAGAATTCTGCTGGGATTACATCTATTCCGACTGCTGTCCCCTTCTTCATACTGTTAATTGCAGAATAAATTTCTTCCTTCATTATATCTGGACCCCTTTTATCGTTTTCTATGATATTTTCATCCTCTTTTTATATATATATATATATATAATTAAAGTATATATAATTATATATATATATATATATATATATATATATATATATATATAAAGCTAGTGCTAATGTCAGTGACAGGCGAGCCCTGGATTTAAACTCCTCACATACTGATCCACTTTAATGTTCTACTTGGATATCTGTATTGAACTATGTGATACCCATAGAAATTACTGCTCGATAGTCTGGCATACCGTAATTAATATGTGGCATTTAAAATTTTACATGGTATTTTTATAAGTTCTCAATTTAAAAGTAAGTCCTCAGATCTTTGCTACCTTTCAAGTATGCCAACAATTTTTATAATATCTACATTTGATAGTGTGTATAGTCTTTTTAAGGCGATAGAGTAATATTGAAAACAAATTGACATTAAGATATATACATGTACTCTTTTACAAACTGTATAGTTAATTTTTGAAGTAGCTTTTAAAATTGGATTGTATCTTCGAAGAGTGTAAATTATTGCAAGATGGCCTAGATAAATTACTTGTATATGTGAATATATATTTAGGCTTAGTGTAAATTATGTAAAGTTGTAATTTTATTATCTCGTGCTCTATTCAATCTAAACTAAATGTAATTAAGCCATTTTAAAATTTGGTTACCGTAAAATGTGTCTATTATGGATGCGTAGATGTGAAGACCAAGTCCAGCTAAATATCTGTAAGAATTTAGTTCAATTTAGGCCTAATAATTTTTACACTTCTACAGGAAAACCTAAATAATATATATATATATATATATATATATATATCCTTTTGAAGGTTAATCTTAGTCTGTAACAGATATTCTAATGCACCATCATCAGTGGGAGTTTCGCTGGGGGCAGAATAGATACATCCTGTAGATTTGGTTTTAGGATTGGGGTAAAATAAAGATTTTCATTTGTCATTAATCAGTGTGCCTAAAGATACTTAGCCGTCGAGCTCTTATGAGATGATGAGAATTAATTATTGGAGGGGAGGTGTAGTCAGTTTCATGTAGGCCTACTCTAATACTACATGCTAAACTTTTAAGTGTAATCAGTAGGCCTAATTTCCATCATAATTTATTAGTTATTAATTACATTGTACAATAATATTTATGTTATTTACATGTTTTTTATTACTTTAAATTTACTTCTTTTATAGCCTACCTATGATAGTCACTGTTGTGCTTTGGTTACTGGTAAATTGTAACTTGTTATTAAGGCTGGTGGAATCGGAAGTATCGAAAAAAACCGATACCTGTTTTATAAGTAGGCCTATCGGATTGTAACGGTATCAGACCCCGATAGGCTATCATATAGCTTTGCAAATGTAAAGCAGACTTAATACTATAACTTAAATTTAGCCTAAAATATTTTATTACTTTAATTAATTAATTTTATTTATTTCTTAGAATGCGTAAGTCATTTCAAAATGGAATATACATGGAATCAAAGTACACTAGTTGGCTATACAAGTTCTCCCCAACGACGTTAACCTCAGACTTCCGTATTCTGCAGTTGAAGTGTTCTCATGTGAACTGTTACGTAATGACTAGCCTACTATGGACCATTGGTCATGTACAGTAGGGCCTATTCCCCTGTCTGAGGACCCATTAGTAATTTGGTATGGTAGAAGATCACATACTCTACTCAGCTACACATATTATGCACATAAGCTTACTGAACAGGTAGGCTACTGTGACGATAGATGATAATTATCATCAAATAGCCATGAACATAATGAAAATATAGTTTAATTTTTTCCGTCGGGTCTAAGGGGGTGCTGGGCCCCCCGCTCTGGATCTGCGCCTGTACAATACATTACTATACACTACAATATAATCCTACTGCTATATACTCCTATATACAGAGGAGGATCCAAGGGGGTGGCGCCCCCCCCTTAGGCCCGACAATAAGAATTCTTAAACTATTTTTTCATTGTTTCTATGGCAAATTCTAGGTGTAAATATATTTTAAGGGCGTTAGGGAGGTTGGGAGTGGGGGGTAGGAGAGGGAACTCGAACAGTCCGACTGCCTGGAATTTTTTCAAATATGGGCCCCACTAGAGGCCCATACAATGGAAAGTGGCCCGAAAAATGTTGACCGTTTCACTAGCTCTCAATTTTCACTTTAAACACTGTATAAGAGAAAAAAGGGTGTAAGTAAAAAAGTGAACTCTGTCCCGAAGCAGCGCAAACAGCCTTGACTTGGATCGAGATGCTTAGGCCCCCACCTTCCGCCAAAATTAGGTTACTTTTGCAATTGGTCCAGATCCGCTGAGTTTCTTCAGAGGTGAAGAAATTTACCTACTTTTTTCCTAAATAAATGTAGGATTTTAGGTCTTCCTCTCACTTTAGTACGAGTATGAGTGGGGGAGGGGGTATAATTATACGGGCATACACTCACTCTATGAGTAGAGCGCGCAGTATGCTAAACAATTTTGAGCCCTCCCCCCATAACAGCATTTTTTCTGGTTGCGTCACATGTCCCGAAGAAGGCGCGGCGTAAGCAAAAAATGTTTGCTCTCCAAAAACTAATTTCGGGCCCCCCTTAAAAATTTCTGGATCCGCCCCTGACTATATACCATATAATCCTACTACTATATATACTACTACTATAATATACTACTACTATATGACACTACTATATAATTCTAATATTTGGCTTTAATACTGAAACTAGGCTATACAAAAAGTCATTTGATTTGACTAAAGTCTTATCACTCATTACGCATTTGACTGATGCGCCACTGCTACAGCCTACAGCCTGCTGCTGCAGCTGTATCACGGCAGCTTGAGTGGACGGTTATAAAAGTTTAGTTCAAGGCCTTTCATAGGAGGCCAAGGGGACCCAGGCCCTCACAGAAATTGGACCACGCCATACAGGCTAAATTGTGTTTGCGAGATATTTGGTTTCTTACGCAATAAAATTTTCTATATTTGATTATCCGTCTGTACCTGATATGGAATGAACTGCTGGGCATTCAACAATTAGTGATTTTAAAAGAATTTCGATCCATGCTTGTAGCTAGAAGTAAAAATAATAATAATAATAATAGGGGTTTAGTGTCCGTTTCCTCATCCAGGGATGATATGAAGGACTTTTGAAAAGTAGGCCTATTTGAGAATTTTCTTGTATCTACTTTACAAAAAATAAATTTGATAATTTTTAGTTTAAATAGTTTGTAAATATCAGGGAGGTTGGTAAATATTGACAATGTATTTTTCAATTTTAATAAAATCAATATCAGGTCGTATCAGAATAGATAATCGTTGATTTGTATAAACTAATTCCCACTAATATTATTTCTTTTCTGAAATATTTTGCAGGATTCGCTGAAATGGACTAATATAGCAAATCTATGGATATGTAATATTATGTATGTAAACATAAATCGATTTAACTAACTTTTTAAAGAATTGCTTGTTATGATCGTATGCTGGAATTGTTTTATATTTCGTTTCTTGTATTCTACCATTTCTATCAGTTATATCTACCACTTCTGTCTTTTATTTCTACTACTTCTAGCTGTCATTTATTTCTACCATTTCTGTCAATTATTTCTACCTCTTCTGTCATTTAATTCTAGCATTTTAATTATTTATTTTATTTCTATCACTACACAGTGTCTCTTTTACGTAGAATACTAATTGTTTTTACAACATAAAGTCGCAACGAGTTAATGATGTCTTTGAAATTTAATCAACTTAACTAGCAGCCTATTCTGAGAAACATGCAGAAATTTTGTGAGAATATCTATAAATTATAATGTTATGGTTATAGATTTGCAAATACAAAATCGAGCATAAATATAGTGACTCAAAAGATGGCTTATAAGCAAAAAACTTAATTTAAATATATCTTGAATTCAAAATTGCAAGGGACCTATTTGGCTAAGCCAATAGCATGATCAGTTAGGTCTCATTATGAAACTATTGAAATGCAATGCTTGTCCAGTCACCTACATGCTTTCAAGACTGGAAAATGTTGCTAACCTAGACTTTAGACCAGTACTTCCTGACATTTTATATTCCAGGGTCAAATTTTTTAGCTAATGGAGACTCCTTGAGGGCCACCATAAAACAAGCCCAAGCCGAAATTTGACCCTAGAATCCATCCAATCAGCATTGCTATAAGTTTTTTGCAAACTTTTATGTCCTTTATTTCATGTGTAGATAGACATATAGGCCTACTTACACAGGTATATTCAGTGTATGTAAATATTACAATAACATTACAACTACAACAGCACCTTCTCACGCGTCATCTAATTCTTGTAATTTTCCAATTCCATGGTGGTTTCTCAACAAACAATGAAAAAGACCGCTTGAGAATTGATGGCGGGCCACTTTTGGCCTGTGGCTCACGGGTTGAGAAGCACTGCATTAGGCTTTTATCTTTAGCTTTAAATGATTAAACTAAAATAGCCTGGCTTGAGTCTTTTAATATTATAATCAATTGCGGTTTGAGTAGCTCAAAACTTTGAACAGGCTGTTAAATTCAGTTATTTTAGATGAAAGGTTCTGGTAAATTGTTAGTTTATAAATTTAACCTGCATGAATTAAATACCTCATGCATCGAAGATCTTATTAAAGATAGTAAATAATCGCATTCAGTCGAAAGCAGAAATGATACTGAGCAAGACACAATTCGGTTTTAGGAAAGGATGCGGCACAAGGTAAGCAATAGGGGTAATGCGGGTTCTTT
Source organism: Enchytraeus crypticus (assembly GCA_905160935.1). Classification (NCBI taxonomy): domain Eukaryota; kingdom Metazoa; phylum Annelida; class Clitellata; order Enchytraeida; family Enchytraeidae; genus Enchytraeus; species Enchytraeus crypticus. The sequence continues at coordinate 242,113 of CAJHZI010000370.1, read as the reverse complement.
GCGAAAGAAGCTTAAAATATGGAAATGACGTTTTTGTATGCTTTGTAGACTTCGAGAAGGTCTTTGATAGGATTGATTGGATAATGATGATGAATATCTTAAAAAGAATAGGAATTGACTAGAGAGATAAAAGACTAATTTTGAACTTATACATGAATCAAAGAGCAGTAATCAAAAGCCAACAAGAATACTTAGAAGGAGGTGAAATAGGACGTGGAGGAAGACAAGGATTTAGCATTTCGCCGCTGCTGTTTAACATTTATGCTGAGGCAATGATAGAGGAAGCCATGGAAGACTTGGAAGAAGGAATAAAAGTAGGAGGAAATTTATTACAAGATGTACGATTTGCAGATGACCAAGGAATGGTAGCGGGCAGCGAGATTGGACTGCAGAAGATAATGGATAGGCTGAATGATACAGCATTGAGGTATTACATGAAGGTTAATATAAAAAAGACGAAAGTTATGAGAGAATCCAATAATAAAGGTGAAGTTAATATCAAAATAAATGGTATGAAATTGGAACAGGTAAGGAGTTTCAAATATTTGGACCATTCTATAACCGATGATGGGAAATGTGAGACGGAGATATGCAGTAGGATTGCACAAGCAAAAGTGGCCTTTGGTAATAGAAAAGAACTATTAACAAAAAGTCTAAAGAAAGACACAAAGATAAAGATAGTGAAAAGTTTAGTTTGGACCACACTATTGTATGGATGTGAGACATGGACCTTAAGGAAGGAAGATATTAGGAAACTGGAGGTGTTGAAAATGTGGATTTGGAGAAGAGTGGAGAGGATGGACTCAAAAAGTCACAAAGGAGGAAGTTCTGCAGAGAGTTGGCACGGCTAGACAGTTGATAAATGTATTAAGAAATAGGAAGAAGAGTTGGATAGGACACATTCTAAGGGGAGAAGGTCTATTGAAAGAGGTCATAGAAGGTAGAATAGAAGGAAAAAGAGGCAGGGGCAGGCTGAGATTAGGTATGTTAGATGATTTAAAGACCCACTCCTATGTAGAAATGAAGAGGAAGGCGGAAGACAGAGAAGAGTGGAGGCGTTATATTCCATGGACCTGCTAGTAGGAAGTGCACTAAGAGAGAGAGAGAGAATTGTGCGTAAAAATGTCAATCAATTAAATAAATGTGAATTGGGTGAAGATGTTAGGAACTTTGAGAGAAATTGGAGTGGACTGGAGAGATAAAATGACAAATTATGAATCTGTACATGCATGTTACCAATTCCATTTCACATTTACGCAGAGGCAACGATGATGGAAACAATGGATAACATTGAAAACGAAATAAAAATTAGAGGTAAACTTGTGAAGGATGTAAAATTTTCCGATGGTCATGGTATGATTTCTAGTGGCGAAGTGGGTTCACAGAAAATTGTGGATGGCCTAAACATTGCTGCGGAAATATGGAAATTAATGTAAATAACACCAAAGTAATGAGACTGTTAGAAAAGGAGGTGAAGTCAATTTAGAAATAGACGGTATGAAGGTAGAACAGATGAATTTTAGATATTTAGGGCACACATTAACAAAGAACGTAAAAGAACTACTAACACAAAGTTTGAAGAAAGCTGCGACGATAAAGATTGTAAGGACTTTAGACTATTAGTGTGGGCCACACTACTGTATGGTTGTGAAACATGGACATTAAGAAAGGAGGATATTAGAAAACTAAAAGCATTCAAAATGTGGTTACGGAGAAGAATTGAGATCACATGGACTGACAAATTACAAACAAAGAAGTGCTGGAACAAAGAAGGGCTGGAAGAGACAATTGATTGATATTATAAGGAATAGAAAGAAGCACTGGATTGGTCATGTACTGAAATGGAATGGTTTGCTGAAAGAGGTAATTGAAGGAAGAATGGAACAAGGAAATGTAAAAAGGTTAGAGGAAGACCGAGACTTGGGATGTCGAATGATTTGATAACTGTTTCATATGTTGATATATGAAGATAAAGGCAAATGATAGAAATATGTGGAGGAGTTATATACCATGGACCTGCCAATAGGCGATGCACTAAGGGAGAGAGGGAGAGAGAGAGAGTGAAATATATATGATAAATTTAAGGCAGATATGTTGTCAGAAATGTTTTCATTTTCATTTCAGATAACATGCCTTGCAGTAAATCTATTCATTAAATACAAGTTAATTATAAATTTTCATTCATGGAATTAGATGAAAATTTAATTATAAATGGTAAGTTCTTATTTGCATATGTACACTGTATTGTAGAAATAGATTACATTGTTTAATAGTAATAGTTTACGCTCATTTAAAAAAAACTTCTGATGATTATGATTTTTCCATTAATTGTGTATTAAATGTTAACGATTAAGGATATTAATTAATTTCTCTCTAATTAATTGACAAACATATTGCAAATATAGTTCAGTTAAGTTTGCAGGTCAGACAATTAGTATTAAATTGTTAAATTTACTTTCTCTGTGAATAGAAACTTTAATCAGTGGTGTTCTGACTACTTGTGAAATGTAACTAGTTATGGTTACTAGTTACTTGGGTGAAAATTATTATTTACGTAATTTAAGTAGTTACTTTTTCAAAAATTGATAGCTACTTTAAGTAGCTAAAATACTGCTTAATTACCAAATTTATTTTTTGTGCAAATTGCGAAGTTGCTAATCAATTTGACGTATGCATCAAGTGCAGAGTATCTACTACAGTGTATCTATGTAATGCAATCACATCACTTCCACTAACTTCACGGCCTCGCAAAGGTCTATTGATGCAATAGCAGGATTGGTAATGGTGTCTGTTGTATTAGCCCCTAACATCACCAACACCAACATCAGTGGTGATGTTGGTGAGATATTCGATCGCGGATCAGTATGTACGGGTTTCAAATCCTGGGCTCGCCCGTCACTGACATTGCTTTCTAGTGAAGAAACTGACGTTAACTTTGGCTTTTTTAGTTTTTTTTATAACATGCTGTATTCTGCACATTTCAAAGAAGGTTTTACATTTCCAATAGATGTTCCTTATGACACTTGTAAATGATGAAATGAATATTATAATGTAATCTAAACGAATATTTTTGTTTGATTGTTAACTTTTATGATTGATATTTGTTGATGTTTTGAGGCAGTTTCACCGTCGTTGAATCAACGTCTAACTATTCTGATCACTTGAGTTCCTCAAGAAGTTATTCAGAGGCTGTCAAAACATTCAGCGTGAAATTCCTTCAGGAATTCTCAAATGGTTCAGAAGATGAAATGATTGACGAATCCTCGAGTGAGACCGTTCTAGACGATGAACAGGAGATTGAACCTAAATTTGCTTCGGAAGTACAAAAGCACTGTGATGTGAACTACAATTCCCTTTTGGAAACTTCAGTGCATTCAACTATAAAAGAACAAAATAAAGATTTAATGGAAAATTGTTCTTTAATCCTACATGATAAAGATGAATATGAGTTAGAACAAGGTGACAATTCATGCGAGGATGAATGTAACGACGAAATCTTTGATAAAGATGATCTTGCTGATTTACTTCAACGAAACAATTCTAACTTCAGCAGTGGTGTGACAACACAGTCAGTGATTGAATTTGAACCCGTAGCTGAAGGTTTCTCTGTTTGACCTCATACTATATATATTATGCTGTAGAAGCTGCATATTTGTGAATAACGTTTCCAAAAACTGTATCTGTTGTGTAGATTGCTACTAATGCAGCAACTGAAATAAAAATAATATATTCAAGAATTTATGTATCTGTAATTTTGTAAGTCCAACTAATCTTCTCCAACTTTTTCCATAACCACATTTCCAAGACTTCTAGTTTCCAGATATCGTTATTCCTTGATGCCCACATTTCACATCCTTACAGAAGTGTCGTCCACATCAATGTTTTCACTATCTCTATCTTTGTGTTCTTAATACCTTTTGTTGGAAATTCTTTTGTCTTATCTTCAGAAAGTCTCTTTTGCAAGAGCAAGACTACATTTTATTTTCGTCACACACTTCCATCATCATAATAATTTGGCCAAAATATTTGAAGCTTCTTACCTGTTCTAATTGTGTATTATATATATATACAGACTGCATAAAAAAACTTGAAGCCCTACAGTAAATTTTCTATAACTTTGGTATCTGATGTCTCTTTATCATGTAAATTTTAGCGATAATGCATGATCCAATTGTACACATATGCTGAAAAATGCATGGAAATATATATACCACAATTCGAGTTACAAATCGTTTGGCGCCATGCCCCTACCTCTTATAGGTTCTCCAAGCAGTTTGTCACCGAATACTTTGATTAGAGCCCTTCATTGATTCTTTTGTTTTGGTAGTAGCAATCATGCGAACTGATGCGGCAGAAACCCATAGTACTTAAGATATCTGACGTGTATTACAACTTATTTCAGGCTCTCCTTCCTGAGAACCAATTAGTTTCTCAATAGCAGCAATATTAGCAGGAATTCTGGCACTTTTGGCCAGCCACTGCCCGCCTTTCTATCAGTTGCTCTCTCTCTCTCTCTCTCTCTGCAATCTTCCGACAAATACTCTTAATAGTTGACAAGTACCATCCTTTCAGCGGATAGGCTTGCTTTATTCTTTTCACCCCGTTACCTTGCTCATGGATTATTTGTATCCGAAACTTATAGTGATAAACTGCTTAGAGATTCTATAAGAGGTAGGGGCATATATATATATATATATATATATATATATATATATATATATATATATATATATATATATATATATATATATTAAGTCTAATCTCAATGTATATATATATATTTATATTTATATATACATACATATGTGTGTGTGCATCTGTGTTATTTTGGCTACAGTGGAGTATTATAGACCCAACAGTCGACCTATCATCAAGAAGAACAACAACAACACTTGTCTGCTGTGTAACAGCAGGAACTTCAGCAGTGTCCAAGCGCTGAAGATACACATAGAGCGTAAACATGGGACAGGGAGAAACCACGTCTGTGCTCAGTGTAATAGAACATTCAGCGCTAAGTCTAATCTCAATCATCACGTTAAATACATGCATGGTGATAGGACGTATGACTGTGATAGGTGTGAGTTCAGTTCTAAGTACAAGCAGCGGCTTAAGATACATGTAACTGCTGCTCATGCACCTGAGAAGCCTCGGGAACTTGTGTTGATGTCACACAGGTGTATACAGAGTGGGTACTGCTGTACAAAGATATGTGATCTCACTCAACATATAGTCTCCGGTCATACTGAAGAGACATCTGTTGAGATCAACGCTGAAGAGAACTTTGAGCAGAACTCCATCAGGTGCTCAAATGTGGAGATGTATCAGTCAGATGATCAGGTGGTTGATGAGCAGAATGTTGAGCGTAGAGATCAGAGTGAAGAGAAGCGATACTCGTGTTGCCAGTGTGACTTTAAATGTTCGTTCAAGAACAATCTTGTTCGTCATCAGAGAACAGTTCATGACGGCATCAAGCGCTTCTCGTGTGATCACTGTGAATACAAGAGCTCGTCTAAGAATGATCTCAATGTGCACTGGAAGGCCTTTCACTGCAGTGAGAGGCTCTTCACGTGCACTGAGTGTTTCAAGGAGTTTCGTTATGCCGTTACTCTACGTAGACACAACGATGCAGTGCATAAAGGTCTTAAGCCCTACTCCTGCACTGTGTGTGACAGTAAGTTTGCTCAGAGCGGTTCCCTACAGAAACATATCAAAGCTGTACATCTGAACGAGAGACCCTACTCTTGTTCAGTGTGCGGAAAATGCTTCACTCAAACCTCAAATCTAAACAGTCACATGAAGGCTACTCACGGGTAGAGTGCTTAGTCCGAGTTTCAATTATTCTAATTCTAGTATTTATTCCACCTTTAGGGGAGTGAAGATGTGAGATAAAACCCTATGGCATATTTACAAGCGTAAATTTCCTTTGGTCTTGGTGTAAGATTGTACCACCAGGGACTTACTAAAATATAAAATAATAATAATAATAAAATTAAACTTCAATTACTATGATGATGATGATGACTTTATTATTTAACCTGGATGTAAAGAACCCAGGGTTCGACAGAAACGATTCATGCAATACGTGCTGAATTGGTTGCTGGCTACTCGATGTCATTTAGGCTCTTTTATCATTATTATTATTATTAAAAACGAAAACTTCTATAGCAGTGTCATGGCCGCAATCGGTCGTCATGACTACTTTACGGAAGGATTTAAATAATAATAATAATGAGCTAAATAAAAATTACATTTAAATTTACCGTACGAATTGCAAACATGGTTCATTCAACGCCTGGCATTAGATACAGAATTGCAAGCATATTGTATGATTATGACTTAATTTTTGATAAGTACAATAAAGCTTTAAAAGAATTGCTGAAGCAGACTGCATTAAATCTTTGTTAGTTATGGAAAGCCTTTGCCAAAGAAAAGAGGTCACTCGCTTTGCTCCGTCGTCACCAAATCTGGTCATTCTAATAAATCACACATGTGTAGTTATCTGAAATTGATCATTCGTAAGTTATTTTAAAAAAGCCTTTGTTGCTTTGTTTAAGTTTATTATCTGAAATATTTAATTCTCATATTGTCATAGACTAATCGTTTTATTTGTTATAGAGTATTGAAATTGTTATGACGAGCGTCTAGATGCAGCTTTCAGATCTTTATTTATTTTTCAATAGCTATAGATGATCCGGAAATACACTGATTTCGCTGCCGTAATTGAATTTTAATTATAATTAATTAATGAAGACATACCCAGTACAATACACCCAAATTAATTCACGACATAAACAGTGAAATTCTCTTTCTGTTTGTTCTATCTTGTGTATGTAGTTTATATGCCTGATATGTATTTTATATGCCTGAATAAGTTTTTCCCACATTGCCTATTTTGTGTGCTTGCGTAGTGTGGATACTTAACGTGTGCTGCATGTTGCAAGAATGTCTAGGTCAACATTATTGAAAGAAAAGTTTTTGTATTAGTTAATAATTCAGGAGACGAATGTAAATGCAGATTCCTTGCAATGTATTGCTTGATTAATTTAAAATATTGTCGTCGATTGTATAAAGTTTTGTTAAACTTATTGAAGCTTTATAATAAAGCTGTAAGTTTATGGATATACCATAATACATATTATACATTATGTTCTTTATTTAAATTGAAATTGTCTAAAGCGAATGAAAAAGAAGATCTATTCGTATCCAAACCTTAGTTAAACTGGGATTCAATGGAGGAGGATGATGAAGATGCTGCTCTTGACTACAAAGGCACTGTCAGAGACGGTCCGGCTGAGATTCAAATCGAAGACCTCGTGATCAGCCGCAGTGCGATATACACCTTGGCCTATCGTAGGCCTACCGAATCTACTGGTATTGGCAAATGACAACCCTAAAATATATACGGCAACGTGTGTCGACTTGTCACTTAGTCCTGTTCAATCAACTTAGCAATCGATCTTGGCTTGAGCCAAGATCGATTGAGTGGCGATGTCAGTAAGATAACCGAACACTGAATGGGGTTCAAATCCTGAGCGCTACCGTCAGTGATATCTCTCGAGAGATGAAAGTGATTTTAACATCAGCTTTACTGCTTTTCTACGACTTTGACTTGCTCTGTAAGGAATTTGACTTGCTCTGTAAGGACTTTGACTTGCTCTGTAAGGACTTTGACTTGCTCTGTAAGGAATTTGACTTGCTCTGTAAGGACTTTGACTTGCTTTGTAAGGATTTGGACTTGCTCTGTACGATCTTGGACTTACATTGTAAGGACTTGGACTTACATTGTAAGACTTGTACTTGCTCTGTAAGATCTTTGACTTGCATTGTAAGGACTTAGTCGTGCATTGTAAGACTTGTACTTGCTCTGTAAGGACTGTGGCTTACTTTTTAAGGACTTGGCCTTGCTCTGTAAGGACTTGGACTTGCTCTGTAAGGACTTGGACTTGCTCTGTAATGACTGGACTTGTCCTGCAAGGACTTCGACTTAAACTTGCCCCTACGGACTAACTTCAATTCCGGACTTGACTAAATGTACTAAAAAAAGATGCAGCTTACTAGTATAATGAAACACAGTTTCATACAATTAAGCCTGCAATATTTCGTGCTTTGTCTGAGCCAGCATCAAAGGCTCAAGCAGAGAGGGCCTTTAGACAAAGATAATTTTTATAAGGCCTATCAGCTCCAGGAGTCAGAGTGAGTACTTTATGATTTTGTGTTTTTGAAATGTGTTAAAATCAATTGATAAGTTGATTGAACAGGAGTGAAGTAAAGCTGTAAAGCCGATGTTAACACAAGTTTCATCTCTCGAAAGCAATATCAGTGTTGGGCGTGCCTAGAAACCCGCACATACTGATCAGCGGTCGGATATCCTACCCACATCGCCACTGACTCCAGCTATTAAAAATGGACTTGAGTCCGGACTCGAGTACCACAACTCTTTAGTGAGCATGAAAAACAGACTATTATAATAGTAATGTATAGAGTAATGAATAGTAGAAATCTTTCAAAATGCCATTTTCTTTAACATCTTTTCTAAACTGATAATACTAATATGAAACTTATAGTAAGATAAGCAATACGTATAAAAATAATTGTAATAAGTCACCCAAAAGAAGATGAAAAGATTGCCTAGAAAACCCGAAAGCTGCTGGAATTAGCATTTATGGGAGAATAGAAGGAAGAAAAAGAAGGACCATCGAGGAAATGGCGAAGAATAGTTTTGTGGAAGGACATCACAGAGAAATCTTTGGCTCGAACCGGCCCTAGGATGATCACATGACATGACATATAATTAATTACATAACTTTATATTTTAGTCAATTCTAAAATCTTAAAAATATTAACAATTGTAGTTTAATTAATAATTTTTGTGTTGCTCCTTCTCTATTCTACAGCACGAGGCAAGGCCCACTAGACATCCTTGGACTGAATTACTTTCTGCGCACTGTGTACAGCATCCACATGTATTCGCACTTTTGTCAGAGTTGCAAAAAATTTGTTACACAGGAAACAAGCGAATGGCTTTTCTTTCAGATGTACAGTCTTGACATGTCTCTGTAGATCAGCCCTCCAGGCAAAGCAGCTGCCGCACTCAGTGCACGCGAATGGCTTGAGACCCTTGTGTATGGCGTCGACGTGGGAATTGAGATGAGACGACTGAGAGAAAGCCCTGCCACACTCAGTGCAGGCCCAGGGTCTCTGCTTGTCGTGAACAGCTAAGAAATGCTTCTCAAGGTGATTCTTGGTATACGTTTTGTAATCACAGCTTGTGCACGCAAAGTTCTTAATTCTATCATGAACAATTCTCCGATGCTGCGTTAGGTTGCTCATCACGGCACATCTGTAGCTGCACTGATCACACTCATACGGCTTCTGTTCGTAATGAATCGATCTCCAGTGAACATCGTGAGCCTGACGTGACGTGAATCTCTTATCACACGCTAAACATCTGTATGGCTTCTCCTGAGCATGAACAGACTTGATATGTCGAGTGAGGTGACTCTTCTGAGAGAAACTCGCCGCACAGTGCAGACACTTGTTCGGCTTGAGCAGCAGATGTACAGCAGCGACATGTGACTTGAGAGCATGACCATAGTTCGACTGAAAATCACAATCTTTGCAGGTAAACTTGTCGCCACCTGAATGCATTTTTATGATGTGCTGATCTAGAAGAGATTTGCTGTTGAATGATCGCGAGCACTGACTGAGATGTACGCTCAGCACATGCTGCTTGAGATTCTCAGCATCAGGCAACATCGTGTTACATACGGGGCAAGCGTGCGACAGGTCGGTGGCCTCCTCTGCTTCTGTCGGTGTACCAGCTATGATATCTGAAAAACACATGTTACATGATTTAGTACAATATGAATATAATGAAAAAGCCAGCACCTAGTACAGCCTTCAAGCTAAGATCATATGTTATACTACACGTGCTAAAATACACTTGAGGAGTAAGGGCTTCAACGGAAAGCAGGTCACACTCTGAACCTAAGAAGAGTTTATATATATATATATATATATATATATATATATATATAATGTCTTAGCGTGCGTACAGGTAACGTCATGAAGTTTTAAATGACAAATCCCGAAGTGAATTGAACCCTCATGGGTTCGAATCCCAGCCGCGCTGATATGACAGTAAAATCTCAGACACTCGGACAGAAGATTCACTGGACTGGTTATACGAAAATGGTCTAAATTGCCTAACGTTTTAAACATGCGGTATTAAAAGTAAGAGAAATCAACATAGTTGATCATTTCACTATAATGTGTGCTTATAATAATAATAATAAAGGTTTAACGTCCGTTTCAGGGTTTAAGGGTGATGGAAGATTATTAAATCCGCGCCGGCAGCAATTGATGCGCCATAAAAAGGCAACGATTACTAATAACCATGGAGAGGAAGGAGGAAATGGGTCTTAAACAAGCATCTGTGCTTCCTGACCCAGTGTGCCGTTATGTTTAAGTTATGTTATGTTTCCTCATCCAAGGATGATGTCAGGGACGTCCCCACATCACTACAGATCAATTCACCCAAACTGAAAATCTGCAAAAGAAACGTGCTGAGAAGTAAAGTCCTAAACGAAAACCGGTCCGGTGATCAAAAATGATCAGGGTAGATCGATTATGTCTACAGTGTGAAAATGTAAGTCTTAAGACAGGTAATGCTCATGAACATGATAGAAAAACCATCTCGGAAAAGATGGGAGAAGTTGGAAGGCGTTAACTGCCATCTGGTGATTACAAGATTTATTTTAATCAATAGTTAATACAAATTCATTTGCGATTTATTTATATATCGTACTAAACCACTTTGGGAATGGTGGTTGTCGTTGGTAGCGCATTGGCATGCACTCCCATGGTTGTGCATTCGTATCTAACATGCGTCACTCTTACTTGTTTTGATATAGGATTAGAATTAGAGTGTTTAAATTCATTTACAATTCCACCACTGGTTATGATTCGTTGTGAAGCATTTCAGTTACTATAAATAAAGACGTAAAGGCCTAGGCTACCTGTTAATGTATTGTGTGAAATTGAAGCAATGCAAAATGGGGCCATTATTGCATTACGTGGCTTTAGAAAGATAATAATTTATTAATAAATATAATAAGAAAACGTCATAATTAACATTTAATATTTTCTACTTAAGAAAATTATAATTAAGAGTTGATTAAATTAATAATTAATTATTAAGAATTACTTAATAATAAATTAGTATTAATTATCGCATAGGCTCCAGCAATTGCTAGACAATTTAAACGAAAGAAAAAGTCTAAAATAGGGGATTGGCTGGTGGTGTGGTGTAGGACAGAGAGGATTTCAGACAGTCTATTTGTATCGCGACCCTGGTTAAACTGGGATTCAAGGGAGGATGATTATGATGACTTCATAATAAATTAGTAGTTATATATAATATATGATAATATAAAATAATAGTAATAATAATAAAATATAAATTTAAATAACATTTTTAAATTTCTATAATAATTATGTAAATTAATAGTAATAATAATAAAGGTTTAACTTCCGATTCCTCATACAAAGATGATGTCAGGGACGTCAACATTGTGACGTTCCTGACATCATCATCTGACATCATATGATGTCAGATGATGATGTCTCGAACATCATAAATTAGTAATTACATGTATATAAATTAGTATAAAAACATATAAAATTTACACTATTATTATATATTATGATTTATATGTTTTAATGTGAATTTATTACTAATACATTACAATTATTAATTGTTTAAATATAAAGTCAATCAATTAATAATTAACATGATCTAATGCATAATTACTTTTAAAAATATATAATAAAAAAATAAATAAGTAATAAATAAATAAAATAATATATAAAAATATATAAATAGTTAAAAGTAATTTAAAATTTCTTAATTAAAGAATTGAAAATTAATTATAAACTATTAATATTAAAATGTATACAGTAATATTTAATAATAGCGATGAAAATAATCATAATCATAATAATAGTAATAAGTAATAGTAATATTAATAATATTAATACTAATAGGTCTATATTAATAAAATGTAGTTATTCAATTAATAATAAAATGAAATAATTAATTACTAAAAATAAGA